>VZQC01002068.1:1970525-2053068 GCA_009823505.1 Rhizomys pruinosus | reverse complement strand
ATATATATATATATATATATATATCCTTTTATATATGTATATGTATATATATCCTTTTATATATATATATATATATATATATATGGATTTGATATATATCAAGTAAAATAGTAGCTTTTATGGAAAATACTAATTTCCTATTAAATGGGAGCTCTCCCTCTTAAGAATGACATTTTGTTCAGGGAAAAAATGTGGTCAGTTTTCCAAACTTTCTGGAGATAATCAAATAATCCAATTCACCTGGCAGCGGGGGAGGGGGCATTATTTTGGCTCATGGTTTTAGAGTTTCAGTGCGTCCTACTGGGGAAGGCTTGTCAGAATTCATGGCAGCTGGAGCAGGCAGTGGACTCTCCTCCTATCACAGCAGATTCAGTCTGTGGGATACCAAAGCAAGAAGACATCATACCACCCAACACTTTACTTTTGTCCACAGCACCATTGAAAATATGTAAATTTTACATAGCATCATGCTATGTAAAGAAATGAAAAGACGGAATGGGAATGGGGTGGGGAGAGGAGTCTAGATAAACATTTTAAAAAGGCGTTCCTCCCTTCGCTTTCTTTCTACTCCTAGCCTAGAAGATGTAGCAGCCACTCTGAAGTCATGAAGACCCCTCTTTATCCCTCCCATAAAAAGAAAGAAAAGACAGAATAGTCTGGGTTCCTGAAAGCCTACTTAAGCTCAAGGCCAGCCCTGCACCTACAGAGGAAAAAGAAATGGGTCTAATGAAACCTGTATTTCTTCATGCCACTATGTGTCAGGCTCCTCATCCATAATTAACCTCATTTTTCGTATAGAGCTATAAAAACATTTACTAGAGGAGGAGGAGGAGGAGGAGGAGGAGGAAGAGGAAGAAGAGGAGGAGAAAGAAGAAGAGGAGGAGGAGGAAGAGGAGGAGGAAGAGGAGGAGGAAGAAGAGGAGGAAGAAGAAGAGGAGGAGGAGAAGGAGGAGGAGGAGGAAGGAGAAGGAGGAGGAAGGAAAAGGAGGAGGAGAAGGAGGAGGAAAGAGTAACCACCTTACTTTCTAGACATCCTTAAGAATACCTGCTAATAAGACATTTAACCCATGTTGGCCTTTCAAGCCAGCTGACACAAATCCAAGACTGGTAGAATAAGGATCATCTCTTCAACAGGTAATATAAACAGGTACCAAAAAAAGGGGGCTAAAAGGCAAGCTCCCTTGCTTCTTTTGGTATCCTCTCAGTGAAAGCAAATGGCATGAGAGAATGTAAGAAAATAAGGATGTGGGCTGGCCATGCAGCTCAGTGACAAAGCTGCTCTTATACACACCATGCGAGGTCCTGTGTCCAATCCACAGTGCCACAAACTAAACCAAACTAACCAACGAAAACATACCTTGCTAAAAATAAGGATGAATAGGGATGTTTATCAAAGTGGAGATGGTGCGGCCTCTCTTCCAGCTGACCCACCTTCCTCCTGGTCTCTCCCGTTTGAGTCTGTTGTACAGACCAAGCAGCCTAAAGGTTCACAGCCAAACTAAGCAGGGCCATCAAGAAATATGACATTAGGAGTGTCAGGACTCTTGTTTCCCATCTCCTCCATGACAGATCTTCCATATCTACTTCTCTTGGTCCAAGCTAACTTCCTGACACTTAAGACTTTAAACCCTGTTAAATGCTAAGTACCACTCGAAGAAACTTTTTTAAGAAACAGACATTATATCATAATCTAGGTCAGATCCCCATCTCAGGATCTAGCTTTTACCCAAGGCAATAGGAAGGGAGGTATATGAGCTGAGAGTCCCTGAGACAACTGGTAGACACTAGATCCAGAAGGAAGAAGCCAAAGGGTTGCCTAGTGCCTCTGTACTTCTGTATCTTATGGGAGGGCTGCTGCAGGATATGTCTAGTTGACTTTGCTTCATTCTCTCACAGTCAGAATAAAAAGCAGTAGAAAAGTCTGCCCATAAAACAACACTCTGAGTCAGGATGGTATTTTAATTGGCAGACACTCTGGACACTAACGAGACATGACCAACTTGTTTGCCAGGTCATCTTCCCTAGCTTTAATAAGCAACTGCAAAGCTACAGCCAGCATTTGGATGGGAGGAATTGAGGGATTTTCCACTCTAAAGCACAATGAATAACTTGTCAAAGTAAACAGTTCATTAAATCTATTCCAACTATATCAAAGTTTTATCTCATCTTTAATGATGAAACAAAAAACAAAACCTCTTAGCAGATTTAATCTAGATATAAATATCAACTAATATATGTTCATGCTTTGTAATCATTGTCTTAAATAACAGTTCAAGGAAGAATCTCTGGATCTAAACCCTTTTAGTAAAGTCTGATGAAGAGCAGGATATGTCAATAGCCTCAGACATCCTCCCTACAGAAGGAGACTGGCAGACTCCACGATATTTAGATGATCGGAATTCATTAGCACCAATACTCATGGGATGACCAAGATCATGAGCCTCCTGATGTAATAATGCACTGTGGAAAAGAAAGGAAACAAGAAAGTCCTAACAAGGACTGCTTCAGAAAACAACTAGCCTACTCTGTAAAAATGTCAATTTCATAAAAGACTAAGAAGCCCTTTCAGACAACACATGAAAATGTTGTCATTTTTTTTAAGTGCTGGATTGGATTTAAAAAGGAAGCTCTGTAAGAGACATTATTGGGACAGTCAGATAAAGCTGAATTGTAAGTTAGGAAAACGCATTGTTAAGTTTTCTCTTTGGTAATTCCCCATGGTTCTGTGGAAGAATGTTTTTGTCCTTAAGAAACACAAGACTCAAGGACTTCAGCCATGATGTGTGCAACTTATTCTCAAATGGTTTGGCAGTAATAATTAGAGAGAGAGAAGGAAGAGAGAGAACAAAGGAGTAGTGCGTGTTAGTAAGTGCTGAGTCTGAGTGAAGTTTATACTTCAAAAAAGCTTTTGAAGTTGAAAAAAGAATGCTATAATTTTCAAGAAATGTTAAAAGAAAAATGAAGAATGAAATGTTTTAAATTTTTCAAAATATTTAGAAACAAACCTGAACCAATTAAAAGTACAGAGGCAAAATGGCAATACCACATATGGAGAGGCGGGGCTGTCAACAGTGTGTGTGATGAAAATTTTTGTGGACCTCAGAGAAGGTAGTCAGAGACAGACTCACTCTCTCTCTCTCTCTCTCTCTCTCTCTCTCTCTCTCTCTCCCCCCCCCCCCCGCCACAAAAGTCATACTCTATTTTCTGAAGAAAGGAAAAAGTGACTCCCCACCACTGAGCCTAACCAAAGTTAGTACAAATTTGGGTGAGTCACTTCCCACAAGGAAGGACAAGCATTTCTTGTTTCCTGAAGGACTCTGAAATTCTGAGGGAACACCTGATCTCTCAGCTTATTATATCAGGTCAGGAGAATGCACAGTTCATTCTAGCAATACTTCAACAGCATCTCAGTACCTCAAGCTCAAAGTCAATGTCAACTTAAATTCTTGGCCTACTTCAGCCTCCATGTGATCAGATTTCTGAGAGGATAATGTAACTCCAATAAGAGATACTTCTGTAGTGTGCAGATTTGCCCTCGAGCCCTGAATGGGCAATGGTGTTGCTTTTCTTTGGCTCTTAAAGCCCTGATGTTGTTTAGTCCTGGAATAAACCTACTTAGCATCTTAGCTTGGAACTATAGCTCTCTGGCACAGCAGCCCTTATTTCTTAAAGCTGCCTGGACCAGCAGCACACACGCGTGCCTGGATTAGGCAGAGAGGGCTGTAAAGCACACACACGCTCACCCAACGTGCGCTTCTCATTCCTGAAATACTTTGCTCCTAAACCACTTCTCTGCCTCCCTTGGCACAAAACAGGACAAGTGGCTCTGGGCCAGAGGAAGTGTCTGCTTAGAGATGTGTACTTTCTTTAAATTTCTTTACCTTAGAAAAATCACAAATAGAACATTCTAGCATAATTACAATGGAATAAAGTAGAAAAGAGCCTATAGACAAAAAGACATTGGTTTTAGTTGGTTTTTTTTTATATACTGAATACTGAAAATATAAAACATAGCATTATCTTTTATGAAAGCAGAAATTAGAAGGTCTGAGTTAGGGCAGGGAAACAAAAATATGACTTTAACTAGAAAGGTCCCCGAGCACCAGCCAGCTTTCTGATGTGTGTGTTCATGTTTGTTTTGGGTTGGCCCACCCAAAGAAGGAGATGGGCAGTCTATTGGATCATTGCTTTAGTTAGGATTTATTTACTTTGTCTTTGCGATTTTCATCCTCTACTGAAAGCTAACATCAAAAATGAAACCCATCTCTCTTCACTTACCTGTCTTTTCTCTTCTATCCAGGCACTACTTGGGGTTATCTCACACAAGGCTGTGCAAAGTTAATAACCCTCCTGGAAAGCCCCAACAAGGCTGCAAAGCCCCCACTCAGCCACCCCAGTGGATGCAACACATGCAACTTGTTAAGGAGAATCATATCCAAGTACAGTGCACACACCCTCCTGGAGGCCCACATCCAGGACAGGAGGAGAGTGACTTACTTTCTTTCTACTTCCGGTGTTGACACAGCGCTGCAGAAGCCGAGGGACTCCTGAGAGAGAGAGAGAGATTTGTAGTGTCAGTACAGGAGAGTGGTGGGCTGCATCTGATTTCTACAGAACATCACATAAGAGAAAAGGCAGAAGTGAAAATAGATGATGAAAGTGGCTGTGCTTACTTCGATCTGGGACGGCAGCTGAAGTGACGTGGGGATGGCGTCGGGTTTCTCCTAAAACAGAACAGATGCTGCTTTAATGAGACTCCCAAACGTGGCATGCATTAGAAAGATAAATAGATGTATAAGAAGAGACTGGAGGATTGGGGGAATGCTTGGCCGTATAGAAGGAAGAGATAAATAGATTTTCTGGAAAACCTGGACTACTTTTGAATAGGAGTGCTGGTCTCTCAGAATGAAGTGTTTGCCAAACCTGACTACTACACACTGCTCACAATTTTATCACAGGCAAACACTAATCATCTGAAGGGTACTGATGGTTACTGGTGAAAGAATTCTCTGGATACACTTGACCATTACTAGGACACTGAATTTACTGCAACCATTCAAGTTGTTTATTTCTCAATAACAGTGGGGTTTCAGCTAACTTTTCACAAACATTTATTTGTTTGTGCATACACACACACACACACACACACACACACACACACACACATACACACACACAGGTCAGCTTTCGGGAATCAGTATCTCCCCCCTCCCCCCTTTCTACCATGAGGACTCTAAGGATTGAACTGAGGTTGTCAGGTTGGGTAACAAATACTCTTACCTGTTGAGCCATCTCACCAGATCCCATCCTGACTTCGAAGTCCTAAATTTACTGAAAGGATTCAGTAATATAAGGCTTGATGTAAATGTACCTTAACAAGCTGGAAGCCTAACTGGATATTATCTTTCAGCCTTAAAAACCACTGTACTAAGGAGAACTATAGACCCATCTCATTAATGAACACAGATGCAAGAATTCTCAAAAAAATACATGCAAACCGCATATAGACCCACATCAAAAAGTTCATCTATCATGACCAAACTTCATTCATACCAGAGATGCAGGGATGGTTCAACATACAAAAATCAATAAATATCATAAAACACATAAAGGGACTGAAAGACAAGAACCACACCATCATCTCAATTGACACAGAAAAACCCTTTGACAAAATCCAGCATCCCTTCATGCTTAAAGTCCTAGAGGGAATTGGATTGGAGGGATCATTCCTCAATGTAATCAAAGTCATATACAGGAAACCCACAGCCAACATCATCCTAAATGGAGAAGACAGAATAAGCATTCCCCTTAAAGGTAGGAACTCAGCAAGGCTGCCCCATCACCATTACTCTTCAATACAGTGCTTGAAACACTTGCTAGGGCAATAAGGCAAGAAAAGGAAATTAAAGGAGTACTAATTGGAAAAGAGGAAGTCAAGCTATCCCTTTTTGCTGATGTGATGGTTTACCTGAGGGATGCTAAAAACTCCACCAGAAAACTCCTAGAAAGGATTAAGAGTTTCAGTAAAGTGGCAGGATACAAAATTAACCTAGAAAAATCAGTAGCCTTTCTTTACATCAACAACAAGCAACTGAAGGAGACTATCCCACTCATAGTAGCCTCAAAACAATAAAATGCCTAGGAACAAACCTAACCAAAGACACCACAGATCTCTACAAAAAGAATTTTAAACTCCTGAAGAAGGAAATTGAAGAAGACATCAGAAGATGGAAAGACCTCCCATGCTCATGGATTGGAGAAAAAAAAAAATCACTGTACTGGGGTTTGGAGAGATGGCTCAGTGGTTAAGAGCACTTTCTGTTTTTGTAGAGGGCCTGGGGTCCATTCCTACCACCCACAGGGTGGCTCACAGCCACTTATAACTCCACTTCCAGGGAATCCACTACCCTCTTTGGTCTTTATGGCCACCAGGCACATTCGCACATGCAAGCCGATACCCATTAAGATAAAGTAAAAATAGCTTACGCCTTTAATCCTAGCACTTGGGAGGCAGAGGCAGATCTTTGTGAGTTCAAGGCCAGCCTGGTCTACAGAGAGAATTCCAGGACAGCTGGGGCTACAGGGAGACCCTGTCTGGAAAAGACCAAAAAAAAAAAAAAAAAAGTTGTCATACTCCTATAATGCAAATGAACTGGCCAACTTGGTGAAAATTTACAAAAGTTCTCAGCATGAGGTGATAAATGAAATAAAAATGTATGATACTGTGAGGTTACTGAGAAAAATTAAATCATAAGGATAGACAAAGGAATCAGTTTTACATATAAAACCATGTCTCAGATATACTATAACACACTCGGCTTATAGTAAAGGGTATGTCACCTTTGAAAGTAAAACAAAAGGATTCAGAAAGAATAGCCCACAGTTGATGGAAACAATCATTTGGAATGAGCTTTGGTGGTAAGTGTGAAAGTTGCACTAACAAAACATTTGGATATAATTAAAAGAAAACAAGAGGCATAGTTGACCACAGAGCACAGAGCCCCACACTGCTGTTCGTCATAAGCGGAAAGTGATTCCAAATCAATGCAAGGGTAAATAAAGGTTCTCATCCAAGCAAGATCTACAAACAAGAGGCTCCAGAACTGGCACTGAGAAGCAGCTTTTACCAAAAAGCATTTATCCCTCACCTGATCCTACATTGGTTAAATCATCTCTCTGGCAAGTTTACTCTTATATTTGATGTATTGGTGTGAAGGCTGAGTCTGGACTGCTGAGACTACTGAAGCCAGGCTTTTGCCCTAAAGTGCCAGTTAGATACATTTGCTATCAGGATAGATCTTTTACCTCTTGAACCCTTAATTTGTAATAAACCTGCAAGTCATCAGAGTTCTTAGCAAAGTCTCAGGCCTCGCCCCTCTGTAGCTTCTGAGAGAGGCTAGGTGGGGGCCACTGGTACTTTGAAAGTCTCTTTGAGGTCCATTTCAAGATGGACTGGGGTCCTTGGTCTCAACCCCCCTGTTATCTGTTCCTCTTCCTAACATGTCACTGTGAAAAACAATCTCCTCTCTCTGCTTTTCACCATTACCCATCTCTTTAATTGGAGTATTGGGGATGTGTGGGTAAGCCGAGTTCATCAGAGCTGCCAGAGCTCAGTGTGCTCTGGTTATAATTACCTAAAGTTCTAGTTATACTGCCCTAATCAACTTGTTGTAACACAATGGGCAATTTGGAAGGAAGCAGCAATTATCATTAACAGTACATAAGTTTAAAATATCAGCCAGATTCAGATTTCTTCAATAATTCTATTATAGAAGGTATAACCATACTTATATGCTTCAAGACTATATATGACTTTAGGAACTGTTTAGTTCACCTTAGGTAACATCCAGGAATTGGGAAGGTCATCATCCTGTCCAATGATGTGCCCTCCTGAACATCTGATGACTCAGTTTATTAATGTTCATCTTTAACACAACCACAGAACATTTAAGAGACAAATCTCTGCTGAAGTAGAAAGGTAGCAGAAAAATAAGGACAGCTCAGAGTCAAGTTAAAAATGTGAGGGTGCAGCAGGAATGCAGCTCAGCCACAGGCCATCAGGTCAACATACTTTCTCCCAGGGCTGAGGGGTGGGTTCTAGGGACCTTTGCCAACAATGGGCATACCATTGGAGACACAGTCCTGCACACTTTGAAACCAGAGCAGGGTATTCATGCTATTCAAGCTTGTTTTGCATTTGCCACAAGAAAAACACAGAGTGTGCCAGAACGAATAGATCTGAGAACAAGAAATGTGGATAAACAGCCTGAATGAGAAACGCATTTAGTGAGCCTACCACTCACTACTCAGCCCCTGGTCCCAGCCCTTGCTCATGAATCCCATGAACACGAGGATTCTACATGTGCCACAGTGTGCATGAGGAGGTTGGAGGGCAAGGGCAACTTTGGGAGTTGGTTCTCTCTCCCCACTGGGGTTCCAGGGATTGTCCTCAGGTTGTCAGGCTTACATGACAAGCACTTTTACCTTCTGACCCCTCTTGCTATCCAGGCCTTCTGGTTTGTATTCTTCATATTATTCATAGTATTTATATTTCTCTCCAAACTTAATGCATCTTTTTTTTTTTATTTATTTCGGTATGTATATGAATGTACTGTCTGCACGCAGGTGTGTGCACCCGTGTCGTGCAATGCTGCAGAGGTCAGAAGAGGGGGTCGGATTCCCCTGGAACTGGAGTTCTCCTGGAACTGGAGTTTCAGATGGTTCTCGACCGCCATGTGGGTGCTGGGGATCAAACCTGGGTCCTCTGTAAGAGCGTTTGGCACTCTTAACCACTAGGCCATCTCTCCAGCCCCATGCATCATTTTTACAGGACAGTATTTTGAAGATGCTTGAGCTATGTTCAGATTTTAACCGGTAGTATGTTGATCTTTGGTGCAGTCAAAATTTCTGGTGCTTTCAGACCGATCTGGAAGCTCGATACCTAGCTTTGGAGCAATATGCAGAGAAATGTCAGGCTTAAATGGCATTTTTGTAAGCAAAAATCTACTTGCAAACACACACAGTTCAAGATAAAATCAATGGCTTGCCCAAACTAGCACATATGCACACACATGTGCTTCTGCCTGCTTGTCCATGTATATACCCCTGTGCAGTCTAGTTACACCGAAAGCACTATGAAACTTAAATACATTTTGCTCTAAAGTGCTTAAGCCCACTGTGCAATACAGCATACTCAAAATGCTGTGGGGGGCAGAAATAAGGTCCTGGAAAATGGCCATCATACCCTGTGCCCCACACCAGCTCCATTTCCAAGTTCTTGTGGAAATCCACACTTCTCTCCCTTCCTTTCTGCTGCCAGGATCCTAGGGCAAATGAACTTTACAGCTGAAATGCAGGAGGGATAAAACATCTGTGCTCTTCCAAAAGCAGAGAGGAAGAACACTAGGCGCCCACCAGCATAGCTCAGCGCCAAGTTCTCCTCCTCCACACTGGGCACAGGAAGGAGGTGGAAAAAGTCAGACTCCATGGCTTACTTAGTGACATATAAGAAAGGCAAACTGCCACATTCTCTTCTGGCATTCTGGATCAATGCAGGGAGCCCAGTGGCTGCTGGTACTAAATTTTTAAAATGCCTTAGAGCCTGTGAGATGGCTCAGCAGGTAAAGTGCTTGCTGCCAAGCCCGATGACCTGAGTTTGATTCCTGGAACCACAAGATGGAAGGAGAGAACCAAGTCCCTCACGTCGCCCCCGACCTGCCACACAATTCACACACACAAATGTAATTCAATATTTTTTATAACTGTCTTAAACTCTACGAGAAGGCTGTGAAGTCATGGTTTCTTCTAGCTGGCGAAGTATGTCTTTCCTAGCAGAGCGCTTTACCCAAAACAAAGCAGGTAGACTAGATAGAAACTTGCAAGGAAACTGTGGTGGTTTGGATGGGAATGTCTCCCTTAGGCTCCAAGAATTTCATCCCCTGGCCCCAGGTGGTAGTGCTGTTTGCAGGGGTTTAGGAGGCGTGGCCTTGCTGGAGGAAGCACATTGATGGGAGCGGGCTTTGAGAGCTCACAGCCTTGCCTCACTTGCAGTTTCTTCCCTCTCTGCTTCCTGCCCATGCTTGAAAGTACAGTACTCAGCTTTCTGCTCCAGCTGCCTCCTCTGCCATGATGGGCTCTTAACCAATGAAACCGTAAACCCAGTAAACTCTTCCTTCCATAAGCTGACATATCACACAGGCCTCTTTCTTCCAGTTTTTAAGCACAGAGATAGCACATCTTTAAATTTGCTTGGAAATAAAAAAGAGCCTATAAACAAAGTCCTAGGGACACAAGGGTAGCCTCATAGCTTCCTCATTGTTATGTAACTTTTCATGTGGGTTATCCACCCTTCCCAGAGATCAACTACACAAGCAGCCATCAACACATGGCCCAAGACAAGGTAATGGCAGATAGAAATTCTAGGGCAACCTGAAATTCAACATTATCTAAAATTCTGATTCTCATCTTTATCCAGACTCCAGCTCCCTCTTGTCTGACTTCTCTATTTCAAGCAATTGATGGGGCATCTGACCAGGGTTCAAACAACATTCCCACTCTCCCTTAAACAAGCACCCGAAGCCACTAGTGCTGTTTTCTTTCCACGGGGTTTCCAGGGCCTGTCCAAGCCATTCCACCCGAGGTCCTCCACTTCACAGATGCATGGACCACCACTGTTGGGTGGAATGGGAGGCATGTCTGTGAGGTATGCCTGGGGTTCAACAGGAGTTCCACCTCTGCTTTGCAAATACTGAGAGGTTTGGTTTTCCTAGTGGTAACCAAAGACAAACGGACCCCTTGATTATCTTTGGGTTAGTGTGTGTGTGTGATACATGAACATGAGTGTGCGGATGACCACACCTGTGCTTGCAGAAGCAGAGGCCAGAGAAGGATGTGAAGTATCCTCCTCTATTGCTTTCTATCTTATTCTCTTGAGGAAGGGTCTCTCACTTAATCAGAAGCCTTATCTTTTTGAATAAGCTAGCTAGCTAGTTAGCTCCTAGGATTCATCTGTCTGCCTCTACCCCCACTCAGCCCCAAGCTGTAGTTAAAGGCATATACAGCCATGTCCAGCTTTCTAATGTGTGTGCTGGAGATTGGAACTAAGGTCCTTATGCTTGTACAGAAAGTGCTCTTACCCACTCAGTCATTTCCCCAGCTCCATGCATTCTTTTTAAACTGTAAAATTCTGCAATATAGCAATGTCATACCCTTTTAAACATTACTGTTCAATAAATCTTGAAATGGTAGTAAAGTCCTTGCTGTCCAAAGGCCATCTACGCCAGCATCAGAATCATCCAATACCAGGTGGGAATGTTCTACAGTCTTGGGTCCTAAACCTCTAGAATGAAATCCCCCATGGTTCTGTTGGAGAAGTCTGTAATTCTGACAAAGACACCCTTTACCAACCAGCCCCACCTTGAATGCTCTTCTAGTGAAAACATTCTGTACCCATGAAACCCTGAGAGCACTAGGAGCCTAGGGTCTCGGTTTTGCTCGTGCTATCTGGAATGTTCTCCTTCTTGCCCATCCACCTGTACTCACCCTTTAGATCCAGCTTCAAACCCCACTCCCTACTCCTATGTCCACTTGTGTCTTAAGTGCCGTGCCTGAGTATGGTCAAAATCAGAACAGTCACCTGACCATGTTACATGAGCCCCTCGTAACAGCTCATTGCTTCATATATTGAGATCTTAGGTCTTCAACTGAACTACAAATCCAAATATAAATACAAATCTCATTGGAGATTCATTATCTCTCCATAGTCTATCAAAACTTATCTACTGAACACGCACTATATGCTGGATCCCTGACCCACATGTTAAAGGTACAGTATGACCAGACTTCAAACTATACTACAGGGCTATAGTCATAAAAACAGCCTGGTACTGGCACAAAAACAGACCTGTTGACCAATGGAACAAAACTGAAGATCCAAATCTGAGCACATACAAATTCAGCCATCTTATATTTGACAAGGGGGCCATGAAGCCAGAATGCCAGAAGAGAATGGAGAAAAGACAGCATCTTCAGCAAGTGGTGTTGGCAAAACTGGATCACCACTTGTAGAAGAATGAAATTAAACCCCTACCTCTCACCCTGTATAAAAGTCAGCTCCAGATGGATCAAAGACCTCAATGTGAAACCCCAAACTCTGAAGGTGATAGAAGAAAAAGTTGGCAGCAGACTACAAGACATAGGCGTAGGAAAAGACTTCCTAAATCAGACAGCAGCTGCACAAGAATTAAGGTCGACAATTGACAAATGGGACCTCATTAAACTCAAAAGCTTCTGTACATCAAAAGAAACAATCAAGGAAGTGAAGAGAAATCCCACAGAGTGGGAGGAAACCTTCACTGCAGATACATCTGACAAAGCATTGATTTCCAGAATATATAAACTACTCAAAAAACAAAGAAAAAAGAAAACAAATGACCCACTCAATAGATGGAGCAAAGAACTGAACAGAGACTTCACAAGTGAGGAATTAGAGATGTCTGAGAAACACCTCAAGAACTGTTCAACATCACTAATCATTAAGGAAATGCAAATGAAAACCACTTTAAGATATCATCTTACTCCAATAAGACTGGCTAGGATCAAGAAAACAAATGATACCAAGTGCTGGAGAGGTTGTGGGGAAAGGGGAACACTCATCCACTGCTGGTGGGAATGTAAACTCGTACAGCCACTATGGAAAGCAGTGTGGAGAACCCTTGGAAGACTTGGAATGAACTTGCCACCCGACCCAGCCATACCACTCCTGGGCATGTACCCTCAAGACTTACGCCACCACAGAGATACATGCACGGCCATGTTTATTGCAGCTCTCTTCACAATAGCAAGGAGCTGGAACCAACCTAAATGCCCCTCAACTGATGAGTGGATAGAGAAAATGTGGTACATCTACACAATGGAGTTCTATGCAGCAGTAAAGAAAGACGACATCACGAGCTTTGCAGGAAAATGGCTGGAGCTAGAGGACATCATGCTGAGTGAAGTAACACAGTCCCAGAAAAACAAACGACGAATGGTATCCCTCATCTGTGGATGCTAGTGCCAATTACCTAGTTGTAAGTATTTCTTGTGCATGGCCCCTTGAGTTTTTGTCCAAAGCAGTTGGGAGTGATGCATATTGGAAGCAACAACAACAACAACAACAACAACAGAAAGGACTTCATCGAAGAACTGACTGAAACAGTGAGCTTCTGCTCAAAACAGTCAACTTCCACATGGAGAATATTGAGAAAGACTGAGAAAGAGATGATTAGCATGTTTGACAGAATGCATGAGCTCTGGTGGAGTGGGGGAATGGGGGGGGGACATGGGTCTAGATTTGATAATAAATAAATAAATAAATAAATGAAAAAAAAAGGTGCAGTATGAAAAAACATGGGTCCATCCCCATCAGATGCTTTCTATAGTCCAGCATGGGCCTTCTGCATTGGACACTGTCCAGTGAAGCCTACTGTCCACATTTGTCTAAATCTGAACACTTCACTAAATCACTTTGACTCTTCTATTAATTCTTGTTTGCATTTTCACTCATTGGGACACAGATTGTCACATTTTGATTTAAGATTTGCTTTTAGATTCCAGAGTTATATCAAGAAGTAAAATTCATTCAGTAAATACTTCTTAAAAGATCTGAAACATGAGCTACAAGAACTGGAATGAAGTCGCTGCACTCTTCAGTAGCAGCTGGCCTGGAACCTGGTCTTCTGACCTCCTCATGTCCCCTGTGACCACACTGTTCACAGATGAAACAGGAAATGCTAGTCTGTTTTCTGGATTCAAGTTCATGGCTTGGCATATGAAAATTTTTGTAAAATGTGAAAGCAGATGGAAACCTACTTTCTCCACATCATATCAATGAAGAAAAGCAGCAAGGAGGGACAATCCACCCCTCACACACAACAGAGTCGAGATAAATGAACATTTTCTCTTTATAAAATTCTTTGTGGGCCAAGAAGATAGGTCAATGAGCAAAAGAAATAACTGCCAAGCCTGATAACCTGGGTTTATTTCTGGGGACCCACATAGTGGAAGGAGAGAGCAGACTCCTTCATGTTTTCTGACACCCATGCACACATGTTCACACACACACACACACACACACACACACACAAACAAACAAAATAAATACAATAAGAATTATAACAAGACAAAAAACTATTTGCCTAAAGTATTTTGTTGTAGCAATGCAAAGCTGAGCAGAACAGCCCTCCAATAGTCAGTTCTAGAACTGCTTTTCATGAAACATCTTATTCACAGGTGCAAAGTTCCTTCTGTTCTGACCACAGGTTGATGCACCTGGGAAAACTGCTCAGAGCTAGATGCTACAATTCCTGGGAGACAAAGGGAACAGGAAAATGGTATCTAGAGATGGTATTAGCAAAGCAGGATGCTGGGCAGGACCTGCGGCTATGTGAGAGGAAAGGAAAACATGTATGTGAAAGGCTCCAGGGAGCAAAAGGCAGAGAGCTGTCAGCCTTTGACCATGGCAGACAATGGCAAACCTCTTGTACTGGGGAAACAGGGAAGATCTGAGATGGAAAAAAATGATGTATTTTCTACTAATACCTAATGACTACAAGGAGAATAAAATTTGGACTATTCAGAAAAAATAGTGAATAACAAAATTAGTATAAAAACTTCCAAATAGGACCTTGCCTGGTTCTTGATTTTGTGTTTTAAATTAAAAACATTGAGATTAATTCCTTAAAAATAACCTTTGCTTCAAAAACTCAGGTTCGATGCTTGAAAGAACAAGTTATTCTTGGTCAAGAGTTATGATTGATAGGCATGGTGAAGCAAACCTGTAATATTAACACTCAGAAGGTTGAGGGAGAATTACTGTAAGTTCAGTCCAGCCCAGAATAGAAAGCAAGTGCCAGGCTAGCAAGGACCNAAAGCAGTCGGGAGTGATGCATATTGGAAACAACAACAACAACAACAACAGAAAGGACTGCATCGAAGAACTGACTGAAACAGTGAGCTTCTGCTCAAAACAGTCAACTTCCACATGGAGAATATTGAGAAAGACTGAGAAAGAGATGATTAGCATGTTTGACAGAATGCATGAGCTCTGGTGGGGTGGGGGAATGGGGGGGACATGGGTCTAGATTTGATAATAAATAAATAAATAAATAAATGAAAAAAAAAGGTGCAGTATGAAAAAACATGGGTCCATCCCCATCAGATGCTTTCTATAGTCCAGCATGGGCCTTCTGCATTGGACACTGTCCAGTGAAGCCTACTGTCCACATTTGTCTAAATCTGAACACTTCACTAAATCACTTTGACTCTTCTATTAATTCTTGTTTGCATTTTCACTCATTGGGACACAGATTGTCACATTTTGATTTAAGATTTGCTTTTAGATTCCAGAGTTATATCAAGAAGTAAAATTCATTCAGTAAATACTTCTTAAAAGATCTGAAACATGAGCTACAAGAACTGGAATGAAGTCGCTGCACTCTTCAGTAGCAGCTGGCCTGGAACCTGGTCTTCTGACCTCCTCATGTCCCCTGTGACCACACTGTTCACAGATGAAACAGGAAATGCTAGTCTGTTTTCTGGATTCAAGTTCATGGCTTGGCATATGAAAATTTTTGTAAAATGTGAAAGCAGATGGAAACCTACTTTCTCCACATCATATCAATGAAGAAAAGCAGCAAGGAGGGACAATCCACCCCCCACACACAACAGAGTCGAGATAAATGAACATTTTCTCTTTATAAAATTCTTTGTGGGCCAAGAAGATAGGTCAATGAGCAAAAGAAATAACTGCCAAGCCTGATAACCTGGGTTTATTTCTGGGGACCCACATAGTAGAAGGAGAGAGCAGACTCCTTCATGTTTTCTGACACCCATGCACACATGTTCACACACACACACACACACACACACACACAAACAAACAAAATAAATACAATAAGAATTATAACAAGACAAAAAACTATTTGCCTAAAGTATTTTGTTGTAGCAATGCAAAGCTGAGCAGAACAGCCCTCCAATAGTCAGTTCTAGAACTGCTTTTCATGAAACATCTTATTCACAGGTGCAAAGTTCCTTCTGTTCTGACCACAGGTTGATGCACCTGGGAAAACTGCTCAGAGCTAGATGCTACAATTCCTGGGAGACAAAGGGAACAGGAAAATGGTATCTAGAGATGGTATTAGCAAAGCAGGATGCTGGGCAGGACCTGCGGCTATGTGAGAGGAAAGGAAAACATGTATGTGAAAGGCTCCAGGGAGCAAAAGGCAGAGAGCTGTCAGCCTTTGACCATGGCAGACAATGGCAAACCTCTTGTACTGGGGAAACAGGGAAGATCAGAGATGGAAAAAAATGATATATTTTCTACTAATACCTAATGACTACAAGGAGAATAAAATTTGGACTATTCAGAAAAAATAGTGAATAACAAAATTAGTATAAAAACTTCCAAATAGGACCTTGCCTGGTTCTTGATTTTGTGTTTTAAATTAAAAACATTGAGATTAATTCCTTAAAAATAACCTTTGCTTCAAAAACTCAGGTTCGATGCTTGAAAGAACAAGTTATTCTTGGTCAAGAGTTATGATTGATAGGCATGGTGAAGCAAACCTGTAATATTAACACTCAGAAGGTTGAGGGAGAATTACTGTAAGTTCAGTCCAGCCCAGAATAGAAAGCAAGTGCCAGGCTAGCAAGGACCAAGAATCAAACCCTCTCTCAAAAGCCCCCCACTCAAAACAAGGCATTCTAGGTAATGACTTCTTTTTATTTACTTATTTTTTATTATTTTTATGTGTATGAGTGTACTGTCTGCAGGTAGGTTGATGCACCCATGTTGTGCAATGCCGCGGAGGTCAGAAGAGGGTGTTGGATTCCCCTGGAACTGGAGTTAAAGACGGTTCTTAGCTGCCATGTGGGTGCTAGGAATCGAACCCAGGTCCTCTGAAAGAGCAGTCGGCTCTCTTAACTGCTGAGCCATCTCTCCAGCCCTGGTGATGACTTAATGTTCTAGTTGATCATTGTGAACAGAACATTATACTCAACTAAAAATTTTTATTGCTCTGTGTGCGTGTGTGTGTGTGTGTGTGTGTGTGTGTGTGTGTGTGTGCGCATTTTCCATGGTGCAGGAGTGGAGGCTACAGGACACCTTGTGGGAGTCAGTTCTCTACTATTGGAGTTTCTGAGAATCAAACTCAGGTCATCAGTCTTGACAAGGAGTACCCTTACCCACTGAGCCACTTTGTTTGCCCTGTTTAATCAATTTCACAACTATTTACATGAGTGATTTCTAGAGTCTGATTGAACTTTATTTGACAATTATGATAGCGAAAATTCTAATGAAGACATAACAGATATTAAATCCATTAGAATTTTTTCAATTGGTTATTACTAAATATTGCCAGTATAGCCTTGTGCATGCAATGTTCCTTCTGAGGCTGCTGTGGCCACACTGCAGCAGACAATCACTGTTCCCACCACCCCATCACCCAATGCACCTTGGACTACATGTCTGAACATTGAACCATATTCTTCCATCAGCTGCAAGTACAACAGCAGTGTGCTGCACAGCTGGCTGAAAAATACATGCCTTCCACTGTCCTTACTGCCCTGGATACTCATACAGACACACAGACATATAGGCACAAGGGCATACAGACAAAACGGGCATGCACGTGCATACACACACACACACACACACACACACACACACAAACTCCTGAGATCTGGTTCCAATAAGCCCTTTAGTACTTCTTACATTTAATGTATTGCAGTACTCTGGGGTGGGGAGGTGGTTAAACACCATTCCCCGAGTCTCACCTCCCTTGACCCAACATAACTCTTGTGTTCAGTCTAGGATGGACTTTGCTAATGTGTGGTTCTAAGTTCTTGGGTAAAACAAGTTCCTGGCTTGAGGAACCACCCTCGGAGAAATGCTATCTAACAAGACTGAAGAGTCACCTCCAGTTTGGGACTCAACACTCTGCAAGCTGAAGGGGTCCACTGATTTGGAGCCATACACGAATTCTGGCCTCATCTTTGGTTCTGACTGAAGGTTTTAGAAAGGGAATGATAGGACCCACTGCATTTTTTAATGGCAAATAGAGCTAGGATAAATTACTGGTAGTACTCGGAAACTTATCAACAGAAGATTCAAGCCCAGCTCCAAGACCATCAGCTGCCTGGCATGAGGCTCATTCAGAAATTAAACTTACTAATGAGATTACTGACTGGCTGGAGTGTGGTCACTGGGACTCAAATAAGCCTTTGTAGAAAATTTACATGTTTCATGGTATAATGAACTATAAGTCCTAACCCAATGACTCAAGCATTTTGGACTTTCAGAGGCTGGTAACAAACTAAGTAAACATACATTCATGTATTCATGATTTGACCAAAAGTTCCTATCAAGCAGAGTACCTGAAAGAGCATAAAGAATCAGCGCTGACCTTCAGGCATTCAAGGTCAAGTAAAGGAAACGCTAACAGGATATTTTTTAAAGATTCCATATGGGGCTAGGTAGAGAGATATCAGTGGATAAAGTGCTTGCCATGCAAGTGTGAGACCAGAGTTCTTCAGGTCTTCATGAGACCAGGAATCTCATGAAAGCCAGGCAGTATAAGTGCCATCTGTAATCCCAGCACACAGGCAGCAGAGACAGGTAATGCCTGGGGCAGTCAGCTAGGTAGATCAACTGGAATCCCAGAGCTCAGGATTCAGGGAGAGACCCCGCCTCAATAAATAAAGTGGAGGGTGGTCAGGGAAAACACCGAACATTAATTTCTGACTTCTACATGTTTGCATACCTGCGAACATGGATATACATATCATACACATATGTACATGAAAAAAGAAAAAAATGATTCCATGTGATCATACAAATACCATGTGAAATGATTAGTATGCACATTGGATGTATGGATGAGGATTTTTCAAAATTATGGAGCCTGATATAACTGGGGATGTCACATTTTACTGATTCTACTCCTAGATGAGCTTGTATTTTATCATGACAAACTTTCATTACTACTGATTTGTGTTGTAAAATCAAATGGTTCTATCATGACATTTAACCACCTTCTCTCTTTCCATGCTTTGAATCATATGGTGTAACCATTTTTAAGGGAGCTCTACGTTCAGTGTCAGCCCAGCAAATTCTGAAATTACCAGCAACAAAAATACTTACTTTAAAAGTAACTGGATGTGGAACATGGCTTTATTCCTAACACTCCTAAGGCAAAGGCAGGTGGTCTCTGTGAAAGGGATGACCCTAGGATGGTCTGCCAATCAAGTTCCAGGCCGGGGCTAAGCAGTCTCAAAAAAATTTAAATAACTAATTGGGAAACACTCACTCACTCCATCTTATGAAGTGTTGCTCAATTCACGAATCAACAAAAAGCCAATTGGGTTCATTTCAATAAAATATAATAAATGAACTTTTGAATTACAGATGGAGTCCAACTATGTACAGCATTTAAAAACACAGAGATATGGGGCTGGGGAGATGGTTCAGTCAGTAAAGTGTTTGCTATGCAAGTATGAAGACCTGAGTTCCCCAAAACACAAATAATATCTGGGCACAGTAGAACACCCTTGTAATCCTGGCAGTAGAGAGAGACAGGTTGATCCCTGGGTGGGGGTGGGGGGCTTGCTGGTGATAGATGAACCAGGGAACTTCACATTCTGTCTCAAAACCAACCAACAACAACAACAACAACAACAAAAAGTGGAAGGACTGGGTAGATGGCTGAGCAGGTAAAGTACATGAGGACTGAGCTCAGATCCCCAGCATCCACATAAAAGCCAAGCATGGTGGTGTGAGGCTGTAACCCCAGTGCTGGGTGATGGGAATGAGGACAGGTGGATCATGGGGTGGGGGTCACCCAGCATCAATTAAGCTGAAACAGTGAGCTCCAGATTCAGTGAGAGACCCTGTCTCAAAACATGAGGTGGAGAGTGGCAGATGAAGACACCATTTGGCCTCCACAGGAACATGGGTAGGTGAGGGTACCACCCCAAAATACACAAGCATAGCCCCCCTCTCTCTCACACACACACAGACACACACACACACACTGAATAAGGTGGAGAGTGATGGAGGAAGACACCCAGCGTCAACCTCCAGTCTCTGTAAACAGAATCACACAGGAGCACACCTTACCTCCATGTGTGCATACACACACACACTAAAAGAACCCCACAAGGATAAATGTTCACTATTTGAAAAAAAAAAAATCAAAGAAAAAAGTCTCAGGAGGTTGAGACAAATGCCAACATTTAGCCCAGGGCAAACTTTTTATTATAAATGCATGCAAGATTAGGTTTTTAATGGAAACACAGGCAGACAAGACTCAATGTAATATACATAGATGATATGTTTCTGTTCTTGTGTAGTGATTTTCTCCCCCTCTGAGCATTAATCTTTGAATGACTTACTCTATAAATTATTGAACTTAGTTCAAAAGCAAATGAAATTTAAAATACCCATTTATTGAATGGCAAAAGTGCCATGTTGAAATTACTGTGATTTATCTGTTTCTTTAATGATTCCTGTAGCAAACTTACTTCATTGCTCAAAATTATTACCTGGTTGCATAGTTTACTCTGTTCTTAACATAAATCTACTCTCACTGTGCAGAACAGCAGCCATTTGTCAGGATCTTGTTCATTTGTCCTCAGACATGGGCACAACTTTCTCTTTCTACAGCTCTGCACTGGAGCATTGTGGCACACGCAGACAACACTCATGTTTGGAAGCCAATTAAATCCATAGGCACCACTAATTATTACAGTTGGAGAGGGGTGGAAAGCATCATTTAACTAAGACAAAGTTCACCCACCAGGCCCACATGCCCACTTATACCTGACATGGTTCCACCAGCTCAGGCAGGAAGCATAGATTGGCTCTCTAGAGACAGCCCTGTCCAGAGATGTAATGGATAATCATTATTAACGTGACTGAATTCAGCATCACCTAGAAGATACAACTCTCAATATTCCACAGAGGACATTTACAGAGACTGAACTGAGGGAGCTGGTAGTGCTGTGTGTGGAGGTTATGGAACCTTTAGGAGATGGACCCTTGCTGGGGGAAGTATGTCACTGACGGTGGGCTCTGAGGTTTTATAGCCTGGCCCCATTTTCCATTCACTTTCTACTTCTGGACTGCCTGTGCAGTGTGACAAGCTGGTCCCAAGCTCCTGCGAAAACACCTTTCCCACCAGTAATGGACTCAACCCCCTCTGGAGGCTCAACCCACAATAAACCTTTTCTCCCTGAAGTTGCTTTAATCAGGGCATTTTACCACAGCAATGAGAAAGGAATTAAGACAGGTTCTTGACTTTTTGTCAAGATGGCACCAAAAGTGAAGAAGGAAGCTCCTGCCACTCCCAAAGCCAAAGCTAAAGCGAAGGCACTGAAAGCCAAGAAGGCAGTGTTGAAAGGCATGCACAGCTACACAAAGAAGATCCACACATCACCCACCTTCCAGCCGCCCAAGTCCCTGCAGCTCTGGAGGCAGCCCAAGTACCCTTGCAAAAGTGCCCCCAGGAGAAACAAGCTTGATCACTGTGCCATCATCAAGTTCCCCTTGACCACTGAGTCAGCCATGAAGAAGACAGAAGACAACACACTTGCGGATGTCAAGCCCAACAAACACCAGATCAATCAGGCCGTGAAGAAGCTCTATGACATGGATGTGGCCAAAGTCAACACCCTGATCACAACTGATGAGGAGAAGAAGGCCTATGTTCGACTGGCTCCTGATTACGATGCTTTGGATGTTGCTAACACAATTGGGATCTAAGCAGTCCTGTTTGCTAATTCTAAATACATAATTTTTTTCACCATAAAAAAAAAAAAGACAGGTACTTGATCACAGCGATGGGAAAAGAACCTACAATAATAGAAGCAATGACGTTAACAGCCATGAGTACTGATGACACAGCAACTAGGACATTGCTGCTCAGCCACACAGAAATGCTAGTTTGAAAACACAACTTCTCAATGATACCTGGACATCCCAGGGCCAGGGGAGGGGGCATGACTCAGAGGAAGAAAGCTTGGCTGGCATGTGCAAGGTCTTGAACATGAATCCTCAAAAAAAGCCCTCCTCATTTCCCTCTTCATGATATACTTAAGTTATGAAGTTGAAAACACATATACATGTGCGCATGCATATACACGTACACACGTACACACACACACACACACACACACACATACATACACGGGCTGATCTTGTAGAAGAATCTATTTAGCCTATGTGAAGTCCTGGGTTCTATCACCAGCACTCTGAAAACAAAACAAAAAAGGGATATTCTCCAACTAAGGGAGGATTTATACATATAATGCAGTAAATGGCTTCATATATAAAGACTGCTTGGGAACGGGGAGACAGATCAGTTGATAAAGTGCTTGTTGTGTAAGCATGAGGAGCTGACCTCAGGCCTCCGCACCTAGGTAAAAGGCCAGGCATGGCACTGTACTCTGCTGAGAGGGCAGCAAGGGGATCCCAGGAGTCTGCTGTCCAGACAGCCTAGAGTCAATTATTGAACTCCAGGTTCAGTAAGAGACCCTATCTCAAAACTGAAGGTACAAGAGATTGAAGATTCTAGGAATTGATTTGGTCTCCACACCCATACACATGCACTTGCACACACATCAACAAATATCTGTACACACACATATAGATATGTATATATACACATCAAAAGGAGTGCTGATAAATTAACTAAAAAAAATTCTTATCTCAGCTAGATAAAGGGTTCATGATTTTCAGAGATAAATCATAGGAATAAAGGTAGGAAAATACGTACAAATAATAAAAGAAATATTAGTCAATATTTGCTAAACAAGTCTATATGTCAGACAGAATTCTGTGTTCACATCTAAGTTAGAAGTGCAAATGAGAACCTTAAAGTAGGAATCTTTTTTTTTTTTTTTTTTTTTTTTTTTTTTTGTCTTTTCTTTTTGAGACAGGGTCTCCCTGTAGCCCCAGCCTGCTACCTTTGGACAGGGACTGGCCTTGAAACTCACAAAAATAGAGATCCGCTGCCTCTGCCCTCTGCTCCAAGTGCTAGATTAAAGGCATGGCGCCCACGCCGGCTTAAAGTAGAATGCTTAAGTATAATCTTTATTTTCCTTTTAAGCTCTTGTGTTTTTTTTATTTATATTTGCTGTTATGATCGTGGTCCCTTGTTGGGATTATGAAGGGATTCTACGAAGATGAAGAGCACAGTGGGGGTTCGCAATGAACATCGACTTGCTCAGATTTGCCTAAACATTAGAATTTGATGCTAGATCCACAGATGATGGCTGACCCTTTGTACATGTTGTCTTTTCTGGGACTGTGTTACTCACTCATGCATGATATCTTTAGCGCCACCATTTACCTGCCAAAAGCTCATGATTCGTGCGTTCTTTACTGCTGATAGAACTCCCGTTGTGTAGATGTACCACATTTCTCTATCCAACTATCAGTTGAGGGGCATTTGAGTTGGTTCCAGCTCCTCTGTATTGTGAAGAAAGCTGAAATAAAAACATGGCTGTGCATGTATTTCTGCGGTGGGGTGAGGTCTTGTGGGGTTATGCCTAGGAGTGGTATGCTGGGTCAGGTGGCAAAGTTCATTCCACAGTCTTCAAAGGGTTCTCCACATGCTTACCATTGTGGCTGCATGAGTTAACATTCCACCAGCAGTGGATTAGTGGTTCCCCTTTCCCCACAACTCTCCAGACTTGTGCCAATTTGGTTTCTTGATCCTAGGCAGCTTATTGGCGGTAAAGTATGATATGCTTAAAGTGGTTTGATTGTTCTTTCCTTAATTATAATGATGTTGAACAACTTCTCAGATGTTTCTCAGCTATCTCTAATTTCTCTCGTGTGAAGTCTTCTGTACAGCTCTTGCTCCATCTATGAGTGGGTCATTTGTTTTCTTTCTCCTTTGTGTTTTTGAGTAGTTTATTATATATTCTGGAAATCAATGCTTTGTCCAGAGGTATCTGCCAGTGAAGTTTCCTCCACTCTTATGTTTTCTCTAATGTATATATTCTACTCTTTGCCCAATCAGGCATGCCAAAAAAAAAACATCTACTTAAATTGTATGCTATTCTTTTCCGAAAATCCAGGTCCACGATTTGTTTCAAATTTTATCACAACATACTGTGGTGGTTTGCATGGTGTCCCCCCTAGGCTTAAGTATTCAGACATTTGTCTCCCAGTTGGTGGCAGCTGGGTTTTGGAGGTCTTAGAAGGCCTGTGGCCATGCTGTGGTGGAAGTGTGTCAACTGGGGCAGGCTTAGAGAGTTTCAACAACCTCTGTTGGTCTACAGTTGCCTCTCGTTTCCTGTGCTCTTTGCGGAGATGTGACCCTCGGTTTGCTGCTCCAGATCCAGCCGCCATGCCTCCCGCCACAATGGACTCTAATTCCCTGGAACCGTCAATCGTAAGCTCAAATAAACTCTTCCTTTTATAAGTTCCTTGGTCATGGTGCTTTATCACAGCAACAGAAAAGTGACTAATACACATACATACCTTATTAGAGGCCCATACTATTAAATGGGACACAAAATCCCGCAACATAAAACATTTGTATTAAAATTTTAGATTGCATTGGTCATATGATAACTGATTTTTTACTATATATCTTTGTGGAACATTTGTCATTTAAAGACACAGGCCTGGTGGGAGATGTTTGCTGGTGGTTTGAATGAGAATGTCCCACCTAGGCTTCATGTATTTAGACATTTTGACCCTGTTGGTGGTGCTGTTTTGGGAGGTTTAGGAGGTGTGGCCTTGCTGGAGGAAGTGCATCACTGGGGGCGGACTTTGAGAATTCTTAAGCCTTGCCAGATTCCCAGTCTCTCTGCTAGCTTTGGCTTTCTGCTCCTGGTCCAGCCACCTCACCCTACATCCACCACCCTGATGGAGTCTAATACCTCTGGGACCTGGAACCACAAACTCACATAAACTCTTCCTTCAATAAGTTGTCATGGTCTTGGTTTCTTATCACAGCAACAGAAAAGTAACTAATACATCTGCTATCTGGGAGGTTGAGAGAGGAGGATCTGGAGGTAGAGGTCATCCTCAGCTGCATAGTCATTTAACGGCCAGCCCGAGCTATAAACATGATACCTAGTCTTAACCCCACATACAAAGACGCATTTTTCAAAACACACCACACATACCATGTTACCTTATTCTTACAGTATTGTATAAAGATTCTGAAATGAAATGATAACAATTTTCCTCACAGAAATTTGGCTTTTCTGTTTCTGCCTTGTCAAATTCTCTTTCTTATAGCATGGAAAGGAAGAACAGAAGCATTTCCTTGCTTGTTGTTGTCAATTAGACCTCAATTATCTAAATAGCCCCAGAGTAGTGATTAGAAAATGGTTACCAAAGAACTGACTGAAACAGTGAACTTCTGCTCAAAACAGTCAACTTCCACATGGAGAATATTGAGAAAGACTGAGAAAGAGATGAAAAGCATGTTTGACAGAATGCATGAGCTCTGGTGGGGTGGGGGGATGGGGGGGACACGGGTCGAGATTTGATAAAAAAAATATATAAATAAATAAATTTTAATAAATGGTTATTCCACCCAACATGGTGGTGCATGCCTTTAATCCCAGCACTGGGGATGCAGAGGCAGGCGGATCTCTGTGAGTTCAAGGCCAGCCTGGTCTATATAGTGAGCTCCAGGCCAGCTAGGACTAAAGGGAGACCCTGTCTCAAAAAGACCAAAAAAATAAAAAGAAAGAAAGGAAGGAAGGAAGGAAGGAAGGAAGGAAGGAAGGAAGGAAGGAAGGAAGGAAGGAAGGAAGAAAATGGTTATTCCATATAAGAACATGCATATGACACATAGAAAATCTGCATGTATAGGCATCAGTCATTGTGCAAATACTCCCCTACTAGATAGAAACTTTTACTCAGGAAAACCAAACAAATAAAACCCTCAGAAGAGATGAACAGGAAACATACTTGGACCCAAACGCCAAGGGCAGAACACAGATGGTCCTTTCCTAGCATCCGTAACAGAGCAGATAAAATCAGGAAGTCCAAACACACTGACTGTGACTAATGTCCTTGGGAAAACAGGCACCACAGTCCATTTAAAAAGGCTGAAGTGGACACAGAGATAGAGATACACATATTGTTTTTTTGTGGGGTTTTTTTTTTTGAGACAGGGTCTCACTGTGTGGCACTGGCTGCCCCGAAACTTAGACCAGGATGACCTCTATCTCACGGTGATTCTGCCTCTGCCTCTGCTTCTGCCTCTGCTTCCACATCCCAAGTGCTGGTATTAAAGGTGTGCACTACCATACCTGGCTCAAGATAGGTTACATTTAAATAGCCAAGATCCAGAGGCCAGAAAAGAGCATTGGATTCTCTGGAGCTGGTGTTAAAGGTGGTTGTGAGCTGTCCAAAATGGGTGCTGGGAACCAAACTGGGATCCTCTGGGATAGTAGTACTGTGTTCTTAAAGACTGAACCATCTTTCCAGCTCTCCTAGGGTTTTGTTTTTTAAAAGCCCTAGCTCCTAAGGTGAAAAGGAACCATGTCTGGGTCACCCACATTTTCTCCAAGGAGCCTTAAGACAAGGTATGCAAATTCACAGCACTAACACTTGATAGCATTTTCATTTAGTCTATAAAATTGGACAAAGAGAGTCCAGGGAGAGTGCTCATCTTTGCCACAAAAGTGAAGCAAAAAGAAGAAAACAGAAATTTTAGATGTTAAACCCTAAATTCTGCCCATGTCACTAGGAAGACTCTTTGAATATGCTAAATTTCCTCATCAGACAAATGACCACAGCGACTCATCAAAATACTTATTGTACTAAAAAGGAAAATGAACTTTAGAAAAGGAGAGGCTTCTCCAGGGTATTTGCCATAAATTATACACAGAGCAAAAGTAAACCCCTCAAATTTTACCAAATATGTTATAATGCTGAGATAAGAAATGTACCCCATGAGAAATAAAAACAGAGCAGGAGAAACTACCAAGTAGTATTCAGTTCCTAAGCAAAGACCAGAGGGAAGGCACTGAATATCATGATTTGGAGCCTGGAGGTTAAAGTCTATTTTTGAAAGAATTTTAAGGAAATTAAAGACTCTATCTTCTCCATGAGCTTCCCTGGGCCCATGGGACTAGGTCAGGCAAAACCATGGTAGGGTTTAATCAAACTAATCTGCCTACAAAGCTTCAGGGTACTTAGTCTTAGTCGTAAATCTGTCTCAAGACTCAGCAAAATACCTGGAGTAGATTAAGTATCTAATAAATACTTGTTGAGTGGATGAATGAACAAATAACAAATGAATGAAAATAGTACAATAAGCTGGTCATGGTGGCGCACGCCTTTAATCCTAGCACTTGGGAGGCAGAGGCAGGCGGATCCTTGTGAGTTCAAGGCCAGCCTGGTCTACACAGTGAGTTCCAGGACAGCTGGGGCTACAGGGAGACCCTGTCTCAAAAAGACAAAAAAAAAAAAGAGAAAAAAAAGAAAATAGTACAATAATGAAAAGGGGAAGTGGAGACATGGTTCAAAAAGTCGAGTTTTCTGGCAGCCAGTGACCGGTGGGTCGGGTTTGGCACCTCTGTGGCTTTGTACGGCCAGGCTCCTGAGGCACAGAAACCCAGAATCCTCAATTTCATTTGGAAAAACAAAAGACCCCGAATAGCCAAAGCAACCCTGAGTGAAAAGAGCAATACAGGGGAGATTGCTCTACCAGGCATCAAACTATACTACAGGGTTATAGACATAAAAACAGCTTGGTACTGGCACAAAAACAGACCAGTTGAACAATGGAATAAAACTGAAGATCCAAACCTGAGCACATACAATTTCAGCCACCTCATATTTGACAAGGGGGCCAAGAAGACGCAAGGGAGGAAAGACAGCATCTTCAGTAAGTGGTGTTGGCAAAACTGGATCACCACCTGTAGAAGAATGAAATTAAACCCCTACCTCTCACCCTATACAAAAGTCAATTCCAGATGGATCAAAGACCTCAATGTGAAACCGAAAACTCTGGAGGTGATAGAAGAGAAACTTGGCAACAGACTACAAGACATAGGCGTAGGAAAAGACTTCCTAAATCAGACAGCAGCTGCACAAGAAATAAGATTGACAATTGACAAATGGGACGTCATTAAGCTCAAAAGCTTCTGTACATCAAAAGAAACAATAGCCGGGCGTGGTGGTGCACACCTTTAATCCTAGCACTTGGAGGCAGAGGCAGGCGGATCTTTGTGAGTTCAAGGCCAGCCTGGTCTACAGAGTGAGTTCCAGGACAGCTGGGGCTACAGGGAGACCCTGCCTCGAAAAGACCAAAAAAAAAAAACCAACAACAACAAAAAAAACTTTTCAGGCCGGGCATGGTGGCACATGCCTTTAATCCTAGCACTTGGGAGGCAGAGGTAAGCAGATCTCTGAGCTCAAGGCCAGCCTGGTCTACAGAGTGAGTTCCAGGACAGCTGGGGCTACAGAGAGACCCTGTCTCAAAAACAAACAAACAAACCTTTTTATTATTGTTACATGTATGTGTATGCATGTATATGATATAGGTGTGTGAGTATATGCATGTGTATGATATAGGTGTGTGAGTATATGCATGTGTATGATATAGGTGTGTGAGTGTGGATGCACATGCCATGGCTCATGCATGGAGGCCAGAGGACAATTTTGGAGTGGTTTCTATCCTTCAACTGTGAGTTCTGGGGATTAGATTCGGGATGCCAGGCTTTCCCAGCAAGCATTCCTATCTGCCGAGCTGTCCCCCCTGGCTAGATCTGTGCCTCTTGGAACAGTATATGATCATCTGCTACTGAGCTCTCAGATTTTATGTCTTAAAAGGTCTATTTTGAGTGTGTGTCGTTTTCTTTCCACTTAAGTGTAGGTATATGTGCATGTGTGTGCAGGTGCCTGTGGAGGACAGAAGATACTGTTGGATCCCCCAGAGCTAGAGTTACAAGCAATTGTAAGCTGCCCAATGTAGGCATTGGGAACTAAACTTTGGTCTCTTCAAGAGCATCAAGGACTCTTACCTGCTAAGCCATCTCTCAGCTTGACTGTGTGCTTTTATTGGATTTGTTTTGGAAAGGCTTCAAACTTCAGGCACAAGCCACTAGACCTGGGGTTTTTTTTTTGTCTTTTGAGATAGGGTCTCCATGTAGCCCAGCTGACCTGGTATACAGACCAGGCTGGCCTTGATCTCACAGAACTTTGCCTGCTTCTGCCTCATGAGTGNCCAGAGAAAGTAGACTGTTTTGCTTCTCGTCCACCTGTGCCCCTTTTCTAAACCTAGGGAACAATCTGTGGAAGAGGGGGCATGGTAGAATGTAAGGGCTGCGATTGGGGTGAATGGTGAAACTGCAGCAATATAGTCTGGACACTTAGTTGATCAACTTGATTGAACATACAAGCCCCCCCAGCTGGATGGTGGGACCCTTGGGCTGTGTGGGTTTGGGCACAACTGCTTGCAGATTGGTTTTACATGAAGAATGCTTGTACTCATAAATTATCACTTATTGTTAAAAATGGCAAAAAAATAAAGAAGTTATTAAAAAAAGCCATATAGCAAAATCACCACTAAAAAAATAAATAAATAAAAAGTCGAGTGTTCTGAACATAGTAGCTATTGATGGAAATTTATAATTGAAATTAAATTTTAATTATGAGGTATTAACACTGTATAATATGATTCATAAAGCATGAAAGAAGCAGTATGCTAAAGCTGTAAAGCAAAACAATACCAGAAACACATGCAAAGGAGAACAGAGGCGTGTGAAGCTCTATATATATCTTCTACCATATGTGTCCAGGGTTTTGTGAGGGATCACAGACTGCCATCTGTCCTTGCTTATCCTAAGTAGACCACCACGAATACCAGAAAGGAGTGCATTGGCAATAAAGGCACAGAACTATTTCCTTGAAAACCAACTCTTAGATAATTATAATCAAATGGTTCACATTTTAAAAAATCGAATTGGGGGACTGGAGAAATAGCCTAGCGGTTGGGAGCACCGACGCTCTTGCAGAGGACCTGGGTTCGATCCCCAGCACCCACATGGCGGCTAACAACCGTCTGTAACTCCAATTCCAGGAGAACTCCAGTTCCAGGGGAATCTGACAACCTCTTCTGACCTCCGCGGCATTGCACAACACGGGTGCACAGACCTGCATGCAGACAGTACTTTCATACACATACAAAGATAAATAATAATAATAATAATAATAAAATTTTTTTTTACAAAAAATCGAATTGGGAGGGAATCAGGGGTGTAGCGACAGCCTGTGTAATTTGGGGAGTCTCTTGGACTACCCTGGCCAACAACTCGAAGGAAGGTTTCTCCTGTCTGGCACTATTTCTTGTTACGTAGCCTTCAGCTATACACATGGACTCATGTAGAGATACTGTATATGTAAATTGTCATTAGGTTGTTGGTTTTTACGCTAGATAGGCATTCTCTCTCCTCTCCCCCTGTCTAACCCTCCCTCCATGCTCTCCCCATTTAAAGTGTCCCCATTTCCCCCCATTTCTCCCTTGATAAACCAGTCTCAGAACCTGAAGGTAAGCTCCTACTGCTGAAGATGGGACATACATTGAACACAGGCTTTGGAGCAATAGAGCTGGAACTGACCTGGAAGCTGCCTCCCCTGAAGGCGAGCTCTCATAGCTTTGGAGAGCACTCTGCTGGTCCAACACCAGCTTCAAGAGCAAATATCCACATCAATAACTGACACAGCATATGACATTAGTGCAGTAGTGGAACTTTTATCTTGGGGGACAATCAACAGCTACTTAATTGGACTTAAAGCCCACTCAATAGGAGGAAACTTCTGTGGTCTGTGAACAAAGCCAGATAGCACATGGATGGAGAGGTCACAGATCTCAGATAAAACCCCAAGACTGTCACATCCCTAGACTAATATAATTTGTTACTATGTGCAAAATATGTATCCTTATATTTAGAGACAAGTATCCCAGTCACCACTCATCAAAGAAGCTTCTTTTGCACCAGATACAGATGATTATAGAGTACCACAACTGGTCACACACAGACATTGTCTGTGAATTGCCCAAGCCTAAGTGGCCTATCTGCAATGTAACCTTTACACCTAAGGCTCAAGGAACATATAACAAGGGGTAAAGAGATCACCAAAGAATCTCTCGGTTCTCATTAATGAAGCTCCCTCATTCCGCAGAGGGCCAGGAACACAAAAGGTCACAAGTGGCCAAAGTGTATACAGCAAGAGTCTGCAGAATGTGGGTCCTTGGACAGGATTCCTACATTAAACTTTACCCACCCAGGACTTGGTGACCACTGTGGAAGACAGGTCAGAAAGACTGTAAGAGCCAGGGAGGAGATGACCATATGGAACTAGAGTCCGACAAGTTCCTGGGACCCTGCTCATATGAACCTACAGCAGTGCTGTCAGAATGCACACGACCAGTGCAAACTCAAGCAAAAACCCAGCACAGAGCTGGGGAAATGGGCAGCAGCCCCGATCTTCTTAGCTGAAGAAATATTGGCAGCTGATTACTACTGGGTGAGGAAAAGCTGATCTTAAAGCAAGGAAATCTGGATCGGCTGACTAGACCTCAGTAGATGAACTTGATCTGAGGAAAGTCTGGGGACACTACCTTGACACACTAAGCCCTAACATAAATGACAGAGAGTGAATTCCACTGAGAGGGGCTATGGAACAGTGCCAGTGAGGAAGGGGATGTAAAGATGATTGAGATGTTCTGAATGAAATACATAAAAATTCAATTAAAAAACTGACAGAAAAATCAAATTGATTGCTGGCCACATCAAGGTGTTATCCTGACTACAAAGAGAGTGGTAGCAGATGCCTTAGGGGCTACCTGCTCCATGTACCTGGTAGGGTCCACATACCCCTCAAGTGCCCACCAAGGTTGCCCCATCAGTCCTCCTCTTGCACCCACCTCCCTCTGAGGGCAGCCACTGAATCTCCACCTACAAATCAAGTCTGTTTCTGGTTCGACTACACTATAGTTAAAGGCTTGATTCCCCCAGCATGGGTCTACTGGGAGCTGGTGGAGTTTAGGAGGTAGAGACATCGTTAACTCACTGAGGGCAGGAATGGTAGGACCTCAGTCTCTTCCTCTTGTCTGGGTTTGCCTCCTAGCTAAAGTGAGTGGATTACTCTGCAACAGGCTTCTGCCAATGATGTGCTATCTTGTCCAAGGCCCAGAGTAGTGTGTCATTTGATTTTGGACTGGATCCTCCAAAATTATGAGCCAAAATAAAGCCCTTTTTCATTATAAGTTGGTTATCTCAAGTAGTTCGTTATAGCAATACGAACTAAACTAATGTCAGGTCAGTCTTTTTTACTTCATTGCCAGTATTTACCAGATACTTAAAGGGCACCACATGATATTCTAGTTTTACTACTTCATTTTTTTTAAATTCATTATTCTTATTTTATGTGTATGAGTATATTGCCTGCAAGTGTGTAACTGCACCCATGTCATACAGCACCTACAGAGGTCAGAAGAGGGTGTCAGACCCCCTGGAACTGGAGTTATGGAAAGTTGTTAGCTGCCATGTCAGTCCTGGGAATTGAACCCAGGTCCTCTGCAAAAGCAGCTAGTGCTCTTAATCACTGAGCCATCTCTCCAGCCCCCCACCTCTTCTATTTTACCAATGAAAAGGCTAAGTCAAAGGGAGATTTTTGTCTGAGACATATGTAGAAGATGGTGAAAAAAAAAAAAAAGAAGATGGTGGAGTCTGTGGAGGTCATCAGCTATGACCATGGATACACATGACCATGGATGCACATGACCATGGATGCACATGACCATGGATGCACATGACCATGGATGCACATGACCATGGATACACATGACCATGGATACACATGACCATGGATGCACATGACCATGGATGCACATGACCATGGATGCACATCTTCTACCCACTGTGGCTGATGCTCCAGTGCCAACAGCAGACTTCCTTCTGTTTCTGAGGCTTCTGTCCTCATCCTCTACTCCCTAGGCTATACCCACAAATTCTGTTCTGTTTATTTTCTTCCTCTGAAGGACTTCCTCTGATGGACAGACATCCAAACAGAGGCTGGCCCTGGTTCCCAACCCTACCCCACCCCATTATCCCATCTTGAATACCCCTGTCGCCAGTGCTCAATAACTGAGCATCTTCAATAAGACTCCTGCATGGCTGAGTCAGTCTTCAAATGGGTCCCTCATTTGTGTTCTGTTCCCCTTAACTTGGACTAGCTTTGGGACCAGACATAGGAAGTAGCTCAGAGGTAAATACTTGCTTAGGATGTGTAAAGCCTTGGGTTCCAACTGCTACCACCAAATAAACTAACGGCTGTTTTGTCTAGCAAAAACTAGAAGTTGCTAAGAATGGTGCTGAATCTCACTTGATAATTACCCAACACCCAAGGAAGACTGGGCCAAGGTGCCTTTTCTTTGCAGACAGCACAGTCATTCTGCCCCCCCCTCCAAGAAATGAAAACACTTTCCTGAGCCACTGCCAGGCAAGCAGGAGATCCCCTTCCTACAAGCCATGGAGGGGGTCTGCCACCTGTCAGAGGGCATGCAGTTAATTAGGTGACACTTGTGAAGGGCTTTGGGACATGGAGCATATGTCGTCCAAGATCTCACACATGTGCGAGATCTCACACATGGCACTCCAAGCTGCAAATCCAAGAGCTATTTTTAAAACCTACCAGCTGAGTAAAACTTAAACGTTTCCTTCTTGCAGCCCATTGTAAATCCATTCTTGGTCCATTGAAAGTACCTCAAAAAGTGTATTCAATGTGGGGAGGAACCTGTTGAAATGGGTACAGAGGACATTTAGCACTCTCTGGAAAAAAAAAAAAGTTACACACCAGGTTGGATCATATATTCTGTTTCATGTATTCTTTTTGAAAACAAGCAATTCCAGTGGGAAGGGAAGGAAGGAGGGGCTGTGTGAATGCACCTTACACCTAGCTTGTTTATGGTCATCCCAGGCCATGCTCAGGAGGCTTTGGGGATGCCACACAAGGACAAAGGCAGTTTCTCTGAAGCCTGGCTGGACTGGCTGGGGCAGCCAAGTGTCTCAATGAGCGTGGCTTTAGGTGTGGGATCACCTTTACCTCTCAAACCACAATTACACAAAAGCTTTTCTGGCTTCAGGAAAAATGAAGGGTTATTTTTAATTAATGAGGGCAGGTCCCTAATTCCCACTTTCAAAGCGCTTCCTCTTGCTAAAGGGAATCCTGTGAATGAGTGGGGAGGTTTAATGACTTGCCCTTGGCTAAGAGGTTTGAAGGGAGTTCAAGGCCACTCACACTCTACTACGCCTCCCCTTCAACATACTGGCATGCTGGCTCTCAGGAGATGAACATGGCTTTTGTTTTTGTTTCAGTTCTTGAAGTCCATAGGGGAAAAAGTTAGCATGGTCCCAAACTCTTTTGAATTTATTTTTAGTGTCTATACTCCTAGACAGCACTACTGATCCCAGGAGATTCCCAGTCAAGCTAGAACTGTGATTTGTCTTTGACTTCAACTGTTCTTCAGTTTTAGGGTAAAAATTTTGTGCCAAATTTTAATTAATATTTTTCCTTCCAGTTTTGCTTTATTGCTCTTGTTTTCTACTCCAGATATGTGACAAAATATAGGAACCCTTTGGAGAACAGCCTGTGTCAAGCAAGTGTCAGAAAAGCCAAGATCCTTCCCGTTATTTTCCATTTAGCAGGAAGGGAAGGACGCTCCCTAGCCAGAACCCAAGCCCTTTTACGGTAATACGAGCTTTCTAGGCACATGTGACTCTCAGTGGCCAAACCAACACCTGAATCATCCGGCCAGCAAGCACACACCAGTAAGCACTAACTCAAGAACTCCAAATTCATTTGCTAATGGAAACCCTACATATTTGTCACCATAAAAAATAAGGTAACAGCTGAACATGTGGCACATACCTTTAATCCCAGTACTTGGGAGCCAGAGGCAGGTGGCTCTCTGTGAGTTCAAGGCCAACCTATTGTACAGAGTGAGTTCCATCCAGGCCAGCTGGGCTACAGGGAGACCCTGTCTCAAAAACACAAAAAAAAGAGAAAAAAAAAAAAAGTAACAGCGTTCTCAAGCTGAGTGTGGTGACACATGTCTGTAGACCCGGCTACTCAAGAGGTAGAGGTGAGAAAATCACATGAGCATTGTTCAAGGCCAGAGTGAGACCCCATCCCATCTTGCTCAATTTCCTCTACAAAGTCAATAATAGTGTCAGCTTCGACTGATTAAGTGCGACGAGGCAACATGCTAAGTTGGTGCTTTATAAAGATTCCTTCACTCCCAGTGATGATTATAAATGTCAACTTGACACGATCTAGGATAATTAGAGACAAAGCTCTGGGCACATCTGAAAGGAGTATCTAGATTAGGATAACTAATATGGGAAGACCCACCTTATCTTATATGTGGGCAACGCCAACCTATGTGGTGAGGTCCTGAACTGAAAGGAGAAAGCAAGCTGAGCAGCAGCATTCATGGCTTCCTGCTGTCAGATGCGACAGCTGCCTCGCACTCTTGCTGTCATGCCTTCCCCACCATATTGAAAGCCAGAATACATCTTCCCTCTCTAGATGCTTTTTGTCAGGGATTTTATCACGGCAAATACACCCGTGTACCCTGGACTCAGCGGAGGGAAGATGCTGTGAGAGCACACACCTTCGTGCTTTCTTCACTACCACAGCCCAGAACCAAGCTGTGCTTGGCATACTGAGGAGCTTAATTAATATGTGTTGGGTAAATTTTTTTGAAGATTGTTTCCCATAGTTCACACTATAGTCTTCAAAGTTGGAATTATGTTTGATTTTTTTTCTTTTCTTTTCTCTTTTTTTTCTACCTTGCAGACAGGGCCTTGATATGTAGCCCACCCTCTCCACTGCCAGGATTACAGATGCATACTACCGTGCCCAACCACCCTCTCCACTGCCAGGATTACAGATGCATACTACCGTGCCCAGCTGTTTTCCTCCTTTTAATAGAAGGAGAACCTGAGATGTGAGTCAGCTGCTCATAATCACTTGGGTAGGAAGCAGCTAGGCCAGTATTTCCCACCCTAGTCTGCCTGCCTTCTGAGCTCACTCTAAACCACAGGATCACCTGCATTCATTTCCCATGGAAGCCATCTGCATCCAAAAGAATGTCCACATGATTATCCACACAGGAGCATTCTGGAAGCTGCTCTCATTGTATGCTTTCTGACTGTGCCTTATGAGCTGACATTTAGCATGCCTAGCTTCTCCAATCTAATGATTTAGTGCTCCTTCTATTTCCTTGTAGAATTCTTTTTAGTAAATATTATCCAGACCAAAGTACAGAAACAAGTCATGTGGGCTGAACTGTACCTGCTGAAAATATTAGTGATGTATCCCTGGAAAGAGGAGGATCACAGGAGCTACTCAGCTTGCCTGCAAGGTGCTGGGGATAGAGACTGGAGCCTTGAGGAAGCCAAGCAAGTACTCTATTCTGTGCTATACACTCAGGCCAAAGTACTTTCTATTCTCCAAGGAAGGAAGGTCCTGGCTCTTGAACTGTTTACATACAGACTTCATGAAAAGGTGGAGCAATTCACCATGTTTCTTCTTTCTCCTTTATTTATTTAATCCTTCATCATCATGCTGCTTCTCTCTTTTCTCCAGATACAAACAAGTTCAGCTCTCCCCATAAGAAGGAAGAAAGGAAAGGGAGAAGAGCAGGCTGGTTAACTCTCTGCTCATTCACTATGTCCCTTGAAGCCACAGTTCTTGAATGAAACTCTTGAATGAATATTCTAGGCTTGCTGCCCCCATTCCTTCCTGTTAATCATTTATCACCCTGTCTCAAGTTAGATGCCTGGAGCACAGGGACGAGTAAGCCTCAGAACGCACATGCCACACCTGTACCTTGCTCAGTCCCTTCCACCATCAGTCAGGTTCGGGGTCTATCTCCCTAGGTGCCTCTGACCCCTCAGTGTCCATGCTGACTCTTTGCACAGGCACACACATTTGCACACAATGGGAAAGAGCTGTGTGGGAACATTGAATTGTGAAGGGAAACCCTAAGTTCTACTTTGGGAATAGCAATTTTTTTTTTTTTTGAGACAGGGTCTCCCTGTAGTCCCAGCTGGCCTGGAACTCGCTTTGTAGACCAGGCTGGCCTTGAACTCACAGAGATCCGCCTGCCTCTGCCTCCCTAATATTTTTTTTAATTTTTTATGTATACGAGTGTACTGTCTGCATGTAGGTTGGTGCACCTGTGTTGTGCAATGCCGAGGAGGTCAGAAGAGGGCATCGGATTCCCCTGGAACTGGAGTTAAAGATAGTTCTCAGCCACCATGTGGGTGCTGGGGATCGAACCCGGGTCTTCTGCAAGAGCAGTCAGCGCTCTAAACTGCTGAGCCATCTCTCCAACCCCGGATGCACAGCATTCTTAACAACCACAGCAGCAACAACCTTTTCCAAGTACTCAAAGGCACTTCCAGTCAGTCCAACCCTGGAGACAGCAGAGCACAGTCCTCAAATCATGCTTCTCATCCAAACCTTTCCCGCATTCTCTCTTAACAATAGGACAGCAGGGTGTGGTGACACAGGCCTGTAGTGCCAGCACCTCAGGAGGCTGAGACCAAGGGATTGTTGTTTTGAAGCCAGCCTGGGTCACACAGTTGACCCTGTGTTAACAGAAGTTAACAAAATAGCTCAAAATAGTAATGGAGTAAGACAGAACTGGGCCGTTGGTAAATCACCACACACTCGAGGTTCACAGGCTAAATATCTTTAAGTTTTATCATTAAAATTATAGTAATATTCTGATATGCTGAGCTGCTTTCTTTAAAAATACTTTCTTTAAAAATATTTTTCCTATAATTCTTTCCTTATATCTGTTTTGATAAGAATATCCTTGCTTTAAGAACTCATTCAAAATTCTAGTTTAAAAGCCAAACACTCAATGCTTCCTCGTATTGTTTTACATCAGTATTAAGGAAACCTTGCTGCTGTTGTTCATGGAAGCTTTACGTGTAACTGAAATGTCTAACTTCAAAATACTGCCACGAGCAGGGTATTGAGGCACAAGCCTGCATTCTTATTAGCACTTGGGAGGTACAGGCAGGAACATCAGTAGTTCAAAGCCATCTTCCACTACATAACAAGTTTGAGATCAGCCTGGGCTTCATGAGACCCTATCTCAAAAGTTGTTTTTTTTTTGTTTGTTTGTTTGTTTTTCCAATAAAGATAATTATTAGAAAGCCAAAGTTCATCATTTTATTCCATACGGTTTGAGATATAGCTTGTACATGTTGAATACTCAACAAATATTGACTAAATGTAATTGTATAATGTTGACTTCCATAAGTTTGGTGCCCTGATATTTTCCTTGGGCTCTTTGGGTGGTGTTTGTGGTGGTTTGGATGAGAATGCCCCTCATAGGCTCCAAGTAACTGGAACTGGAGGCCATATAGAAACTCTCCTTCTGTAAGTCGCCTTGGTCATTTTTTTTTTTTTTTAATCACAGCAAAAGAAAAGTAACTAATAGAGTGCTCAGTCAATATGGAGTGACCTGAATCACAGGATAGAGATGTATGGGCAGAGTGGCCTTTGGATGTGTTTGTCAATGGTTAAGGTCTTCTTTATGACCCACTTTGGGCAAAATCTTTACTTCTAAAGTAACATGGTTGCTTACCCCCTTATGAAATGCAGTTTCTCTTCATACAGAATGTCATTTTAAGTACAACCTTATAATTTGGGCTGTCCTATAGAAAAAAAATGTAATGTTGATAATTATGGTTCCTGATTTTATAGGAAGGGATGTCCCTAGACTCAAGAGGATCAATTCTGAGAACTTTAAGAATACTTTGATTAGCCTTCTCTTGTGACTTAGACATGGAATCTTTAAGTTTAGGCACTATGAAGCACCACACACCACTTCCAGGATTGTTGCTTTTTTCTTATAAATAAGCACACGTGCACCTCAATATTTCAGAAGTTTCTTGTGGTTGGAGCACCCAAGAACTGCTTTACAAAACACTCGTGGACTTCACTGTTCCTCTAAGTGTGTTTACAATGTCTAGTTGACTTACACCACAAGGACTTCCACAGGCAGTGTCTGCATATATGTCAAGCTAAGACATGTTCCCTATGGTCTACAGTAAAAGTGACTACTGTGGGGAACAGACCACATTTGATACATGTCTCATGACTGCCTCCAGCAGTTCAACTTTATTAAAATAAAGTACAAGAAACTCTTCTGTTATTGGCTTTTGGACAATCAAAGTAACTTGGCTAAAAAAAAAAAAAGTCTTATACAACCTATCACTATTAAAATATTTCTTTTTTCAGTAATAGTTAATGGCATATGATCATCATTTTGGACACTTTATTTTATTTTATTTTATTTTATTTTTTGTCTTTTCGAGAGTCTCCCTGTAGCCCCAGCTGTCCTGGAACTCACTGTGTAAACCAGGCTGGCCTTGAACTCACGAAGATCCGCCTGCCTCTGCCTCCCGAGTGCTAGGATTAAAGGTGTGCGCCACCACGCCCGGCTAGCATTTTGGACACTTTAAAGAAAGCGAACTGAACTTGACTATTCTAGCTACAAGTTCTAAGCTCAGTACTTCTATTCACACAATGCCACCTACTTCAACCTCTTGTTGACACATAGTGAGCCTCTGCAAAAGACAAATCATGTGCAACACAATGAACTCTGCCAAATGACCTGCAGGACACTGGGCTGTGACATTGTACTAGGGATGTCAGGGCTTAAAATGCCAGAAGTGAAGCAAGAAAATAAATAGTAAATGATGATACATGAAATGGACAGTACAGTGGATGTAAATAGACCACAATGAGCATTCAGAAAGAATTCTGTCTCTTTCTCTGGAGAAGCAGGAAGTAACATCAGAACAATGCAGAGAAACAAAAGAGAGGGTCAAGGATGGTCCACAGGAAGGGAGGTCGTGGATGGGATTTTTTTTTTTTCTTCAAAACAACTGTTGGGCAGGGGAGATGGCTCTCATTTGGCATGTGGGTGTGAGGACCTAAGTTCAGATTCGCAGACCTCCTAAAAAGGTAGGCACAGGGTCGTGCACCTGTACTCCCGATGTTCTTTCGGTGAGATGGGCAGTGGAAATATCCTCAGTAGCTCCTGGGCCAGCTAGCCTGACATAAAAAATGATGAATAACAAAGACGCCCTGTCTTAAACAAGGAGGAAGGCAGGTGAGGGGACTGAGGCTGAGGTTGTCCTCCAGCCTCCACATGCACACCAGAGCAAACATGTTCCCACACTCACAGAGAAGAATGCACATACATACACATACATCCCATATCTATGTATATACACACATTTTTTAAGCTCTTAAGAAGCAACTTACACCACATATTAACATTCAAAGCCCTAAACAAAGAGCTTAAAGAATTAAATTCTTTTTTTTTTTTTTTTTTTTTTTTTTTTTTTTGTTTGGTCTTTTGAGACCGTGTCTTCCTGCACAACGCCCCACGCTGTCCTGGAACTTACTATGTAGACCAGGGCTGGCCTTGACACTCACAGACTGCCTTCTGCCTCCCAAGACGCTGGATTAAAAGCATGTGCCACCCTGCCTGGCAAGAATTAATTCTTTTTTTTTTTTAGAATTTAAATCTTTTTTTTTTTTACAGAATTAAATCTTTTTTTTTTTTAAGAATTAAATTCTTAAAGACGACACAAAGGGAACACATTCTAATGGTGGATATGGTAATAATTTTTTGGGTATGATAACAAAAACTTATGTAAGAAAAAAAAGTAGAATTGGTCCTCATCAGAAATATAAAAACTTTCATGCCTCAAAGGACACTATTAGCTTAGGAAATGGGAACCTTAAATAAAAGAATATATGTAAATCAGAGTTCTGATATGAGATTAATGTCCAGAATATGTAGACAATGCTTATAACTCAACCACAAAATAACCACAGTAACATATAGCTTCATACCCATTCTGATGGCTTTAGAAAACAAACAAAAGACCAGTATGAAGGAGGATATAAAGAAACTGAATGCAACACTAGGCATGGTGGCGACGCCTTTAATCAACTAGCACTGGGAGGCGAGCAGGTGGATCTATGTGAGTCAAGCCAGCCTTGGTCTAAGATAGGGAGTTCCACGGACAGCTGGGCTACAGGGAGCCCTGTCTCGAAAAGGACCAAAAAAAAAAAAAGAAAAAAGAAAAATAAAATAAACAATGCTTGTGCACTGTTGACAAGAATCAAAATACTGCAGCCACTAGAGAAAGCAACATGGAGGTTCCTCAAAACAGTGACTTATGACTGAGATTCTACTTCTGAAGAATACAAACACAGGGACGCAACCAAAACACAGCCATTCTGGGTATATTCCCAAAAGAAAAGAGCACAGGAACTCAGATATGCATACTGTAAGGTTATGGCGTGCCGCCCCCCGCCCCTCCCCCGGGAATGAAAGGCCACGAGGTCTAAGTTCTTCCGGAGCAAAGTTTAATTCAGGGTAGCCGGGGCAAGGCTCAGGGGAGAGAGAGAGCCAAGCACAGAATGGCATCCAGCTTGGGAATTTAGGGATAAGGTGGGAGTGGGATTCAGTGAGAGTGGGGTGGGTCGGAATCTGGAATCTGGCTTCCAGAAGGGAGAAGCGGAAGATTCCTGAGTAATCAGTGGTGGCCTGCTTTAGCATAGCCAAAGGCTATGCCTGGTAGAGCAGGTTCTAGGACCTCCGGTCTTAGGTGTCTCTGCATTCCAATGGGCTTCTGGATCTCACAACCTGACACATACCCAAAGCTGTAGCCGAATGTCAGTCATGAATAAATAAATACATTATATGGACCCAATAGAATATTGTTCAATCTTAAAACGAATTATGAGTGGGTTAAATGACTCACTGGGAAATCAATTTCTGTACAAGCCTGACAACCTAAGTAGTCATGGAGAAGAGCAACTCCAGAAAGTTGTCCTCTGACTTGTATATACACACACATACACATAAACATACACACTATGTGAATATCGTGCTATTAGTTATGTGCACATGTGAGTGCTGGTACCCCACAAAGTATGGGAAAGCTTGTTGGATCCTGTGGAGCTAGAGTTACAGATGGTTGTAAGCTGACTGACATGGGTGCTGGGAACAGAACTCAGGTCCTCTACAAGAGCAATCCATACTCTTAACCACTGAGCTATCTCTCCAGCTCCCCAAAACTAAAATAAAAATTTTAAAAATAATTTCTGACAAATGTTCCAACACGGATGACTATAGAAGTTATTACACTAAGTGAAATAAACCAATCACAAAACAACAAACATTACATAATTTCACTTTAGCATGGGACCAATAATAATGGAAGTTAAGAAGACAGAAAGTAGAGTAGTGGTTTCCAGGGCTGGGAATAAGGTGGTGGGGGTGGGGAGGGTGTTGCTGTATAGCAGGAAAGGATTTCCGTTCTGAAGGGTGAAAAAATTCTGAAGATGGATGATGGCAATATTTATTCAACAGTAAAAAGAACACACTTAAAAACAGAGATGATGGGCTGGGGGTGGTTAGTACAGAGATAAGTGCTTGCCAATTCTATGTTAAGTCCCTGGATTTAATCTCTAGCACCCTCTCTTCCACCCCTGATGTGGTCAGTGCCTTCTAGACCTACCTTCCCTACCCAGAACATTCCTGAGCTCAAAGGCCTTCCCAGCCACCTCCTTCCTTGCTGTCTGGATTCCTAAACCTTCTCTCTTACTATCTGTCCTGCCCTAGAAGGTGGCAGGTATCAGTGGACTGATTGCCTCTGCAGGAAGCAATCCCAGGGAACACTGTTTTAGGCCTGAACAAGGGCATTAGGAATCTGTATGCAAACAGCAATGCTATTTAACATAATGTAAAAATTACACTAGCATTAAGCAAATGCCAAATAACTTCTTTTTTATCTTTCTAAGCTCAGAAGCCCATTTTCTTCCTACCAGTGAGGTTCACAATGGGCCTTTTAATGAAATATTTCAGGGCTGTTCTTTGAAGCTCATCTGGCTAGCCAAAACTAATAAGCAGAAAAACAAGCACATCGCTGAACAGAGTCAGATCCGAGTAAAATGCTGGCAGTGCTCAACACCCAGCACTGAGAAGAACAATCACCTGGTGTGAGCTACAACCCTGTCCTTCCCCAGTCACCTGTCCATCGGGGGGATCTGGCACAAGGCATGTCTCCACTGGAGAAAAATATCTCCAAGCCCCTTCCCACAGAAAATGAGATGCGGTTCTAAAGAATACTTCATCAGTATCTGCCTTCCTTCCTTCCTTCCTTCCTTCCTTCCTTCCTTCCTTCCTTCCTTCCTTCCTTCCTTCCTTCCTTCCTCCTTCCTTTCTTTTAAACACATTGAGTAAAGTTAGCAAAAACAGTCACAATTCCACAGTGAGCCACAAAGCGCAGTTTTTCTCATGATGTGCTAGGTACAGAACAGTAGAGTGTGGCCACCAAGCAGAACAAGTGCCTGTGTGAAGACGATGGAGTGGGAGCCCAATGCGAGAAACAAAAACCCTACAGGCCACACACAGTGAGGGCACTGCACCTGGTCAATAGAGGAAGAGGCGGAAGTGGGGGTGGTGCTCTGGGTGGAAGAAGTTGCATGCTGTAAGTAGAAGAATGAGGCTGCAGGAGTTAAGTACAAAGAATGGCAGGCAAGAATGAGAAAGGGCTGAGCTGAGGAGTGATGAGAGAAAAAGGAGAGAGAAAGGAGACAACAGATGGACAGGCAGCGCCTTGGCACCTTCACCTGGCTCTGCTGCACCCAGCTGGAGTAGAACCCAGGGAACAGGACACAACTCCCCATCTTCCTGCAGACCTTTGAACTCAACACTATGGGGGTTTAGGGAGGGAACAAAGGGGCTTCTTTCCTCTATTCTCCTTCCTTCCTGCCCCCCCCCTTTAGGGTATTTCTCATTTCCCTAGTCCAGGAGTTTTTGCTCATCTTCTGAGCAGAACCCAGAGTCCTTCTGCAGACCAGGAAGTGGTGATTTCCTGGGTCTCATTTGGCCTCTGACATTTGCAGTACTGTTTTATCATCTGAAAATCCAGTTTGGGGAAGAAGTAACAGATGAAGGAGGGTACAGATCAGGGATGTGGGGGAGGAGTAACAGATGAGGGAAGGTACAGATCAGGGATGGAATGTGTGCCCAGTATGTACCAACCTAGGCACAGTCCCTAGTACCAGCCCTCTTCTCCAAAACCCAACAAGGAGAGGACACAGCACCAATAATAGGTCTGAGGCTTAGAGGCAGGGTACTGTCATTTAAACATTTTTCTTATATACTCCACTTTTTATGGGGTCTATCTCATTATATCCTAGATTTTTATACTTTGATATCCATTATAAGAAAACAGCCTATCTCCTAGAACCACATAAAGAAATGGGTTGATAGAAGCTACCCTTAAAGCATGAAAGAGATTTTTTTATTATCTAATATACTTTAATTGGGAGCCTTTCCTCCAGTAATTAGATGTATGAAGCTCAACATATTTTACATTTTTATTTGCTAGCAGGTTCATTCTGTAATAAAGGCATTTCTTTCTTAGAATCATAACTCTGCAAACTTTCTTGCTTTAAAATGAGTTCTTATTCACTTTTTTCCTAGAAATGACTAACAAGGATTCTTCACTTTTTGAGGACAGAAATCCAAACAGCTTCAAAATGCAACAACTACTATGATTCATGTATTCAACACATGTTTAACAATCACATATAACAGGTCAAGAATTGTTCAAGCATTAGAAATGCAATAAAAAGACAACATGTGGGGTTGGAGAGATGGCCTAGCAGTTAAGAGAGCTGACTGCTCTTGGAGAGGACCCAGGTTCGATCCCCAGCACCCACATGGTGGCTGAAAACCGTCTTTAACTCCAGTTCCAGGGGAATCCAATGCCCTCTTCTGACCTCCACAGCATTGCACGACACAGGTGCACAAGACTACATGCAGAGAGTACATTCATACACATAAGAAAATAAATAAAAATAAAAAAATAAAAAATTATTAAAAAAAAAAAGACAACATGTTAGTGTATACTCCCTATAGAAAAGTGAAAAAGAGTCGCAGTCCCAGCACTCGGGAGGCGGAGGCAGGGGGATCTCTGTGAGTTCAAGGCCAGCCTGGTCTACAGAGTGAGTTCCTGGCCAGCTGGGGCTACAGGGAAACCCTGTCTCAAAAAGATCAAAAAAAAAAAAAAAAAAGGGAAAAATAGAACTCAAGTTACCTTTAGGTTTAAAAAGGTTGCACAAGCTTGTGAAAATATTGGATACCAGGCACGCCTTTAATCCTAGCACTTGGGAGGCAAAGGCAGGCGGATCTCTGTGAGTTCAAGGCCAGCCTGGTCTACAGAGTGAGCTCCAGGGCAGCTGGGACTAAAAAAAGGGAGACCCTGTCTCAAAAATACCAAAAAAAAAAAAAAAAGAAAAAGAAAGAAAAAGAAAATATTGGATACCATCGAACTGTATGCTTTAAATGGCAAATCTTAACAGTATGTAAGTTGTTTCTTAATTTTGGGGGGGAGTCTTTTTTGAGACAGGGTCTCCCTGTAGCTCCAGCTGTCCTGGAATTCACTCTATAGACCAGGCTGGTCTTGAACTCACAGAGATCCACCTGCCTCTGCCTCTCAAGTGCTAGAATTAAAGGCACACCTAGCTGGATCTAAATTTAAAAAAAAAAAAGGCCCGTGTGAGTGTTTGGGGAGGGGATATACAGTATGTTTTTATTTGGCAAGTATTCAGTAAAGGTTTTACAAAGAATACAATCACAGCCGTGTAGAGTGGTGCATGGGTGTAATCTCACCGCCATGAGCTACACAGTGAATTCAAGACCAGCTAGGACTATAAGGTCTGTCTCAATAAATAATAAATAAGTAAACAAATCAGCCATAGTACTTAAAGAAAATATGTGTATATATAACATCTTAGCTATTAGTACAGCTGGCATTAATGTTAAGCCATTGCATTGTAAGTCTAGCCCTGTCCAACACACTGAAAGCTCAGCAGTCCCCTTGTTGGTCCAGCTTCTGGCACAGCATGAGCTAATTAATTACGCAACCTTGTCTTTATCCTCAGAAACCAGTGCTGGGTATAAGCTATTCTGCAGGGTCTCACCCTAGGCCAGGGTGACTTGCTCTTCCAGACCAGTCAAATTGTCCCTCTATCTGGCACCACCACCACTTCCCCTCAGTTCTATTGTCCTAAAGTTTCAACCCATCTCCGTGAGAACTTGGGAGAGTTAGAGTTTACTGTAAGCAGATCCATGTCTCCTCTACAATTTTGACTAATGGGATCTTTATCTTTGTGTGTCTTGTCCTATTGTAATAGGACCTGGGTGACACCTGGCTATGCTTCCTTATGAACAGTAAGTTCCTTGTGATAGCAACTAAGTTACTGAAATGCAGATATTTGGTTCATTTTGTAATGTTACTAGTTCTCCAAAAGAAATACTGTGTGCCATTATTTAGCAGTCTCTGAAAGAAATTTTACCCAAGAGATTAAAAATTATAATATGGGGGGGGGGATAAACTAAAACAAAATATTGCTAAAATACCATAAGGAAACCTGTTGCTTTGTATGCTAATGTGTTTATATTTATCCTCTAATATTAAGTCGGCTTATTAAATAGATTTTGTCTTCAACAAAAGAGCTACTGGGCTGGCAAGACGGCTTATCAGGTAAAGACTCTTCCTGCCAAGCCTCATAGCCTGAATTTGATCCCCAGAAGTGACACAGTAGAAGGAGAGAACCAACTCCTAGAAGCTGTCCTCTGGTCTCCATAAGTGCACCACAGCACACTCAGAACAATAAATAATAAAAAATTAATAGATAAAAAATATAAAAAAGAAACTTCATTTATTAGTTTATGATTATGAGTGTATTGCCTACATGTATGTAAGTGCACCTATGTCATGCAATGCCCACGGGACATCAGAGGAGGGCATTGGATCCCCTGGAACCGGAGTTATGGGTAGTCATTAACCACCATGTGGATGCTAGGAATGGAACCCGGATCCTCTGTAAGAGCAGTCAGTGCTCTTAACTGCTGAGCCATCTCTCCAGCCCCAGGAAAGTCTTTTTTTTTTTTTTTTTGGTCTTTTTGAGACAGGGTCTCCCTGTAGCCCCAGCTGTCCTGGAACTCACTCTGTAGACCAGGCTGGCTTTGAACTCACAAAGATCCACCTGCCTCTGCCTCCCAAGTGCTAGGATTAAAGGCGTGCGCCACCATGCCTGGCTGGAAAGTCATTTTTTTAAAAAAGAAAAAGCTACAGGTAAAACAACATATCTTTATTTTAACTTTTTGAATGGAATTTTTTAATGGAATTTCTGTTATCTGCTATTTTCAAAAATAATATAAATAATATAAACCAAACATTGTGGTGTATGCCTAGAAACCCTAGCTACTCAAGAGACCAAGGTAGGACAGTCACCAGTTTAAGACCACTCAGGGTCATACAGCTATACCCTATCTTAAAAAATAATAAAATAGAATGAAACGAAACAAAATAAGATCTAATAAGTGCAAGGAATATAACTTAGCAGAGGCCCATAGAATTTCAAAATGTGTCAGGTCATTTGATCCTATTTTAAATAATCCACATCAACTTCTTATATCTACTTTAAATTTTTTTCTCTCTTTTCTTCATTTCTAGCATCTTTTACTATTAACAAATGATTCCATACAGCAAAATATCAACTGTCTTCAAATGTGAAACACTCATTTGCCCCAGGCCAAGTATTATGCATATGTACATGGACACACAAGAGAAGAAAAGCAGAAAACATCAATTACAACTGTCATCTTTGGGAAGCAGGTATTTTAAAATCTATTTTTTCTTTTTTTGGTCTTTTTGACACAGTTCTCCCTTTAGGTTAAAATCTATTTTAAACTTCTACTTAGTAAATGTATTTTTCAGTTTTTACTAATGTGTCATGATTTTTATAATAAAATTTTTAAAGCCAGGTGTGGTGGTGCACACCTTTAATCCTAGCACTCAGGAGGCAGAGGCAGGCAGATCTTTGTGAGTTCAAGGCCAGCCTGGTCTACAGAGCAAGTTCCGGTACAGCTGGGGCTACAGGGAGACCCTGTCTTGAAAGAAAAATAATAATTAATTAATTAAAAATTTTAAATTAGTATTTTGTGTTATACTCTATAATATTGTCATTTCAAAATATATTGGCCAAGCATTTAGTCTACAAATCAAGATGCTCTGGGCTCTTTAGGAGGCTGGGAAAGGAAAAACAAGGTTAGCAAGTGGTCTGGGGTATCCACACAATTTGACATTGACCTTATTTCAAATCCCTATCTCTGAAACTTACTAGTTGTTAAGTTCTGTTAAGTTCTGATTTCATGATATTTAGTCTTGTCAATAACTAGCATTTCTTCTGGGTATAGTGGTGCACACCTAAGGTCCTACCAGTTGGGAGGCAGATGCAGAAGAATCACTTTCACTTCAAGTTGGAAGGTAGTGTGGTCTACATGAGACCTTATCTTAAAAAGCGTTTTATTTTTTTCATTTTTTATTGAAGTTTAATGCATTTCATACAAAATTTCTTAAACAAATTTATACCCCTCCTTGCTCCCAACCCCACCAGTGTTCAAGCATTCTGCTATACATGTCTTGCATCTTTTTCTCAGACTTTTTAAAATTTTTCAATGCAGAAGTTTGCTGTTTGGGGCAGAAGTTTACTGTTTCAGTTGGTTCTTTGACCCAGTCTTTTTTGTTGTTGTTGTTCCTTCCAATTTGTATCACTTCAAAATATGCATATATATACACCACACATATACCGAAATTATGATGTCTGAAAATAAACTATAGGATGATTCCAAAACACGTTTAGGGATTCACATTTTGACAGTAGAATTGTAAAAAATATTGCTTTACATTCCCATATTACATAGTAAGTTGATGGGTAACATCAGGTATTATATTTACAAAAAAAAAAAAAAAAAGAGAGATACAGTTTGCCTTACTTTTTAAAAAAGGAAATTTCTATCATAAATGGCAAAAATATTTAGAATGGGTAAGCATGGTGGTGCACACCTTCAATCCCAGCACTCAGAAGGCAAAAGCAGGAGGATCTCAGTGGGATCAAGGCTAGTGTGGTCCCAGGCAGCTGGGGCTAAGAGATGCTGTCTCAAAAAACAATGATAGTAATAATAACAGTAATATTTAGTATGAAAGTCCACTGAGCTGTATGTAGCATGTAGACAAGAATCATGCTGAGTGCTGGTGTCCCCCATGGTCAATATGGGAATATTTAGGCAAGGTCTGGGCTGGGAGGTGCCATGGCCTAGGTCTTGCCCATAGGGTTAAATCATCTGCCTTCTGGGGTACTGTGTTTTGCCTCCACTCAAAGGATAACACATGATTGTCATGCCCACACCACAGGAGCATTAGAAGAGATAGGAAGGAGAGATATGGAAGCACCATCAAACCTAATATGCTCTTAAAAATGTCATTTTGGAGGTAATTATCAGCATGGTTATTATTATGGCCTTCACACTTTGTTCCTTCGCCCCAGCCCCCTCACAGCAGATAAAATACCCTGAGGTTGAGGCACGCATAGCTGTCCTAATGAAGCAGAATATCTCAATTGATAATTATAACATCACTGACACATAAAAGATTTATCCAAAACATTAAATAGTAAAATTTCCCTTAAGTTAAAATTCTCCTTTATAAAGAAATGTTTAATCTCTCTAAGCCAAGTGCCTGACTCCAATAAAGAATTCCGATAGAATACCAAAACAGATTCTGAAAGATGAAGGAGATCAAAGGAATAGCTGCGAGAAAAGAAGCCTACACCCTAAAGAGAGAGGACAGACGCAAACGCAAGCACGCTTTGAAACCGCAGATGGAAACCCCTCTTCCTCTTTGCATCTTTGTTAAGAGAGCCCCGTGCCTCTGCTGCCACAGACATCAGGAAAATAACGCACACCCCCACAAACACATCCAGATGTTCACGAATATTCATGACGTGCTTCCAATTTTGTTTGGACTTGTCCTTGATTTATTTTTGATTAAGTTCCATCAGCTTCTGCTGGGGCCCAGGAGATGGATGGCACTGCTGTAGCACAAATTTAGACCATCTTCATATTTTAAGTGATTGCAGAAAGTCGCTCAAACTACCCCCTTAGAAATAAATGATTTATGCACAGGCCTTGGAATGTCAGAGACAGAAGCAGTTGCCTCACTCCTGAATCTGAACTCTTAATTCCATTGCTAGAGGTGTTAAATTAGGCCTCCACTTGTAATGCACAGACTGGCGGATGGGGCTAGGGGGAGCTACAGATAGAAAGATCAAGGGAGAAGGGGAAATGTTAGAACCTGATTTTCTTTGATGAGTAATGCAGGGGATTTATTACAGAAAAGACAAGAGCTGTGCTCTGGGGGTCCTGAGATTTACCATGCCATCCGTATGGTAACTTAGGTCCTTCCAGACACTAACTATGTGGATGAAAAGCCATAACTGAACAAACTACATTAAAAAATGTGCTCAACAGCTCAGCGTCTTGCTTTCTTTTTCTTAACAGTCAGGTGTAGTGGCACATACCCTGTAATTCCAGCATTCAAGAGGTTGAGACAGGAGGATTGCCACAAGTTCAATAAATAACCTAAAGAGCAAATACCTAGCCAGCCAAGGCTACAAAGAAAAACCCTATCTCAAAATAAACCAAACCTAACCAAACCAACAAAAAACTATGAGAATTTGATTCACAATTTCAGTGTATGATTTTTAGTCTACCTTTTTAAAATTTCACTAAGTTTATTTAATTTTTTAAGGTGCTTGTCACCACACCTGGTTTAAAGGCGGTTCTTAGCCGCCATGTGGGTGCTGGGAATCAAACCTGGATCCTCTGGAAGAGCAGTCAGAGCTCTTAACTGCTGAGCCATCTCTCCGGCCCCTATTTTATTTCATTTTAATTGAAGTTTTGTGCCTTCCTTTCACACATTTCTTTCTTTTTTTTCAAAGCCAATTTTTTATTGAAGCTTTGTGCATTTCGTACATTTCCCAATCAAATCTAGACCATTCCCCCTTCCTTGCCTCCCACCCCACCAGAGCTCATGCATTCTGCCATACATGTTTTTCATCTTTTTCTCAGTCTCTTTTAAAATTTTCAATGCAGAAGTTTACTGTTTCAGGCAGTAGTTCACTGTTTCAGTCAGTTCCTTGACCCAGTCATTGTTGTTGTTGTTGTTCATTCCAATTTGCATCACTCCAAAATATGCATATATGCATGCCACACATGTATCGAGATTATGACATCATAGGTTTTAGCACCTTCAGCTTATGATTTCTTAAAGATGTCATGTTTTCCTAAAGGAATTGTTTAAAGGCTCCTCCTTGGCAAGCCCAAACAACCATCAGTACTGCCCTTGTGCTCTATACTGGGGACTTCCCTTCCTGTGGTCACCAAATGAGGTCAAGTAAGCACCGAGTCCTGTCTTGATCTTCCTGTACTGGTTTCCATGATACAGCCTGGGTAGTCCAACAATAGCAGTCTAAACTCTGAAGAGGCTGAAACCCCAGTAGTTGCTCAGTCCACAAGCTGGATGTCTCAGCCGTCCCCATCTGGCACTGAAGGTTTGGAGGACTCTTGGAGAGGCATGAGTCTTTAATCCATATTNACAGGCACTATGCTCAGTGCATGACACAGGTGCACTTACATACAGGCACTATGCTCAGATCAGTGCACAACACAGGTGCACTTACATACAGGCACTATGCTCAGTGCATGACACAGGTGTACTTACATACAGGCACTATGCTCGGTACACGAATAGGTGCACTTATATACAGGCGCACACACCAGAGAAACACAAATCCTTGTCCCAGAGGTAGAGAGGAGCAGTGACAGTGGCAAAGCTCCCAGCCCAGCCAGGGTGACTTTCAGGCTGGGCTGTCTATGTACGTACCTGTGATTTTATTCTAGTTGCTGGCCCTCCTTATGCTGCAAGCAGAGCCCGGGAGGGCAGATGTCCACTCAGCCTGGGTCACTCAACTCTTCTCTAAACCTACATGCCTCGTACTTGACCTCAGACTGTCTCTCAAATGGCGTAGACATAGCCCAGAATCCACTCCATCTGGCTGAAAATACAGCAACATTTGCCACAGTCTAGTAGTATTCATCGCTGTGACAAATATCTAAGAAAACAACTTAAAGTAAAGAAAGATTCATTTGAGCTCACATTTTCACAGGTGTCAGTCCATGATTAGGTGGATTCATTGCTGTTGTGGGCCTACTGTGTATAGGTGGGGGGCCTACCATCATGGCAGGGAAGCCGTGAGATGAAGTGGCTTACCTCCTACTCTAATGGAGACCGAGCAGAAAAAGAGAGGATGGGGACAAGATGTGCCCTTCTAAGGCACACCACCAATGACTCACCTTCTCCACTGCTGTGACTTTCAGAGTCCCCCATCTCCAATGACACATTAAATATGATTATCAATGATAAATTAATCCTTGATGAAGTCAGAATCCTTGTAATCCAATCACTTCCAAACCACCCCAGCCATTTCTACCAAGCCTTTACCACATGAGCCTTCAGGGGGACATTTCAGACTTAAACCCTAACACATAACTTTAAATTTTGTTTCACTGCAAGACCAAACCGCCACTAGTGGGCTACAAATTAGCATGTTTAAATAGCCTGTAATTAGCTTGTGATTAGTACATATTAATTACACTGTAACCTTCCATGTTAAATGTGTTTAATTGTAAATGTAAACATTTAGATTACACTACAATTTTGGCAACTTGGTTTTGATATTGCAGAGCTCCAAAGAGCCACTGGTCCTGGGTGTCGTTCCGCACTGACTGCGTTGCAAAGAGCTTTGCCATGCTCCTCCTGCCTGGAGGAGCTGCTGATTCTTCCATGGAGAGCCCTCTTTCACCCGAGTTCCTTGGCTTCTCTCCCCAGCTAATGTAAATTTCATTAGCAGTTAGGAATCCTCTCAGATCTCTGTAAATAGAAATAAAGCTCACAGCTCTCTCTTTCTGGCAATTGCTTACATACAAAATTTTTTTATATAATTTTTTTCAATTTTTAACATGATTTTCTTTCTTTTATTTTTTACATGTGTGTTGTGTGGCCATAGGCTGCACGTCTGTATATAAATGTCCTTGGAGGCCCAGAGAGAGTACGGGCATTCCTGGACCTGGAGTTACAGGTAGTTGTGAGCCTCCAGACAACAGTGTTGGGAAGTGATCTCTGGTCCTTCTACAGAGCTCTTAATCACTGACCCCCCCTGTATTTTAAATGTATTTATTTATTTTTATTTCTATTTTTCTGCATGTGGGTGTAGTGGGGGGACATGTGCATTCAGATACATATGCATATGTTTGTAGAGGCCAGAGACCCATGTCAAGAGTCTTCTTCCACTATTCAAACCTTAACTTTTTAGGGTCTCTCACTGAACCAGGAATATGCCAATAGGCTAGACAGGTGGGCCATGGAGCTCTGGTATCTACCTGTCTTCTCCACTCTCAGCACTAGTGTTACACACACATACCAGAGTCCCTGGCAAATCGCTACATGCATGTGAGGAATCTGAACTCGGGTCCTCATGTTTGAGTATCAGCTCCTTTTCCTACTGAGCCATCTCTCCAACCTGGTATTTGTGTTTTTGAATATTACATATATTATTTTTATTTTGTGTGTGTGTGTGTGTATATATATATATATATATATGAGTATATTGTCTCCATGTGTGCAAGCACACCCCATGTTGTGCAATGCCCCCAAAGGTCAGATGAGAACGTCAGATCCCCTAAAACTGGAGTTAAGGATGGTTGTTAGCCGCCATGTGGGTGCTGGGAATTGAACCTGGGTCCTCTGAAAGAGCTATCAGTGCTCTTAACTGCTGAGCCATTTCTCCAGCCCCCAATATTATATTTTAAACAGAGTATATTCTGGGCCTTTTATTCTTATACACACGCACACACACACACACACACACACACAATTAAAGCAAACAAAATCCGGTCATTTCTGAAGGCTTGTGAGCAAAAAGATGAAGCTGTTGATCTGCATTTGAAAGCTCTGCCGCCCTGTCTCTTCTCCAAGTAGCGCATCGCACAACACACAGGTTTCCATAATTGCTTAAGCATCCTGCAAAGGTCTCCAAGAAAAAGAAGGAAATCCACAAATTCATTGCTGGGCTAGCAAAATTCTTCTTAATAAGCAGAGGTACAGTATGCCAGGATCAAACCCAGTACCAAAAGGTCTGTTTATGGCCATGTTCACTCTGTGCTTTGCGCAAAAAACTGCTGACTAAATTGGGACGGGGCATGGGAACACAAATGTGACTTTGTCTGCGAGGAGCCAGAGCGGGGAGCTGCATTACCATCTGGCTTAAGATATAATGCCTCAGTGTATTTTGACATCAAGTGTGCGAATCCCTCGCAGACTCCCCATCACAGGCCCACTGATTCCGATTGCAATCTGCAAGTCAACAGTAGCCCCAAGCTAGAGAATAATGGAAGCTAACACAAGGGGAAACAAAACAAAAACAAATGGCCTTCTGAGCAGCCTGCTTTGGAGGGTGTGGGATCCAGCAGGGTAACTGAGGAGTGTATAATACATGCTCTTAACCATATCTGATGGAAACCGAAACAGGAACACTCCAGGTGCGTTTGTCCTATGTTCTCAGCCCTAAGCTCCTTACTTAGTAACATCCTTATCCTACAGACTAAGCTGAGCAACTTCACTTTCCCTGTACTTCCTAGAATATTAAAGGAACTTCAACGTGCAGGAAGCACGCTTTGCTATCTGTAGTGAAGAGGAATCAACAAAACATAACACAACAAAAAGCCCCACACAGGATAGACTGTGTACACCCTCTGTGTGAGGCCACAGAAACCCAGGACAAGTTCACCTTGGCCAGGCAGTTGATGAGGAAGATAAATGGAAATATTTTTGTTTTGTCTAGTGAAAAGGACAAATCAGAGCAACATTCTCTTCTATCTCTTTCTGTGTGTGATATCCCAAGGACCTGTGACACAGCAGTGTGTATCTCTCTGCACACCATTCAGTTTTCGCCTCCAGCTACCATGGTTTTGCAAGGAGGAATTCTCCCTCTCAACCTGTGGCCTTAACCCAAACTATAATCTTGACCTCTGCCTTAGGCTACTCAACATTATGCACACCACAATTGGGGAGCTTAGGTATCACTTCTAGGAAGCCTCCTAGTTTTCCTACACTGAGCTAAGGACACTTTTCTCCATTCCTGTGCGACATCAAAATGGGCTGTTCTCTCCTTTCCATACCCAGTACATAGTGAGTTCTCTCTAGATAGAGAAATCATCCTTTACCTGTGTTTCTGGAAGGACTAAAATCCCAAGGACAGGCTCTATGCTTTTACACAGTTTTAGCTATTTACATGCACAAAGGAATTCAACAAATGCTTATTATGATTGGTATGTTCCACATCCTACTGGGAAGTGGGCTACACAGACATATATGTATATGTATAATCATATATATGTATATGTATAATCATATATATGTATATGTATCTCCACTTGCAAAATTGTATGACTGTTGCACTTCCATGGATCTAAGTTTTTCCTCAAGAATGAATACCTTTAAAAGATCACAATAGTTCAGTGGGGGCAGTGAGTCCAGATGAGGCAGAGTGGCAGGATGTGAGAGTGTCCAGTGAGGCAAAGTGTGGCAGGATGCTGAGAACTATGGAGCTCGGGTGTCAGGCACAGGAAGTTCATTGTCATGTGCTGTTTATGTGTGTTCGAAATTTCCCAAAATAAAAAGCTGAAAACAAAACTCCTTGCACTCGTGAGAATAAATATTAATGAAGTATCAATAATGAATAGTGCTCTGCACCAATGCAGACATGCTTGAACCAGGAAGAGGAAGGAAGGAAAAGAAACAAACATCTGTATGTCACTTATGATGACTAACACTTTGTCTTCTTCATCCTTATGAGATCTATTTATCCTCATTTTATGGATGAGGAAACTGAGGCTTAATGAGGTTAAACACATAACAAGTAAGTGAAAGAGCCAGAATTTAGACCCCTGGTCCAACTCCCCAATCCTCCTGCCTCAGCTTCCTATGTGCAAAGAGTGCAAGTGTACACCGCCATGCCTACTTTTATGGCTATGTTAATTAAGAACTGTATCTAGAAATATTACATTATCTGGAAAGATTAACTTTTTAAAAATTTAACCTGGAAAAGTTATTAAAATTGCAAGGAATAGTAATTATACCATAAAAGCCTTCCCACACAGCAGACAGCAGTTCTGCAATCCTACTTCTCTGTTATTTGCTGCAATACATTTACTCCCATTTCCAGGCTCCAAAGATCTAGGTGAGTCTTTCTGTACCTGGCTACCTTTCTCTGTACACACACTGTCACAGTAACAACTTGGCAGAGTCGCCAAGGCAGACTTCAGCTGCTGACAAACGCATCACTGTCAATATGGGGCCGCCTTCAGTGGAGACCACTGCATCGGCTCGGTGCCACACTAGAGATGACAAAACTTGTTTTCTGCCAACCTCCAAATGGCCTCAACCTCAAAGACATGAGGAAGCCATTACTGCTAGTAATAAGAGGCCACCTCGAGCATGTCCCCTTTCCTGGCCAGGCTGCCACACTGACAGATGTCAGCCTTAGTATCACTAGACATGGGCCCATTATGGACTTGCAAAGCTGCTGTCCGTTCTGATTGCAGCATCTCCTGGCCAAAAATAATCACATGATGCTAAGGGAGGTGCCAATTGTGGGGAAATATGGGCCACTTCCCTGCTGTGCACAGCACTATGTCCTTGTCCCTAGTGGAGGCCATGGCTGTCATCTAAACATACCATCTCTTTAAGGCCCATTTGGTGCCAAATAAAAACTCTTCCCATCCTTATAAATGTGAACCGGAATATGTGTACACTTCGGAATTTTCACCCATCTGTACTCTATGTTGCCTTCCTCAAAACTGGCCCCAAGGACTTGTTACCAAATGCTTTATTCCAGTCAGGTGCTGGAGAATCAGCTTGACATCTAGTCCAGAAAGTTAATTACTAGCAGCATTACAGAAACCTTTTATTTTTCAGGCCTAAGTCAAGCACCTCGGTGGGAAGGATGTCTTTCTGGTTTGTTTATTCTCCAGCTGCCACGGAATCATCTCTTAAAGATGGATAATGCACGCTTTCCCCACACTGCCCCATGCTTTTTAAAGCCAAACACAAATATCACAAACGTCTTTCTACACAACATATTTCTCAAAATTTACCAGAGGATTCAGAAGAAAACATAATCTGATTCACCCCAAACTTTCTGTACTCAATGATGTTGTTTTGTTTGTTTTTGTTTATCTTTTTTTTTTAAGAATTTTTTTTTTCTGTATGTGTATGAATGTACTGTCTGCATGTAGGTTTGTGCGCCCATGTCGTGCAGTGCTGTGGAGATCAGAAGAGGGCGTTGGATTCCCCTGGAACTGGAGTTAAAGACAGTTCTCAGCCGCCATGTGGGTGCTGGGGATAGAACCCAGGTCCTCTGCAAGAGTAGTCGGCGCTCTTAACCATCTCTCCAGCCCTTTTTTTTAAAGAATTTTTTTTTAATTTTATTTATTTGTTTGTCTTTTTTGACACAGAGTCTCACTGTAGCACCAGCTGGCCAGCAACTCAGTATGTAGATCAGGCTAATCTCCATCTAATAGAGATCTACCTGTCTCTGCCTCCCTAGTGCTGGGATTAAAGGTAAATTCTATCATGTCCATCAATGCTGTTTGTTTTGTGTTTGAAATATGATTTCATGCATCCCAGGTTGGCCTTGAACTTGCTATGTATCTTGAGATTCTGATCCTGAAGACTCTACCTTTCAAGTGCTGAGATTACAGGGATACATCACCTGCCTGGTGCACATGGTGCTAGGAACCGAACCTGCAGCTTTGTGCACGTGAGGCAAGCACTCTACCAATGGTGCCACATCCCCAGTTCCTCGAAACTGACTTCTAAATGACTTTTTTTTTTTTTGGTCTTTTTGAGACAGGGTCTCCCTGTAGCCCCAGCTGTCCTGGAACTCACTCTGTAGACCAGGCTGGCCTTGAACTCACAAAGATCCGCCTGCCTCTGCCTCCCAAGTGCTAGGAATAAAGGCGTGCGCCACCACGCCTGCCTATGACTTTTCAAGCACTTAATACACATCACGCCACTGTTTCCCCATGGAATGTCTCAGGCTCGTAATACATGAGGCGGCCCTTCCTGCTTTGGGTGAGCTATTATTACTTCTCCAGTCTACCATTCACTTGGCTTTGCCAGAGCTGTTCAGGAACAAAGAGCATAAGCTCCAAGTCCTCAGGCCTGAAGCTAGTGCAGGAGGCGAGCACAGACATTTACGTCTTATTTGTCTGAAGGCAGGACTGAAAAATCTAGAAATATGCTTAAAATTCTGTTGAAACAAAAGGGAGTGTGCTTTGTGCTGGAACTTACAGTTGTCCAAGAAAATGAGTTGCCATTAGAAGTCCAAAACGTGAAGTGGTTTGTGGAGAAAGAGGACTTTGAATAAGATGCTAGCAGCCATGTGTGGCCTGACTGATGGGTAAACTTCAAAGGCATCTACCATGCACTTCTAGCTTCAGCCCTATGTGAATGACACTTGCAAATCAAGCCTATCTCCTGATCTCCCAGCAGCTCAAACAATCCCTTTACCATTTCGATTTGCTTGGAACCTCACAGAAAGAGAGCCCGAACATGCCCATTTGGGATCTTTTCTCCCTACCTACACCTTAAGGAGAGAAACAGTCAAGCTTCCAGCATGGTCCAAATTAGCTCCCATCAATTTTACCCACCACCACCTTTGATGAGAACTAATTAAGCTCATGTGGTGTTGTGTTTTTTGTTTGTTTGTTTGTTTGTTTTAATCCCCAGACTATCTTTTCCTGCTCTGGCATAGAGCACATGAAATTAGACCCATCTGTCTAAACAGGAAAGAGGCCACTTATCCCAATGACAGACAGGCTTCTTTTCCTACTAAGAAGCTATCTCAGGAGAGTCCTGAAGGACCTGTGGTGATTATAGAACCCCAAGTCTATACGAGCAGCATTCTGAGCAGAGCAGTTTAGTCCTGTATCAGCCATCATCAACTAATCCCCACCCACTATCTTCCTACACAGTGAAATGTCCCCAAAGAATATTTAGCATGCAGTGAGACTATCATTCATTGCAGGTCAAAATAACAACAATCAAGAATTAAGGGCTGGGGATGCAGCTCAGTGGTTCAGCACTTGCCTAGGATGTACCAAGGCCTTGGGTACAGTCTCTGACTCTGCAAAAACATGCATAAATAAATTAGTAAATAAATAAATAAAATGCAGGGCTGGTGATGTAACTCAGGTGGTAGAGTACTTCCATAGCATGAACAAAGTCCTAGTTTCCATCCCCAGAAATACATAATCCTGACATGGTAGTACTTGCATATAATTTTAGCAGGAGGTATCAGAAGTTCAGAATAATTTCTCACTAGAAAGTAAGTTCAAGGCCAGCCTGGGATACAACACACTCTATTTCAAACAATAATATTAGGGCTGGAAAAACAGCTTGAAAGAGGCTTGCCACCAAGCCTGTGACCTGAATTCCATCCTGGTGATCCATACAGTGGAAGAAGAGAACTAACTCTATAAGTTGTCTTCTGACAGCCATGCCATGGTGTGCATGCCAGCACACACCACCACCACCACCACCACCACCACCACCACATCAATAAATATAATATATATAAAGGAAATGTAATTAACATCTGGCAGTTATGATACAATGTCACTCCTGATTTAAGGAACTATGCATATGCAAAGCTGAGGAAAGAAATTAACATGCATAAAATTCTACGTGACAAGCATGGTAGTACACTCCTGCAACCCTAGGACTTAGGATGAGAGCGGAGTTTTATAGGTCAAGGCCAGTGCGAGTTGCTCAAAGAGTTTGAGGCCAAGTTCTGCCATAGACCTTGTCTCAAAATTTACCATGCAGTAGAGTAAAATTAGGTCAGGTCATGACAGGCCAGGTAAGGTAGGAAGGTACAAAGGGACAAGGGACAAGGAAGAGAAAGAGAAAAGAAAGGAAGGGGGGGGGGAGAGAGAGCAAACAGGAAGCCATGTGTGCCACTGGGGTTCTCTTCATTTACAGGCAGTACATCAGCAGAACCCAGCTGCTGGGTCCTTCTAGTACAGAAATCCTTTTCTAAAACAGGAAAAATGTTTACTCCTAGAATTAATCTGTTCTTCATTAGTTGTAAATTAGTTATCTTATTTTCTTTTCTTATGTTCCCACCTTAAGTAAATTTACAGAACATTTCTGTAAAGAAGAATAAGTCTGGATGGATGTGGCAGCTCATTCCTCTAAGAGCAGCAATCAAGAGCTGAGGCAGGAGGATTGGGAGTCCAAGGCTGGCCTAGCCAGTGACAAGATCCTATCTCCAAAACAATAAAAACCAGCCAAGTGTAATGGCACATGGCCTTTAATCTCAGTGCTTGGGAGACAGAGGCAGGTGGATCTCTGAGAGTTTCAGGCCAGCCTGGTCTATATAGTGAGTCCCAAGCCAGCCTAGTCTATATAGTGAGTTCCAGGGCAGCCTGCTCTATCTAGGGAGTTCCAGAGAAGCCTGGTGTATCTAGTGAGTCCCAGGGCAGCCTGGTCTATATAGTGAGTTCTAGGGCATCCAGGGCAAAAGAGAGAGAGAGAGAAAAGAAAGAAAGGAGAGAGAAAGAAAGAAAAGGAAAAAAAAGAAATCCTTGGGGTTGGATACATTAGCTCGGCAGTTAAGAGCACAGACTATTCTTCCAGAGAACCCAAGTTCAAATTCCCAGGAATCATGCTGCCTGGAACTCCAGCCCCTGAAGCATTTAACATCTCTAGCTTCCTTGGGCACATACCACTCACACCCATATACAAATAATTAAAATTAATTTTTTTTTGTCTTTTCAAGACAGGGTCTCCCTATAGCCCCAGCTGTCCTGGAACTCACTCTATAGACCAGGCTGGCCTTGAACTCACAAAGATCCGCCTGCCTCTGCCTCCCAAGTGCTAGGATTAAAGGCGTGCACCACCACGCCCGGCCAGATTTTTTTTTTTTTAATGACCAGAAAAATCACTGAAACTCACATAACGTCTCTAGGGAGACATTATAGTTGATTTCTTGCTTCTTTAGTCTTGAAAAGACAAAAAAAAAAAATTCATTTTATTTATGGGCTGGAGATATGGCCTAGTGGTAAAGAGCACCGACCGCTCTTGCAGAGGACCCGGGTTCGATCCCCAGCACCCACATGATGGCTGAGAACCGTCTTTGACTCCAGTTCCAGGGGAATCTGATGCCCTCTTCTGACCTCCGCAGCATTGCATGACACGGTACACAAACCTACATGTAGACAGTACATTCATACACATACAAAAAAAAAAATTCATTTTATTTATTTATTTTTGGTCTTTTTGAGACACTGTGTCCCTTTAGTCCCAGCTGGTCTGGAGCTCGCTCTGTAGACCAGGTTGGCCTTGAACTCACAGAGATCTGCCTGCTTCTGCCTCCCAAGTTCTGGGATTAAAGGTGTGCGCCACCATCCCCGGCCTAAAATTCATTTTACTTTTAAAAAATAAATAGAAAGAGTCTGAGGATATAGTTCCTCAGGCAAAGAATATATCTAATATGTACAAGGCTCTGAGTTCAATCCTTAACATCCAGGGCAAAAACAGAGCAGAAGAATAGAAACAGGGAAGAGAATGGAGAAAAGACCTTGACGCCTCTTTGAGCGTTACTTAACAAAAAACACAGCATACCCTGGCCAACAATAAAAAGATCCTTTCCCCTTATATTAAAAAAATAAAAATAAAAATCCAGCCTTTTATGGTGATTAGCACAGAAACTCCAAACTGGTCAAAGCGCACAGAATAAGTGCCAATAGTGGAGTGCTCAGTCAGAAATGGGAAATCTCTCTCTCTCTCTCTCTCACACACACACACACCACATACCACAAACACATGACACACATATACACACACATACACACTACACACACACACACACACGTGTGCATACGCACATACACACATGACACACACAAGATACATATATACACATGTATACACACACCACATACCGCACCCGTATGACACACATACACACACATACATACACACCACACACACATACATACATACATACACACCACACACACATACAAGGCTCAGGGGCCATTTTAGAACAAGGGACAGAAATACTGTAAGTGCTAGAGGTCAGGGAGGACCAGAGCAAATGCGTCTCCTGGACATGACAGGACCACTGAACTCATGAACTAACAGCAGCCATGGTTACATAAGACCTGCACCACGATCAAAATCAAGCCAGTCAACATTCCTGCGTGGAGGAGTGGAGGGCCTCAGGAGCCACCATCCCTAATTGAGAAGCTAGGGACGATTGATGGTTTCTGGGAGAGACAGTCGGCTTTCTTTCAGGTTAGGACCCCTGGTAGGTGGACCATGCTCTGATGGACGGCCCCACACCAGGGAGAATATAGGGAGCACAAACTGGACTCAGTGGACTATATAGAAAAGGGGACATAAAACTGAGGGGAGAACGGGAAATGGGGGGAGATCTGGAAGGAGTAGGGGTTGAGTATGATCAAAATACATTATGTGAAATTCTCAAAGAATTAATAGTTCTTTGATATCCAGCCCTTTAACGACTGCAAAGGTTTGGTCATATTGCCCCAGTCAACACTCATTCAGAACAGGGCTGGTCCTGGAACACCTGGTTTTTCATCACACACTAGTCAGCAGCCTACAGATAGAAGTTTCAGGCACAGTCAGAGGACCAGGGGCATCGGTGGGAGCCACCCTGCTCAGCTGTAGTCTTTTCCCAGAACCACCTACTCACCACATCCATGTCCTGAGAAACGCGCCGTTTCCGAAGTTCCTCCATCCTCTCACACACATCAGAGAAACAGGTGTTGTAATAATCTGCATACTGTTGTGCCAGGTCATCAATGTTTCCCAGGGAACCGTCCTGAGTTGAGGAAGAGGCAGAAAAAGAATGGCGATGGTCAGGTCGGTCTACCTTGGAAAAGGCCCACAGCCATCCACACTGCCCAGCATTTATAGTAACACTGTCTGGTATTTATTGCCTGGTAAACATGGGCCAGGTAGGTTTTACTTATGAGACAGGACTCCCAGGACAGTCCTCTGAAATGGCACTGGCTCTTTTCCTCACTATATTTATGCATAAACTGGCTCCGAGAGTGTGAGTGGCTGCTTCTGGATCCCAGGGATAAGAAGGAAAGAAGTCTAGTTTCCTTTTGAGCCTACTGGGACCAAAGCCACAGTAATTCACCTGCACCTACCTAACAGGGCTGAGAGTGGAGACTCCAGGGAAGCAAGTGTCTTTAGCAGAGTCACTGTGAATAACAAGTGCACAGACACCCAACAGAGGCCTTGGCTACATTATAGAAGACCTAGATGTCACTCTTCTCTCAACTCTAGACTCCATGGGAATAGGCTACATCTGAGCCACACTGCATCCTCTCATAGCAGACAAGTCAGAAAAATCATCAGTGTTTGCTAGGATTCACTATTCATTGTTTTAGTCATTAATATTCATGTTATTCATTAGGTTTATTATTCATTAGATATTCCAAGTATAGGTAGAACTGCACCCATCTCAAGTTGGCCTAAATAGATAAATATGTCACTTGTCTCTTCACAGAGGCGATCTCCCAGGTTGTGCTGTGAGCCTACTCCCTTCTCTGCTGCCTCTCCTTTGGTACATGGCCTGGAGCTCATTTCTCCTCCTCTTGGTGACAGCAGGTTAACAACAGTACCCACCACACAATAAGCAGGAACAGAGCAGCACCTATGAGGCGCTCAGACTGCCTGGCACACAGCCAGCACACAATACCCAGCTCGCTCTAACATTCACTACAAGATGACGATCATACTGCATTTTCCTTCAGGGGACTGGATTCCTTACTTTGTGTCTGAACACAAAGAGAATCATCAAAATGCTGTGTGTGTTTGAGCTGTAAGAGTCTTCTATCACGTCTTCCATCCTTTATCCTGTATCTTTCTCCTTTATTTCCTACATGTCCTGCCTTCCGTGTGGATAAGTGACTGTACCAGGACAGCCAAGGAAGAACATATTTTTTCCAAGACAGCCCAGAAGACACACTTATTGATGACATACAATTCACACCCAATTACCCACACTCCAGGCTGATTCCTAGTCCCTTTGGTTACTGATCTTGGTGCATCACCCTTAGCAACAGGTCTCTCACTGCAAAGTAGACTTACAGGCAGTAAAGCTGGGGGTTAGGTTTCTCCCAAAGCCTTTTTGCTATAGACCTAAGGCCTGGACAGGAGGTCTGAGCTCCAGCCAGTGACAGTCTTTGCTTCCTTCTGCAGCCCTTGATTTTAGTAACTAAGGAAGGAGAGAAATCAAAACTGAAGAGACGATTTTCTAGAAAGCTTCCTTTCCCACCACTAACACACTTGCTTTGAGGAAGTTCCTCGGACTTCCTACTATACAATCAGGGAAAACTCAAGGAGGCGAGCACGATCTGTGAACACCGAACATGTCTGGGCAAAAGTTAGTCTCTGTCTATAATTCAGCCTAAGAAGACGCCCTAGACACAGCGCCTAAAAACTCACTTGGATGTGTCGGATCCCTGATTCCCAGGACAACAAACCGGTGGAGGATCCTGGGCTCCTCAAAGTTTCGGAATCACTCCACAATGTACTGCTCTGCCATCCAAAAACTTCTGTCTTCATGCACCGTGGAAACAACACACCTGTCACCCAGACCAAATGTACTATTCCCATTTCTAATACTCAAGTAATTTCGATGAAGGTGCTGTTTCTCTCATGCCTTCCCCTGCCTGCTGTTCTTGAAGAGAAATCAATCATTTCCCCATAAAGAAGCACTCCAACTAGATTTCCAACTTCTCTCAAAAATGACCACCAGGTGAGGGTGAATGTAGCTCATTTGGTAAAATGCTTGCCTAGCATGTTAGCCTAGGTTTGATCCCAGCACTACATAAACAAGGCTTCCATGCCTGTCATCTCAGAAATCAGGTGGAGGGTAGGAGGATCAGAAAGTCAAGGTCATCCTCAGCTACAATGCCAGTTGGAAACTAGCTTGGGATACATGAGGCCCTGTCTAAAAAAAAAAAAAAAGGCTGGAGAGATGGCTCAGTAGTTAAGAGTAATAGATGCTCTTACAGAGGACCTTGGTTCGATTCCCAGGACCCACATATAGACTGACAACCATCTAAACATACTCCAGTTCTAGGGGAATTCAATACCCTCTTATGAACTCCATGGGCACTGCAGGACACGGATACACTTACATACAAGCAGGGAATACACTCATACACCTAAAATAAAAATTAAAAGATAAAAAAAAAAATATGACCAGCTTTCCCCATCTCTGAACTGTATAACCTGTCATGACTGTTTTCTTAGACTAATCCACGTCACCAAAAACATTAAAAAACAACTTGTATAACTATATTCAAACTATGTTTTCTCCCCTTCTTCTCTTCTCTTTCATACATCCTAAGGATATTCACCCTCGACCTTACCTCTCCCATTACAAAGCTTCCAATCTACTGATCAGTTTTTCTTACTAGCACAAAAGTTGAATTTTCAGCTCCACTCCCTATCACTCAAAACTCCCCCAGTAGTGTACAGGCCTAAAAGACATGCCTGTTGCACATGGGGAAGCCAGCAGCTAGCTGCTCGGCTCCAGTCAGCACCTTATTTCACACTTTCAATATGGCAACACGGCCACTCCTCACTTGTCTCCCTGGGGGATAATAATTTAACGTAGGGTGGGGCAGCTTCCTTTACATGCACCCAAATCACTTTCCAGATGTACAACAAGGACTCATAACTACCACTTTCATGTGTCTACATGACTTAAATGCCAAAATGGCAAAAGACCAAAAGAATGTGTGTTTTAAAAGTAGGTCTTGTCTGCCATCCCCACAAAATTATCCCTTATGTCCCAATCAAATGGAGCCAAGGAAGTACCTGGTGATTTTCTCTTTATCTACTCAAACTCCAGGCTCTTAAAAAAGAAAAATAGTAATAATAAAGAGGGAGGTAGGGAGGAAGACTTGGGCAGTGATGTGTGTGTTCACAGCCTTGATGACAGCGATGATTTCAGTGATAATACTTGTCCCCAGACTCACGTAGGTGTAGACATTAGTATGTACAGTTCTGTCATCTCCCAAAATCTCTTCTGTTTAGGGCAGTTGGGTTTTGTTTTGCTTTTTGTGTTTTAAATTTATGCTCTTTCAGAACTCTCTGGCAACCTCTGCATCATTTTTATCCGACTGTTCTTATGTGAGATACGTACAGACCTACTCTGGAAAAATATTTCCTCCCACTAGAATGCGTGCAGCCTGAGCCTGAGGGGAATTTGAATAATGCAGCTGATATTCCAAGAGCTCCATGCTGCATCTTTTTTTCTGTTTTGCTTTTAGGAGACAAGGTCTTGCTATGGTAGCCCAGGCTGGCCTCAAATTCATGGCAATCCCACTGCTTTGGCCTCCTCTGTGCTGGAATTCCAAGTGGGAGCCAACACATCCAGCGTGCATCTTTCTTTATAGAAAGGCAAAGCTAAGTTTCACATCAAGGGACACTGCTGTTGCAAAATGAACTTGTAAGAAAAACATGACTATAAATTATTGCTGCAGTTGCCATCGCAGACATCATTATGCATTATGAAAATACTGAAACAGTTGTTTTTTGGTTTTTTTGAGACCCAATCTCAAAGAGCTCCACCTACCTCTGTTGGAGTGAGGGTATGGACCACAAATCCCCTCCCTTTTTATTTAAGGTTTTCAGTTGGGGCCTGGAGAGGTGGCTTAAAGGTTAAGAACATGTACTGTTCTTGCAGAGGACCTGAGTTCTATTCCTAACACCCATGTTGAGAGACTTACAACTGCTTAAACTCCAGTTCCAGGGGATCTGATGCCTCTGGTTTCTGCAGGCACCTGCACTCAGGTGTGCATACCCCCTCACAGGAACACACACATGCACACAATTAGACACAAAAATAAATCTTTAAAGATATTCACTTTCTGGTCTAGAGTTTATTACTTGTCTAATCTCTTTCACTTCATTTTTTTTCCTTTCAGTTTATTTATTTTTAGTTTTCAAGAATTATGCTAAGACAGTATATAACCTGAGTTTAGGAAGAGGAAAATACTTTACTTCCTTAAAAGACTTTTAAAGTAGATTCTGAAATTTTGAGTCACATTATCTTCCTTTAAGAAATTTTTTCTCCATTCTTTCTTTATAAATAAGAAATAAAAAGATACAGGCAAATCCAAGTTCTCTCTCTACTACAGAAGTAATATAGAGCCCAGGCCTCGCACCGTCGTCCATGCTGCATATATATTATGAATGAAAGCTATGATCCACTACCAGGGTCAGCTCGGAGGAGGCCAAACTGTAGCTGAAGCTAAGAAGAACATTTCTACCAGCACCCCTCATACTCAGAGTGAGGATAAAACACAGGGACAAAGCACTTTGAACAAACAGTTCAGACTGGATGGGCTGCTGTTGCAATTCAGGGGGTGGGGTGTGTAGAGGGGAACAGCTTTGTTTTCTCAGCAACTATTTTAACAGTATTTCTCAGATTTGTTCCAATGAACTTCTGTTTCTGGAAAATGTAAAAACTGAAGGTACTAGGAAAACACAAGTCATGTGTATGGGTTTCTTTTTACTATTTTTGCTCTTGTTTCCCCAGATGGCTTAGATTATCTTGACAAGGGGCTGGAGAGAGAGCTCAGTGGTTGATAGCACTGGCTGTTCTTACAGAAGATGTGGGTTCAAATCCCATCACCTACATGGTGGCTAATGACCATCCATAACTTCAGTTCCAGGGATCCAACACCCTCTTCTGACCTCCATGGGCATTTTACAACACAGGTACACTTACACACATGCAGGCAACACACTCATACACGTAAATTAAAAATATAAAAGTACCGGGGGCTGGAGAGATGGCCTAGCGGTTAAGAGCGCCGACCGCTCTTGCAGAGGACCCGGGTTCGATCCCCAGCACCCACATGGCGGCCGAGAGCCGTCTGAGACTCCAATTCCAGGAGAACTCCAGTTCCAGGGGAGTCCGACACCCTCTTCTGACCTCCGCGGCGTTGCACATCACGGTGCACAGACTTGCATGCAGACAGTACATTCATACACATACGGAAATAAATAAAAAAAAAAAATTAAAAAAAAATATATAAAAGTACCTTGACAGATTTAAGTTGGGTGGGGGTAGAGGGAAAAGTTTTAACACACCACACACCAGGAGATAGAATGAAATGGAACCTATGTAGATTATATGCAAATGAATGTAAATGAACTTATGGTATTCTTATTTCTTCTCTTGTGTTTCTATAAAGGCAAAAGCCCCATGAGAAAGTCCAAATACTTTGTTGGAATATCCCAAGAGTTGGGGGAAAGAAAAGAAAATTCCTGACTCCTGGACTGGAGAGATGGCCTAGCAGTTAAGAGCGCCGACCGCTCTTGCAGAGGACCCGGGTTCGATCCCCAGCACCCATATGGCGGCCAAGAACCGTCTGAAAATCCAATTCCAGGAGAACTCCAGTTCCAGGGGAATCCGAGACCTCTTCTGACCTCACATTGGCATTGCAGATCACGGGTGCACAGACTTGCATGCAGACAGTACATTCATAAAAATACAAAAAAAAAAAAAAAAAAAAATTAAAAAAAATTAAAAAAAAAAAAAAGAAAAGAAAATTCCTGACTCATATATTGTTTTCTCCTTTTTTGCTTTTTTTTGTCTTTTTGAGACAGGGTCTCCCTTTAGTCACAGCTGGCCTGGAGCTCACTATGTAGACCAGGGGGCCCTTGAACTTACAGAGATCGGCCTGCCTCTGCCTCCAAAGTGCTAGGATTAAAGGTGTGCACCACCACACCCCCGCCCTTTTTTGCTTTTTAAAAACGTATTTAATTTATTATTTTTAGTTTACGTATATGAGTGTTTTGCATTCATGTATGTAAGTCAAGCCCTGTCATGTAATGCCTATGAAGGTCAGGATGGGATGTCAGATCCCCTGGAATTGCAGTCACAGAGAGTTGTTAGCTGCCATGTGGGTGCTGAGAACCGAACCCAGGTCCTCTGCAAGAACAGCCAGTGTTCTTAACCACTGATACCTCTCTCCAGCCACTCCTTTTTTGTTCTAATAAGTACCTGAATGGCTTGTTTTAGGGACTATAAACCGTAACTTTTATGTATATTACTTATGTCTGAATGTGTGTGTGTGTAAGTGTAGAAGAAATACCCTGCAAGCCAAATCCATTAAAAGAAATCACTAAACTACAATGAAGCCTAGATGATTTCCTAAATAACTTCCCGATATGTTTTCATTCTTCATTAGCTTGGTTAAAGATTTTGAGGTGACAAACACTTTCAGCAGCCTTTTGGATGAAACTGCTACAAATATTAAAAAAGACTTTAATTCTGGTTTCTATGCTCAGCCTCACTTAATCTGTGCAATGACACTGCTCAAACTAGCTCTGTCATCCCACCCCATCCTGCCATGTAATTTTAGAGAAATTCTCTAACTACAGAATAATTAATATAACTGACTGACCCTCTATGATATCATTTCTGGCATTTCCACAGATGGTTTGAACTAGAATATGGCTCAGGAAAAAAAAAAATTAACACATAAGAACTAGAAATACACACTAAGGAGATGTATGAGATCATGTTGATGGGTGGGAAGGCTCTGGGAGTGAGTGCTCCCACATAGCAGGTGGCTGCAGGGTTGACTTCATGCCTTCCATTCCCCTCTCCAAAACACCCCGAACTTGCCAGAGTCTATAAGTAATCCTCACATTGGCAAAATCAGGGCCCAGTATTGTGTTTAGGTGTGTCCCAGTTAACAGAAATCTGTTCCAGAAGAATGAATGGCCCACAGAAGGGAGGATGTGGTCCCCCCTCTTTCCTCAACTCCCAGCTCCCACTGCTAGACCAGTGGTCTTCACATAATCTAGGGGGAAAAATTAGGGGGAAAATGAGGGTTTAGTGCCTGTCCTCAATAATCAATAAATGAGTAACTTATTTATAAATATATATTCTACCTACTCACAAGAACCTACTAATATCAATTCAGTGTGCCAAGTACAATTATTTGTCTAAAATTACACACATAAGGTCCAGAAGAATGGTTCAGTGGAGAGTACTTGTCTAGCATGCCAGAGGCCCTGGGTTCCACTCCAGCATCATAAAACAAGGATAAAAATGAAATACACAGTAAACAGGCACTTTAAGTGACAAGTTTTTTTTCTCCTTTTTCAGAGGATACGCAACTGCAGATCAGGATCTAGTCAGAACTGTGTGGTTCAAGGTTGGATGGGTTTGCACAGACCCGATGGACACAGAAAATAAACACTGCTACCTGCACTCAACAATGGCCAACACCATTATAACTCAACCAGGTTGGCAGTTACAAGGGAAGCAGGGTGTGAGGAGAGCAGGGACCAAATGCAGACCATGAAGACACACATCTGTTTCTCATTGTCAACCTGCATGCCAGGGACTTACAGGATAAGCCAGAGTTCTTCAAGGTGACTCAGATAAGTCCTAGAAGGACCAGAAGCTTCCAGTGTTGAAGAGAAGACGGGCACTGCCTCATGCCTGCAAGGCAGGCCAACAGATCAGCAACATTAAGAAAAAGCAGCCATAAACCCGACATTCTTCAGAATGTAAAACTATAGCTAATTCACTTCCAGCTTTACAATCTCACACCAACCATCTCTGATGGCCATCACTAACACTGGCCACGCAGGGAAGGATGAACCCAGGATCAGCCATCACTGGGCATGAACATAAATTTACACATTTAAAACCAGCATTTATTTTATTGACTTTACACAGCCTAATATGCATAGAACAAAATGGAAAATGTTTGCACAGGTCTCATGAGGTAAGAGTGATGCTTCCTGCAGTGTCTGGGTCAGTTACAAACACAGTCATGGTTGGTATCCTTGGGAGACTGGTTGCAAGATACCCGCCCCTCCCTCCACTCTGTGGATACTGAAATCCAGATGGTACAGTATTTGCATATAACCTACACATATGCTTTTGCATACTTTGAATTGTTTCTACATGTCTTATAATACTTAATATAGTATAAATCCCATATAAATAGTTGTTCTACTGTGTTATTCAGGAAGGTTTACAACAAACAAATTTTGTCCAAATATTTTCAATTTTTTTGTTGGCTGAATCCATGGATAAGAAATCTTCAGATACAAAGGGCCAATTGAACATGCATAATTGTCCTTCACTGCAATGTAAATATATTACTTCCAGGGACTTGATGTAAGCATGGGAAAGATGTATTGAGACCACACTTGCAAGTGTACAGTTGGTCTCTGGACTACCAGAGAGTGTTACCAAAGGCCACTAAACCAATAAAGCAAATATAGGTCTCCTTGAGTCAAGCAAGACTCCTCTGTCAGCATCAGCTATACCTCACCTGCCTGGAAATACTGTGCAGCAGTGGCAGCCATATGTCTGTATATCCCAAATCTAATTGGCTATTAGCTCTCTCCTTGGAGAAATAATTCATGGCTGATGCCACAAGCTTACATCCTCTAATGGTTAGGAGATGTTATAAGCCACAGTAAGACCTTGTCATCTTTTACAGAAAAAACGTAATTCGTGGATTAGCATACCATCCAAACATCTGTGTCTATACCAAAGTAACCTACCATAATAATTAGTACTGTTTAAATACCTATATATCTAATTGATTGTGCTTCATTAGTAGGATTGAAAGGTTATTCCTAGACAAACTGTCAGCCCATGAAAGGAAGCAGCCAGAACTGGTCAGAGTCCAAAACGACATCTCCAGAAAAAGTAGACTGTTTTGCTTCTCGTCCACCTGTGTGCCTTTTCTAAGCCTAGGGAACAATCTGCGGAAGAGGGGGCATGGTAGAATGTAAGGGCTGTGATTGGGGTGAATGGTGAAACTACAGCAATATAGACTGGACACTTATTTGATCAACTTGATTGAACATACAAGCCCCCCCTGCTGGATGGTGGGAGCCTTGGGCTGTGTGGGTTTGGACATAGCTGCTTGCAAATTGGTTTTACATGAAGGATGCTTGTACTCATAACTTATTACTTATTGTTTAAAAAAATGAAATAAAAGTAAAGGAAAAAAGAGAAAAAAAGGTAAATATATTACTTCCAGGAAATCTGTGACAAGTTTGAAAGTCACTGATGAGTTCACCTTGCAGGCTACAGGAGTCGCTTACTTGTGGGTCCCTTGCAACATCTCCTCTCAGCAGGTGAACACAGTGTTCTACCCATAACTACTTCTTCAGCTCCCTGCTCCCCGGGGAAGCATCATCTATAGATAGTGAAGTAAAAAACCCAGGAGCGTCTCTGTCTCTAGTCTCCTTCCTGTTGGTCCAGTATGGCCTTCTTGACCCAAGAATCTAAAACCGGTTTGAGATTTCCAGTAACAATATCACCAAAATTTTAGGGATGAACTAGTAGTAATCTCTATATACCTAGTGAAAAGGGATTTTAAAATATGGTCTAAACAAATTCAGTTTGCCAACCAGAAAAAGAAGCTGGAATGGGGCTGGAGAGATGGCCTAGCGGTTAAGAGCGCCGACCGCTCTTACAGAGGACCCGGGTTCGATCCCCAGCACCCACATGGCCGCCGAGAACCGTCTGAAACTCCAGTTCCAGGAGGACTCCAGTTCCAGGGGAATCCGAGACCCTCTTCTGACCTCCGCGGCATTGCACGACACGGGTGCACAGACCTGCATGCAGACAGTACATTCATACACATACAGAAATAAATAAAATTAATAAAAAAATAAAAAAAAAAGAAGCTGGAATAAATGCAATGAAAATACTATCCCAGAACTTGTACATAAAAGCAGGAGGATCAGGAGGTCAGGGTCAGAGTTGGCTATAATACTAAGTTAGAGCAAGCCTGAGCTACGTGAGGACCATGTCTAAAAGAAAAAAGGAAGCAAAGAAAAAGGAAAGAGTCCCATTGACTAGGGGCATAGTTTGATGAAGAGTGTTTTGCCTATAATGCATGAGGCCCTGAGTTCAATTCCTAGCACTGACCAAAAAAGAAAAAGAATCCCATTTCCACCGCACCTCAGTATGTCACACTGATGTTACATTATGATAAACAAAGTGAAGATGGCTATACATTTTCCTGGTGTTTGTTTTGCTCTGCAATCAACAATAGTTTAAAGACTTTTTCATTAATTCACATATTTACTGAATGTTTACTACATTCCAGATGCTGTAGTAGGTGTTAAGAATACAATATAAAAACAAAGAAAAGCCAGGAGTGGTGGCACACACCTTTAATCTTAGCGGTTGGGAGGCAGAAGCAGACTGATTTCTGTGAGTTCAAGGCCTCCCTGGTCTATGTAGCAAGTTCCAGGACAGGTAGAGCTACAGGGAGACCCTGCCTCAAAAAGACCAAAAAAAATGAGTATTTATTATTGTTACATAGAAGAGCAAAGTGCATCCTTTAGTTTACTTTAACATGGTTGTCTGGTTAAGTCATGGGAATGTGTTGAAGAGATTTACTAAGCTGTACCCATTGAACATAAGATTTCTTTGGAATTAAGGGTTCTGAAAGAGTCAATCTCTTGGCTATCAGTGATAAAAACCCAAAGAACTTGAAAATGTAGAGAGAAAATGGAGACACTGATTATCTGCCTTTTAAAAGCACAAGTGCAGGGGCTGGAGAGATAGCCTAGCAGTTAAGAGCATCGACTGCTCTTGCAGAGGACCCGGGTTCGATCCCTAGCACACACATGGCGGCTAAGAACCGTCTGTAACTCCAATTCCAGGAGAACTCCAGTTCCAGGGGAATCCAAGACCCTCTTCTGACCTCCATGGCATTGCACAACACAGGTGCACAAACCTACATGCAGGCAGTACATTCATACAAAAAAATAAATAAAATGTTTTTTAAAAATTAATAAAAGCACAAGTGCAGATTCAGAGCCCATGGCACATTGGGATTTGGCAGATAGCAGTTTTAGACTGAACTCATTTTCCATTTCTAAACTGCCCTGAGTCTAACAGAATCACAGATCTGGAAAGAACAGCAGTTAGTTGGGTGGGAATGAAGTCACAATTTTAGACCAGATTCACGGATTTTGATGAGAGTGAATCACACTTTTCTCAGGCTGCCTTTGGCTCCTAACTTGAGAATGTAGGCATTTTCATTAAGTATGTAACCAACCAAAATCTGACTGGAAATTGGTCTATGATACTTCCAGAACTTTGGAACTATGTTAATCATGAAATTTCTGATGACATTCTTTAACACTATACAATACTCAAGCTGCTTGCTGTTTTTAAAAATTGTGTTCTGCTTTGGCATAAACAAAGCGCCAAGAGGTATGATCCCTTCCTGAAATCAGGCTGGCCTTCACTTAGCAGGATTTCCTCTTCACTGTTCCTTAGTACAAATGGTGAGACCCAGAAGTCTAGCGAACTCCATCAAACCTGACCCTCAGCACATACAACTCCAATTGGTTAAACTGCTTTGTGAGCTGTTACCTAGAACCCACATGCTTAAGAACTAACAAAGTAACACATCTACATGGTCTCCACGGTGGCTGAGTTCCTGCAAGTCAGGACTCCCCCATGACACATAGAAATGGCCTGACATGATCATTCTGATTTGCCTGGAAATAATGCTGTCAGAAGAGCCAGTGAATACGGAGATGCAAAAAGAGTCACCCAGGACTGAAAATTTTAGTGGTAGAACGTGGTGAGTCTGTGCATAGTCTCTCTGCTTTTACATGTCTATGTAATTTTCTACTATAAAGAGTCTTTTATTTGTGTGTTTGTTATCACCAGGAGACATCACAGATTTTTTTTTTGAAGCCTTCAACTAGGACTCATTCATTTTTGTACCCTCTGTACTTAACTCCATGGCAATACCTAACATTTAAGTAGTTACATAAGAAATATCTATCAAATGCATATATGGATGGATAAATGGAAGGCAGTGGAATACTCTGCCCCCCTTCCTAAGAGTGCTATAGAGTTTATTCAGCAGTCATGAACTGACAGACTTCTAACTAAACCAGCATGTTTTATTCATTTATTCATTTATTTATTTATATGTGATCATGCATGTATTTGGGTGTGCATGTGTGTGGGTGTGCCTGTATCACAGCATACATATGAAGGTCAGGGGACAACTTGTGAAGGTCAATTCTCTCCTTCTATCATGTGGTACCCTGGGATAGAACTCAGGTTATCAGGCTTGTCAGCAAACATCTTTCCCCTCTGAGCCATCCTACCAGCCCTAACCCAGGATTTCAACATACAATGGTGAGTCAATCCCTATTCCTACTGACTTTAAACCCTCATTACAAGTCTCGTGAGTGAGACAGTGAAACAGAAACTATATCATCAGAAACTGTGGTAAATGGAGAACTGTGGGCATGGGAAGTATAGTTCCCAGCAGAAGGCACAATTCTAACTTCTCTTGTGTAAGAGATGCCTGACTTGCTCTAAGAAAAGCTACCTTAGGCAGCTAGAATATCTGACAGCAGAGGTGTGGCACGCCAGGGAGAGATGAGAGAACCCAGGTTTGGAGCTGCTTTATGAATCAAAGATCATGGATGAGTATTTTAAGCTGAGAGATGACATGCAAGCACTTTGTTTGAAATAGATACTAAGCTCCTAATGTGTGCTTCGGTGACAACCAGAACACACAGATTTCTAAAATACTGCCACTAATCTTAACTCATAAAAACCTCTTAAGAGAGCACACTCAGTTGAGACCTGGGAAATGACAACACCTTTCCCACAGCAGCTAGAAAACCCCCACTTAAAAATGGAGAACCAATCCAGGAAGCTCATCTGGTTCTTGCCCACATGTTTTGTTTCAGCCCAGTTATTAAAACATTCTCGGTGCTGACCACAGCATTCATCCTGTGACCCTAGGAGAACTACCAACAGGGTGTCTGCTCTGTGGTCCTAACAGAGGACCCCTTCCCACCTCTATCACAGAAGAGCCTGTAGCTTCTCAACAGTAAGGACAGAGTCCATTTCAATCGGTCCTTTTTCCAGGGATAGCTGGTCAATCAGGAAAAGAAAATCTAAATGGAATAAGGTAGACGTGGACTATGGAGCAGCCAAGGACATGAGCCAACTATTATGAGGCCTTTCAACTGATGGCCACACTGCCAGTTACTGGCTGGTAGTCCAGCGTAAGATGTTTAAGTGTGCTTCTTTCCCTCCTCTGTAATGGTAATACTGGTAGCCCATGGGTGGTGATATGATTAGCTAGCATACATGTCCTATAAACCCTTAGTGGTGAGGCTGACACTCAGAAAGCACTCACAAGGTCATCCACCCCAAACAGGAAAGCAAAACCTATTGTTTGATAGAACATGGTCAGTCTCAGGATTCCAGTTCAGCATATACTGAGACACCTAGAATTTCAATACAGGAAGAACCTTAAATATGATCACCATCTGATGACTTCATTTTAAACTGAAAGTCAAAAGGTTTGGAGTAACAACTCAGAAGAAATCAGGCCTCTTAAAACAATACAAGAACTATTCCTAAATATTTTCACTAAATGTTAATAATTCTCAACATACTGAAGGTCACAGGTTTTGATCTACTCCAAAGTACATGCTTGCTTGCTTTCCCTCCTCCCTTCCTTCCTTTCTTTCTCTCTTTTTATTTTCTTTCTTTGAGGCAGGGTCTCCTTGTCCACAGAACAGGCTGCCCTGGAACTCACTATTACTACGTAACATAGGCTGTTCTTGAACACTGTGTCAGCCTCCCAAGCTCTGGGATTGCAGGTATATACCACCATGCCTAGCTCTCAAAGCAGTTTCTTACATCAAAAGGATTAAAAGGAAAGTTCCCTGGTCCTAGGGTTAAGTAAGTCACGAAAGTCTTCACATGTTCTCTGATCCCAATATTCAAAAGCACTAGGAGTTTTGAATCAAAGACTATGTGGGAAGAGCCCTAAATAACCCCAGAAGCTGCTCTGGCTAAGTCCTGGGCATTCCACTTCCACCAGGCAGGTGGGAAAGCACAGCTGGAAAGCCACTGATCCAGATGGGGAAAGAAAACAAACACAACTGCCCTGGCGGAGCCTCAGAAACATTCCAGACCCCAGTGGCAATGAGCAGAAAGCAAAACCCAGGGTGAGGTCAAAGGGAAAGCTACTGCCCCTATTGCTGGCAACCATGTTAGAGCCCTTCATTACAAGACACCAAGAGAGTGGCATCTTTCCAAAGGCAAGGACAAAGTAATTCTCCCAGGTGCCTAGAAAGGTACCCAGTAATCCCCAAGCACCTCCTCCTTATACACCTAAGGCTCTCTGAACTCCAGGACCAGCTTCTAAGAGCCTGCTCATGTAGCCAATTCAATCTTGTGCCAGCTCTTGTGAACTGAGAATTCTGCCCAGGGACTCCAGCTCCCACATATGTCAGGGATGGGGAAATGTGTCAGTTCCGTCCTGTACAACATTTTGACCCACAGTTTACAGGAACTCAGACTTAGAGAACTGCTATCCCACAGATAACTCTTACATATGAAACTCTATCTATCCATCTACCCATGTAACTCTATGAACTGCTCCAGATGATAGGATGTTCAGACTTTTCACTTTCTTAGGAGATAAAAGTTCTTCACTCATCACATCGTTTCCTCTCAAGATCATCTCAACTTTCATCATAAAGACATTTTCTTTTGCCAAGAATATAATGCAAAAGTGCTCTAAAAAGGCATCAGAAGCATGTCGATTTGTTCTCACACTTAGATTAAAAGCATCTCAAACTGAGAGCAGAGAGTATTTGGTTTCTACAAAGTTCCACAATGCTAACTTGAGGGTCATCTTGGGCCTCCAACAACCACAGCAACCATATCATCAGAAATAACAACAACTTCCCAGCATTCATATCTGTTGATCAAGGCACTTAACAGAGAGAATGAAAGCTTCCATTTTCTCAATTATACCACCACTGGCTTTTGTTGTGACACATAATGTGTAAGTATCAATGGCATAATTTTTTTTGAAAGAGCAATGGGTTTAATGAAATATGAACATTTCTATCAACTTAAATCTTAGGGTCTAGCTTACTAGCCAATGCTCACTCCCACATCCCCACCTTCGCATTCATGATTCTTGGATTTGCAATGACATGATCTCATTCAGGACATAAACTAGCTAAGGCATGCCCACCTTCTACCCAACTGCTTTATCCTTCCCAATGGCCTTATAAAAGGGGAACAGTTTCACTTTCTTCTCTGTGATGTATATAGAGCAAATATTTTTATTATAATTGTTTGCCACATTGTGGGGAGAAAGCCTCCCAAGAAAATTAAATGTGTTATTGAGATACACAAGGTTTTTTTGTTGTTGTTGTTTTTTTTAAGTGACTATGTTTCCATTCACAGAGCAGGATAGCACTTCAGTGACTGCATTTTATACCAGGCAGTTAAGGACTGGGCTTGCTCCCTCTGAATACAGCAGTATTCAGAGCCCACTAGACCATGTCCCACTGGGTATACACCTTCCAAAAGCTTCTACTTCATTCAAAGTAAAGGCCAAGTCTCATTGACGATCTACATCCTGCCTTGCTCCTGTCTCATCCCTGGCCTCTCTCAGAGCTCACTGTCCTGTCCTCCAACACACCAAGCCTGCACGGCCTCACCTAGGCCCGTCACCATCCTCTCTCTGCCTACACTGTTCTTCTAGTTACTCTTCCTCAGATATGCTGTGAGTTTCTGTAGGTTGTGGATGTAGCTCAGTTGGTAGAGTGCTTGCTTAGTATCCACAAAGCCCTGGGTTAAATCCTCAGCACTGCATAAACCAAGCAGTACAGACCACACTTGTACTCCCAGTACTGGGGAGACAGAGGCAGGAAGATCCAGAGTATGGATTTCAAAATCACCTTGGGATACATGAGACTCTATCTATAAATTAATTAATTGCAACCTCTTCCCTATACACATGGTCTCTAACCCCATTCTCTACCTTACATTGCTTTCCTCTTTTCTCCACCTATAACAATTTGTTTACTGATATATATATATATATATTATTTTTTATTTTTTATTTTTTTTTAATTTCCTCTCCCTTGACTAAAGTGTTCAGGGACGAACAGGAAATATTTTTCTGGGTTTTATTATATGCTGAAAGCAGTGCTTAACAGGCTTTCAATATAAGTATAGTGAGTGAATGAATGAATGAATGAATGAATAAACAAATGAGCTTGAAGAAAAAAATACGATGATCAATCACTAAGTAATGTGCCAGGCTAGGCCTGGGGTAAATGAATATGAATAATTTATATGTTGCTTCATGTTTTAACTTTTCCTTTAAGTAACACAGCAACTCTTCAGCCTCGGACTTAAAAGTAACTTGCAAGTTTTAATTTCTGCAACACCCATGTCTTCATTATAACTTAAAACACCCGTATTAACTCTACCGGTGCCTTGCGTTTGTGCATCACCCTGTCCTCTTTGTATGGTTTCAAAAGAAACAAATGGAATATAGTTCAAAGTGTTAATTACATAAGCTTATTAAAAACAAACCCCTGAGAGATGTCCGTTGTAACACTCAGCACTTTTATGTTTATGTAGTTTATTGGTTTTATACATGTGAGAAAGTCAAACACAATAAGCATAATATTGCAAAATAGCTGCAACCAAAGGGAAATTATTTCATTCCATAGACAGGCCTAGAAACTGCTCTCATCTGTGAGTCTCAAAGTGAAGGAACGTAGCAGCAGAGACAGACCAGTACACGCTGGTTCTGGATAGATAGTGGGGAGATGGTATGTTTCCTTCTGTAACTGCAGTTCAAACAAGGAAAGAATTCTGTGTACTATTCCATTGTGTAAAAATGAGTGAGAATTATTTTCAGATATTCTGTGTATTCTGTATTCAGGTCATAAATTACCTACATGAATAACTGGGTAATTTTTGTATTGCAGTTAGACACAAAATCTATGAATAACTATGGGTGGTAAATGTTTCTGCTAAAGAATAACCCAGAATAAGCTCTTCTGATCTTCAAGCCAGGACCACAAATACAGGAAATAAAAATTCTCCACAGCCCATTAGAGTTAACTGTCTTCTAAGAAACAGCAAATATTCAGCCACCCTGCTGGGTCATTCCAAGCCTGAAGTAGAAGATCCCAGTCCCCAGTGCTGCTCTGAGCTCCTTGAACGCAGATGGCTATCCTGACTGACTCAGCACCTGCCTGACTGAGACAAGAGTGGTGACAGGGCTTGGCATGACTCTAGGCCCAAAATGCAGGAAAACAACTGTGTTTCCCATAGAAGCAAATTGGAAAGTATCTAAAAAGTGATTATCAGGATGGAGAGAGGGCTCAGGGCTTATGAGTGTTTACTATGCAATCATGAAGACCAGAGTTAGGATCCCAGTACCCATTTAACAAATCAGGTCTCCTGCAAATGCCTGTAATTCCAGCTGTGAGGGATCTGATACCCTCTTCTGGCTTCTACATGTAAGCACAGGCATCCACATCTATGCGCACTGTACAAATACACTCATATTGACATGCGTAAATAAATATTTTTGAAAGGAGGCCATCGGTTTTAACTTTACTTCATTTTCTCCTAAATACAAGCCCAGGAAAATTAGTACCTTCTCTCTCTGTCTCTCTTAGTGGTAACAAAGCCCTTAAAAGGTAAGACAAAGAAAAGATCAGACATTCCTGAAAAGCACAGTTCTGTCACACTGGTGTCTCAACAGCACCATCCAAGATGTCCAAAAGGAAGGCACAAAGCAGAGAAAAGGCATGGCACACTGAAGCAACTATTTAGCAGAATTTCCATCTTAGTCCTCTTTTGGCGATACTTTATGAGGTTGGGACATACTCCTCCTGAAAAGACATGAAATTCTAACTTCAAAGCAGAGAGGAAGTTTAGTAGGAGAAAACCAAGATGGCAGTAGTAGAACGGAAAGAAATGGAAAATCCCAAGATGGCGACATCTCCCCCTAGTGTGTTCTCACAGGCACAATTCAAGGACTAGAGGGTTGGGACAAATATTTTAAAAACTTTCCACAACTTCTGAGTACATTTCCTCCAGATCCCAAATCTTGCCAACTGTCTTTAAATCTCCAGTAACAAACTACTGCCTACTTGTTTCTTGGAAATACAATGAATTCTGTCCATTTCCTTTTCGTTGGTTTGGTTGGTTTGGTCCAGTTTGAGCAAGGAAAGGGAAGAATTCGTATGATCAGCTGAAGGCTGATGGAAGGAGTCCCCCTGTCATGACTTTGTTTTATTGTAAGACAAGCTCTCGTATATCCCAGGCTAGCCTTGAACTCCTATGTAGCAGAGAATGGCCTTGAACTCACGATCCTCCATGCTAAGATAACAGCTGTGCTCTAGCATGCCAGTGCTGGGATCAAACCCAGGACTTCATGAATGCTAGGCAAACACTCTGCCAACCTAGCAGCATCTCCAGTACCTTCCAACTTACATCAGTGTGAATTACAGTATTCCTGAGCTGCATGCAGTACAGAGCTGAATAATCCACTTGACCACACATAAGGAAACACATGCTTGAGTGCTTGGCCAGCCCAAACAAATTGTCACATCCTCAGATGCATTTCTTCCTGAGGCCAGGGCTCTCGGCTGACCCAATAGCCCCGAGTGACCCCACCCACGGGCCTGCGGGAAAAGCTGGTCCTCAAACTCTGACACAGCCCGTGCCCAAGACTCAAGCAGCCTCGGAGGGGTCCCATCTCCTAGGAGACCAGTGCTGGAAGCAGAAATGTACTTCTCCCACAACTAACTCCCCCAGCCCCCTCAGGGCAGGGACACTGGCCCTGGAATATGTGGGTTGGAAATGGCAGGACATACACCCAGCTTGGCCTCAGCCAGCTCCAGGGTGAGGGGGCTGCATGTCATCACATCCTGGTCACCGCACCCCACCCTCCCCAGGAAGGCTTCCTCAGGAAATCCTGACTGCTCCAGAAAAACGGGTGGCCCCGGACCTGAGGACGTAAACAGGAGCTGTGTGTTTTGTTCTTTGTTCTGTGTCCTGCAGACATGAGCCCAGCCTCTGGCTCAAATTTTTTGGCAGCAATAGAACTAAGGAGTGGGCCGAGCCATGGCTCAGAGAACCAGAATTTACAAGTCCTGAATGTGCAGTGCAACCCAGCGGAGACAAAGGCCAGGACCAAAATTCTCACCAAAGCTGGCTGGTTTTGAAAAGAGGAATTACAGTAAGTAGCAAGATGGCTGGGTGATATAGCTCAGTTTGTTAGTGTGCTTACCCAATATGACCAGGATCCTAGATTCAATCCCCAGTAGTGCGTAAACTTGACTATAGTCCCAGCACTGGGAAGGTGGAGGCCAGAGGATTAGAACATTAAGGTCATCTTTGGCTATATATTGAGTTGGAGGCCAACCTAGGAAGGAAGGAAGGAAGGGAGGGAGGGAGGGAGGGAGGGAGGGAGGGAGGGAGGGA
>VZQC01002068.1:1894489-1969450 GCA_009823505.1 Rhizomys pruinosus | reverse complement strand
AAAAAAAAAAAAAAAAAAAAAAAGAAAGGCTGAGCACAGGCCAGAGGAGCAAGGCAGTCATCAGCATTTCTCCACGGTCTGTGTTTCAGCTCCTGCCTCCAGGTTCCTGCCTTGGTCTCCCTTGTTGATGGATTGTGTGCTATAAGCCAAATAAACCCTCTCCTCCCCAAGCTGGTTTAGTCAGTATTTTTACCACAGCAATAGACACTAAGGCATCCCTTTCCACCCTCATCCATCCTACCTTTTGATTGGACTTGTCTTTAGATACTTTCTTAGGACCAACAGGGTCCCAAGGCCAGCTCTTTCTTTTTTTTTGGTTGTGAGCCTGAGCCTTCAACAGCTGCACCAGCTCTGCAGCCCAGGCCAGCCCTTTCTGAAGGAGATATGAACCTGCTCTCTTGCCACTCAAAGCAGCATATACCAAGTTTGATACACGATCTCTGCTACAATATCTTAATAAACTCAGACTTCACGTGTGTTCATTATACACCAGTGTAGAAAAGTATCCCCTTCATCCAAACCTACATTTCTGCCCATCTTCAGATTCACCCACTTCACCAGATTTAGAACAGTGGACAGATGCTGCCAGATGTTGCTACTGTCAGACTGGATGGCAAGCTGGCACTAGCTCTCACAATTACTCCCATACCTGCAGGTTGGCCCTTCTTAGGAGACTGAAATGTTGCTGTAATAAAGATTCACTGTACCCAGTGCGTAGAAGCCAGCACTGACTATAACGGATTAATCCTTTTTATCCCAGTTCACTCAGCTCCCTGATCTGTAAAATGGGATGATAGTAACAAAACCTACATCTCACCTCACTGAGCTCATGTAGAAGAGATAACCCCCAGATAGCATTGAACACAAGGCCTCCCTGGCCCCTGTGATCTCAGCCAGTAGTAATTGCTGAGGAGAAAAGCTAGATAATTACTTTTCTAATGAAAGCCTTGGCTCCATCCAAATTTTATTCCAAGAACAGTGGCAGAGGTTTCAGAGATTGGGCTTGAACTCTCTACATAATCCAAGGGTGATTTTGAACTTGTAATCTTGTTAACACCACACCTGATTTATGAGGTGAATTGAATCCAGGGCTGAACATAAGTTAGGCAAGGACTCCTACAACTGAGCTACACCTCCAACCCTCTCAGTGGTTTATGACACGTTTAATTAAGTCTGACACAAATATAATCCCCACCTCAGTGAACTTTCAAACACAAAGCTTCACTTAATTATTATCTGAAGTCTTTTTTTTTTTTTTGGTCTTTTTGAGACATGGTCTCCCTGTAGTTCCAGCTGTCCTGGAACTCATTTTGTAGACCAGACTGGCCTTGAACTCATAGAGATCTGCCTGCCTCTGCCTCCCAATTGCTGGGACTAAAGGCATGCACCACCATGCCCAGCCCCTGAAGTCATATTTTTAAGATCCAGAAACTGCACTTGTGCTGTTATTTATATCAGTGATATGGACTTGGCCAGAAACAAAACTCTTCCTACTGGGATGTGGGCTGTGAAGTGCATTGTCCCAGCCATCCACTTGGGTCTCCCATGGCTGGAAAAGCTGACGGGATGTCCTGGCTTTCTCCAGCAGCTAAGAATAGTGTCATGCACTCAAGCACTCAGTAAGCCCTGGAATTCCATGGTAATGACCATGTCTGACAAGGGTGACCATACAACTTCTCTTTCTACAACAGAGCTCAGAGCCACTGCTAACCACCTGAGTTCATCCTCTGGGGTCCAGAAATCCCAGTGAGACACAGAAACCCACCATCCCCTGTGCAAATCCAGAGGGAACTCTAATAAATGAGGCTCTCCCGGCTCCATCTTGTTCTGTTTCTACCCAGTTCTTTTTCCACTTGATCTTATAACTTTCCCTACAGTGTCTTTTTTTCTTTTCTTTCTTTTTTTTTTTTTTTTTTTNGGAATCGAACCCAGGTCCTCTGCAAGAGCAGTTGGTGCTCTTAACCTCTGAGCCATCTCTCCAGCCCCTCTTCTTTTTTTTTAAAACAGGGTCTCCCTGCAGCCCCAGCTGGCCTGGCACTCTCTATATAGACCAGGCTGGCCTTGAACTCATAGAGATCCACCTGCCTCTGCCTCCAGAGTGCTGGGATTAAAGGTGCATGCCACCATCCCTGGCCACGGTGTCTTTCTTAAACCTCTCGTCCTAAGTAACCTCTACCTTTCCATTCTGACCTCCCACGTCAGTTAAAACACCTCTAACATGAAATCTACTGCTGCAGGGAAGATCCAAGAGGTGATTAAGGAAAGTAGAGAGTGTACCATGGGAATTTCCTAAAGGAAAGTTTAGTCATGCAGTGGGGATGGAGGAGGACAGTGTGAACCTCCTCACAGGTCTATACAGCAATATGTGCCCTGCCCCTAACATGCCTCAGTAAAAATAAAAAGACAGCAAAGTTTGATCCCACAAAACACAAACAGGTAAACAAGCCTCTGAAGGCTGTGCATATCAAAATGCATAATAAAAACAGCAGATAAGGGGTATGCAGATAAGAGAAAAATGGATTTTATAGTGTCCAAGAGATGCAGAGGCAGGCGGATCTCTGTGAGCTCAAGGCCAGCCTGGTCTACAGAGCAAGCTCCAGGCCACCTGGGACTAAAAGGAGACCCTGTCTCAAAAAAATACCAAAAATAAATAAATAATAAATAAATAAATAAATAAAAAGTAAGTGGAAAACTCAGCTCTGACAAGAGATCCAGGTTCAGTTCCCAGCAGCAGCATGGCAGCTAACAACTCCAGTTCCAGAGGATCCTATACCCTCTTTGGGCCTCCATGGGAATTGTACAATACAGGTGCAGATACATACATGCAAGCAAAACTTTCGTACACATAAAATAAAAATAAATTAATAAAATTTTAAAGAAAAAAAAGAGGGCCAGGTGTGGTGGTGACTTTAGTCCCAGCACTGTGGAGGCAGATGCCTGTGAATCTCTGGGAGTTTCAGAGACATGCCTGGTCTACATAGTGAGTTCCAGGATAGCCCTGTCAGAAAGTAAGGAAAGAAGGAAAGGAAGGAAGGGAGGGAGGGAGGGAGGGAGGGAGGGGAAAGGGAGGGGGGATGAGGGAGGGGGAGGGGAGGGGGAAGGGGATGAAAAGGGAGGGGAGAGATCAAGGGACAGAGGGGCAGAGGGATGGAGGGGCCCAGTAGTTAGATATGGTTGCACACACCTGTGACTCCGGAAGTTGAGACAAGAGGATTACTATGAGTTCAAGCCTACCCTGACTACACAGTGACTTCTAGGCCAACTAGAGATACACTGCAAGACCTGTCCCAAGCCCCAACCCCAAAAGAAACTGTGGCGACTTGAAGGATCTTGCCTATGGTAGAATGTTCTTCATCTTCAACACTGATACCCTTAACTCTGTGCTTTTTTTAAACACTCTTCCGAGGTTTCAGCTGCCACATTCTTGTGAATGGTGCTGATCTATACACTTGTGTTCACTTTCTGCAGCCACGCGACTGGCAAGGTCAGGACGGCAGTTGTGGGCCATCTTCAAGCTTCTAGAGACCTTCTTCTTCCCTCTCAGAGGATGACTCATGGTCCTTCTCAGCCTCAATTTTAAAACTTTTCTTTTCCCCTGAAAAATCTGAAATTGGTTAATGGGAAGTGTGCTGGGCTATGTAATAGTCTCCAAAGGGAAGTGGCGGAGGTTTTGGCTTGAGTCACTGGGCTGGAAGTGAACAGCATCATCAACAATAATGTTCTTTGGGGAGCAAAGTGATCCTAACAGGACAGGCAGGCGACAGATGAGCCAGGAAACTTGATTTTTCCTAACTGCCACTTTTATTTTACTATATGAAGACATTTCTCTAAATGCATTTACTCTAGGTTATGATAAGGATTAAAATAAATCTACTCTGGGACCTGAACCTTTTTAGAATGGGATGTTCCATTCATTTTTAATTAAAATGTCTAGCAAAGAATCCAGGGGGAATAAGAGATACACTAAACTGTTTCCATTTTCTCCACCTCTTCTATTCTGTTTATCCCTGACCTCAGTACTCTGGTCAGGAGTGATTTCTGAACTCCCAAACACCATACTGTAAGCAAAATTCGTACTATGCACAGTTAGACCAGCCCAGGAGGATACTCACACAGAGGGGAACTTTGCCATCCAGAACCTTCTATCAGTCCCTGCCCCATACCAGTTTATCTGCCCAATCAAGAAGTCAGTTTCAGAAACCTAGCACCAATGACACCTTTTTGTCTGTATTGAGGTAAGTCTCCCTCCTCCACACCCTGCCAGCTCTGGAGTTGTGGTTGAGATACAGAAGAAAAGGCCAGGATGTGTGGTTCTCTTCTGGGGACTAAGCTTAATGCAGCTCAAAGCAAGGCATCTGTAAGGCATTCTTCAGGCTCATTACCACAAGGACCCCTTGGTGTTTCTTCATGCCGTTATCACAGTCAGTATGCCAAAGAAGGAAAAGCCACAGGTGTTGGCTTAACTTGGTTTGGCAGGAGATGGGCATGCTGCTGCAATTTCTTCCTATAGCCCAGTCCACTTGCTCATGGACTCTAGTAAGAAACGCTGGACACTCATCAAGGATGCTTGCTGTGATTCCCTGTCTCTGTCTCTCCTTATTCACTAAGTACCCTGGAGGACACATCTGTCTCCCTCATCAAGTGGCCCCACCCATGACCCATAAATAGATTTGCTGACTAGGTTTCAATGTGCCTCCAACAGGTTTTCACTGAGTCTCTCTGCCTATCTCCCTTCTCAGTTTTCTCCTTCCCATTGGTCAAGGTGTTGGGCCCTACAACTTCTGCCTCCTCCCGCTGGCTTCGAGCAACGGAGTGTCTTAGCCACTGCCTTAGCATGTCAGCAACTGCAGGGCTTAAAACGACAGGAATGTATGTTTCCCAGTTGGTAAGGGCAGAAGTCAGGTTTCCCTCTGAAACTTGTAGAAATGAGACTTCCTGGCTTCTTCCCAGCTAGTTGTGTGCCAGCGTTCCTGGGCTTTGCTTGGCTACAGACATATCACAACAATGTTCTAACTTGACATGGTATTTGTCTTCTTAGGCCACTTTCTCTCTGCTTGTCACTATGCCCAAATTTTCCTTTTGTAAGTGACATCCATCATAATTAAGACTCACCTTAATGACTCTGCCTTGATGTACAAAAAAAAAAATCTATTGCAAATGAAGTCACAGTCTAAAGTTCTAGGAGTTAAGACTTCAATATTTCTTTCTGGAGGGAATAGAACACCTATCCCATCACTTCCCAGAGTCCCTTTAAATGAGATACGCACACAAAGACATCTGTGTAGCGTTTGACTCTTAGTACATGCTCAGTAAGTGGTAGTCTAATGCTGCTCTTCTTATTCCTAAATCACCCATTCTTTTTGACCTATAGCATCTTCATTTAAGAGGCTTTAAAATCAAGTCTTTGCCAGCAATGGTGATAGACTTCTCTAACCCCAGCTTTCCAAAGCTTAGTTAGGAAGATGACAAGTTTGAACCTCTCTAGGGTAATAGCAAGATCTTGTCTAAATCAATAAGTGAATAAATAAATAAATAAGTAAATAAATAAATAAGTAAATGCAAGTCTTTGTGGCAGTTAAGTTTCTAAGAAGAATATTTTAAGACAGAAACAAAAATATCACCTCCTACTAAACTGCTTGGGAAGAAATAATGGCGATGGCAGGCTAGGTGGCAAGTCATAGAATGTGCTTTGTCCCAGAGCAGAGCTTTGGAGCTTCCAGGGTTTCTGGAATGCAGAGCTGTGTAGGATCTGTAAAGGAAGTCTTCCACAGAATCTGCTGGCATGCTAACAATGGAACTGCTAAGTTCTTTTGGCTTATAAAAAAAAAAAAAAAAAAAGCCAACAGTTCTACCATGCATAATTTCTCTCCAATACCAAAAAGAATATATTCTTAAACATATATATGTACTGATATATACATGGATAGATAGATGATAGACTGATTGATCACATATATATTTATTTCTAAATAAAAAGGTACTTAAGCATGACATGACAAAACTTAAAAAGAGCCAACTATCAACCCATCTAAAGGACACTGACTTGGAGGTGTAGCTCAGCTGGTAGAGTGTTGGTCTGCATACAGGAGACCCTAGGTTTGATTCCTAGCACTGCATAAAACTGGGCCTAGGCATGGTGATGTATATCTGTAATCCCAGCACTGTGAAGGTGGAGGTAGGAGCATCAGAAGTTCAAGGTCATTCTCTCGGCTGGTTTGGACTGGTTTGAGGCCAGCCTGGGCTAAGATGAGACCTTGTCCTCTCAGAAACAACAAAAACAAAAAAAAACCCCAAAAGTTAAACTAAATAAGCTCAAAACTTTTTAAAAAAGAGAATGATTTAATTTAAAATAAAAACAAAGATGATCATCACTCTTGTTGTTTAAAAGATATGTCAGAGGGGCTAGAGAGATGGCCCAGTGGTTAAGAGCACAGGCTGTTCTTGCAGAGGACCTGGATTCATTTCCCAGAACCCACCTGGCAGCTAATAACTCCAGTTCCAGAGGCTCTGACACTCTCTTCTAGCCTTTGCTGGCATTGGTACAACATGGTGTACAACATACGTGAGTGTGTACAACACACTCATACAACATAAAAATAAATATTTTTTAACAAAAGGTATTTCAGAGGCTAGGGGACTAGCACACAGACTAGCACACATGCCTTAGTCACAGCTACATGAGAGGCTGGGGCAAGATCACTTGAGGCCAGGAGTTTGAGGCCAATCTGGGCAACAAAGCAGGATTCAAACTGAAAACAAAACAAAAATCCCAGCTATTTCAGTGTGCTGCTATGCGACTAGCTGTACAGCAGCAACCACCAAGTAGTTGTACCATCTCAGCACACTTTTTTCTGCATTCATAAAGCCTGTTTTGATACAGACTCTTGTGGGACCCACAGAAGGTGGTATGTCACTACCACCCACTCCTCCCACTTATTTTGCTAAGTCATTTCTCTACCAAAACAACCCTTGGAGCCTCACCAATGTGCCCTGCCAACACATTGCATAATTCTTTGCTTACTTATCTTGACCCGACTAGCAAATGCAAGATTCAAACCCATCTGCTTTGGCCTGCTGACTTGGTCTCTGGCTGATCCTCTGGAACCATGGGTAACCTACTGCCCTTGAGCAACTCCTGCTGTGTGAAGATTCTATTCTCCCAATGTAAGAACATGAAACAGCATACCCAAACTCGTCTGCAAGTCAGTGGGCAGGCAGGCAAACAATAGATTTATGTGCCTTACAACCCTGATGTTTTTATAAAGCCAAACCTAAAACTCAAAAACCAAACTGTTCTGCTTTTTTGGCTGACAGCAGGAGACTGTCTTTCCCAATGTCATGGAAGTAGAGTTTCCTGTTTTCCAAAACAGAACAGACTGGAAGTCATGAGACTCAAGCTGTGCTGTTCCTGAGCTGTCACAAGCACAGTGATAGTGACGGGAATGGCTGGTTTCTGTATTGCTCTGTCACCCTGAGCAGATGAGCCTGAAAGTTGTGAATTTGTCACACTGACCCAACTATGGTACCCAACATCTCAGGAAGCAGAAGCCTCAAAAAACCCAGATCACTCTCTGGCTAGTATACCCAAACCGAGCATGCTAGTATACCCACACCGAGCATGCATACACACACACACACACACACACACACACACACACACACACACACAGCACAAAAGCCAGCAGACACAGGCCATCTGATGACCTGAGGCCAATCTTCAGGACCCACAGGATAGCTGGACAAAAATGACTCCTGGAAGTTGTCCTCTGACCTCCACACAGCAGGTGCACCACCCTCCACATAATAAATAATAAACAATAAAATTCATTAAGCTTTTTTTTTAAGCAGAAGCTGGACATGTAGCTCATTTGGAAGAGGGCTTGCCTGGCATGCATGCAGCCCTGTTTTTTTTTAAGCAGAAGCTGGACATGTAGCTCATCGGAAGAGGGCTTGCCTGGCATGCACGAAGCCCTGGTTTCAACTTCCAGCACCTCATAAACTAGGAGTGGTAGCACAACTCTGTAATCCCAGCATTCTGGAGGTGGAGATAGAAGGATGCTTGCCTAGACAGTTAGTGAGTTCCAGGTCAGCCTTGGCTACTTGAGCCCATCTCAAAAATAAAATAAAGAAAAATAAACAAAACACAATAAAACCCAGAGCAGAGCCCACATCCATTGCTCCTGGTCTCTGGGCTCCTCCTGGGGGCACTTTTCGAACATACACCACTCAACAACTGAACTTAAAAACCTAAACTGCGGCTTTGCAGAAGCCAGACTCAACCAGCAACTGTGGAATCCCAGGGCCTGAACAATGGGCAGGAAAACACAGGTGTGTTTTAAAAAGAAAACTGGGAAGCCTAGGCTGCTTACATGGCTAAAGATGGTGGGTACCAACAAAGGTGATTGCTGGTAGCTGGGAGGGCATTAAACTGGTTAATGAAACAAGACATGACAGTTCAGACCCGAGTCTCGGCATCAGGAATTATGAGGCAAGATAACTGCAGAGAGTTTGAGACCATGACCACCCTGGGCTACATAGTAAGCTCCAAGCCAGTCTAGGCCAGGAGTGAGAAATGGCCTCAAAAAACTAAAATAAAATAAAATACATAAAATAAATAGATTGATCAAGAGATATAAGACACACTGTTACATATAAGGATATACTTATACAAAAATCCTACATTTCCATCTCTAACGCAGTACTTAGAGCAAGGGCTAGGCCTACTAGGTATCTCTCCATGTTTAAGGACTGCCTTGTTTCTAGTCACCTCCCTTCATGGTTTCTATGGAAGCTTTTCCATTACAGAAGGCATCCTGCCTTCTTGAGACACAGACTCAGAATGTGTCACTCAGCAAAGTACCCAGCCAAAAAGTCCTGAAGTACAATTTTAACAGGGATGTTAGCATCTAACACTGCACTGTTAAGACAGAATGGGTCTTTGCTAATCCTAAAGTTACATCACGTAGATTTTACTATAACCACACATATCATTTATGAATCATTTGACACCTATTTAATGCTCATCGTGAAGTCTCAGTTTCATAATTTTCTAATCAAGTCAAATAGCTTTGCATCACTGTTACGAGGCTCTTTCACTAATAGCACCTGGGCGCCACATGTTACGTAAGTCCCGCCAACATCTCCAGAGTCAGTAATGGCCTTAAGTAGATGTGACCTAATACGAAACATTCTTAGACAGTTTTTAATAAAACTGTAATTCATAATAAAACACCCCTTCAAAAATGAAATGTTTTATCTCTTCTGAATAATTTATTCCTCATCTTTACAGGCCCTCCCAAAGCTTACGAATACCTTCTAGACATTCTCTTTAGATTCATGTTTCATGCATGTTTCCTTAGAGTCAAAATAAGGTCATCCCAAAATGAAATTTACATAAGTGATTTGGGGCTGTGCTCGGCTGGTAGAGTGCTTGCCTAGCATGCACAAAGCCCTGGGTTCATCCTCAGAAAAGCATAAATCTAACTAGTGTTGCACACCTGTAATCCCAGCACTTAGGACTTAAAAGCAGGAAGATCAGGAGTTCAAGGCCATCCTCAGCTACAAAGTAAGTTTGAAGCCAGCCTTGGCTACATGAGAACTTGCTTCAAAAAAAAAAAAAAACAAACCCCGGGGCTGGAGAGATTGCCTAGCGGTTAAGAGCGCCGACCGCTCTTACAGAGGACCCGGGTTCAATCCCCAGCACCCACATGGCGGCCGAACCGTCTGGAACTCCAGTTCCACGGGAATCCGACACCCTCTTCTGACCTCCGCGGCATTGCACGACACGTGTACACAAGTGATGTTTTGTGTATTTATAATAATAAAACTATGATTTTGTTTTGAAAAACAACTTAGAAATAAAATGTTGTGATATTATTTTGCCACTTAAACACAATGAGGACTTGGGACAATCTTGATACCTTTTCAACAGAAAATACACTTTCATTACAAGTATGATCTTGCCATGAGAATATCCTAGCTATGAAGAGTGTGGTTTGATGAGCAAAGTCCTTCCTAGGCTCATGAGCACTTGCTCCAGTTGTGGTGCTGTCTGGGAAGGAGGCAGAGCCTTGGAACCTTGCTGGGGGCGGGGGGTGGTTATGGTCTCACCATACTTCCTGTCAGTCTGTCTGTCAATCACTCTGAAATGTGATCTCTCTGCTTCCTGCACCTGCTGCAAGGCCTCCCCAACCCCAATCATGGACTCCATCACCCTGGAACCATAAGCTAAAATAAACCCTTTCTTTTGTAAGTCCTTTTTGGTCACGGTGTTCCATCACAGCAACAGAACAAAACATTAAAAAACAACTAGAACAAAAACATTCATTTATTTTCTTTTTTTGAGCAAAGAAAAAACATTTTTCTTTTGTTTGTCTTAATATTTTATTCATTATGTTTTTATGTGTATGAGTGTATTGCCTGCGTGCATGTAAGGGCACCCTTGTCCTGCAACCCTCGCAGGTTAGAAGAGAGCAACACATCCCCCAAACTGAAGTTAAAGATGGTTGTTAGCCACCATGTGGGTGCTGGAACAGAACATGGGTCCTCTGTAAAAGCAGCCAGTTAAGAGCTTAACTGCTGAGCCATCTCTCCAGGCCCTATTTTTTGAGACATAGTCTCCCTGTAGCCCCAGATGGCCTAGTCACTATGTAAACCAGGCTGGCCTCTATCTCACAGAGATCCACCTGCCTCTGGTATTAAAGATATGCACCACCACACCCAGCTCAAAGAAAATATTTAAAAACACACAGTTCTTATTAATGCAGCCTCACAGTTAATACCTTGAAATGATAATGCCTTTTGGGGGGGTCTTTTTCAGACAGTGTCTCCCTATAGCTCCAGCTGACCTAGAACTCACTATATAGAGCAGGCTAGCCTTGAACTCACAGAGATCTGCTTGTCCCTGCCTCCCAAGTGCTGGGATTAAAGGCATGCTCCACCATGCCTAATAATAATGCATTTTTAATGAACTTTTTTACATTCATTTATTCATTCTCTCTCTCTCTCTCTCTCTCTCTCTCTCTCTCTCTCTCTCGGAGGTTAGAGAACAAATCTTGGGAGCTGGTTCTCCCCTTCCACCAGGTAGGTACCTTAGACTTGCCAGCCTGTACCTTTATTCAACTGAGCCATCTCTCTAGTCCTATAAATTAAAAAAAAACAATGTTGTTTTCTGTTTGTTTTTTGAGTCTAAATGTCGTCAACTGAAGGGAATTCACCCAAGGAGAATGGCAACAAGTCTGTAGACACTGGCAACCTCAGCCTGAAAGCACACATTCTAAATACAAGGGTATTCCCTTTGCTACCAGTCATCTTTAAAAGGTCCAGGACATAAGAGACCCCTTCAGAAAAGAAAAAAAGGCGCTAGTTACAAAGAGAAGGAGCTACCCCATCATCCCAGTGTTGCCTTTCAAGTCAGCGCTCCCATTCTTTCTGACAGGGCGGTCTCGGGTAAGGTGATGTCTAGAGTGCATGCCAGAGAAGACACAGGCTGGGCTGTTCCTGGCAACATCCCTCCTCTTCGTAAAGAATTAATGCTGCCCAGCAAGGCAAGAGACACTCGGCATCTGGTGAGCAGTAAGGCCAATGGGAACAGACCTGCTGCGCTCGGGTCTCATTAGCAAGTCAATTAAAGAAATAACTATGCCACCTGATGTATGATCAAGCCGTTTAGCTACCAAAGTTTCCTCAAAATTCACCTGAAGCTTTAGTTCTTACAGCCTTGGACCTACATCTGCACTGGTATAACTGGGATAGTTCATTCAAAGAGTTCTAGCTTCCATCCATTTAAATCCACTTTTTGAGCTGGGGTGGAGCATTTGCCTAGTATGGATGAGGCAATAGATTGGGTTTCTATCAACACACACACACACACACACACACACACACACACGCACACCTCCCTTGTTATAAAAGACACTTAATTGCATGTGTGAATTTTATTGGGTTAAAAATAAGCAGTCAATTATAGATACAAAGAAAAAAGGAGTCCAACTTCATCTGGATTGGATTAAAAAAATGAAACATTAAAAAAGAATTCACTCTCAATTGTGCATCGTGCTTTATATCCAGTCTACACAGAGTTCCAAGCAACCTACATTGTGTAGTAAGATCCTAACTTAAAAAAAAAAACAAAAACAAACAAACAAAAAAAACGCAAATCCTAGCACTCAGGAGGCAGAGGCAGGTAGATCTCTGTGAGTTCAAGGTCAGCCTGGTCTACAGAGTGAGTTCCAGGCCAGCCGGGGCTATAGGGAGACAAAAAAAATTTTTTTTTTAAAGATTTATTTTATTTTTATTTTTATTTGTGTGTCTGCATGTGTATCTACATGTGTATATGTGCATATGTGTGGAGCTGGGGTTACAGACTGTTGTGAGCCTTCGATGTGGGTGCTGGAAACTGAATTCTGGCCCCCTGCAAGAGCAATCCAGGTTCTTAATCACTGAACCAGCTCTCACTGTTATTATTTTTTTACATATTTTATTTATTTACTTTTGTGTGGGTGTGTATGAGTGTACTGCCTGCATGTAGGTAAATGCACCTGTGTCATGCAATGCCTTGGAGGTCTGAAGAGGATGTGTCAGATTCCCCTGGAACTGGAATTATGGATGGTTGTTAACCACCATGTGGGTGCTAGGAATCAAACCAGACAGTGCTCTTAACAGCTGAACCAACTCTCCAGTACTCCTATTATTATTTTTCATTGACAAATAAGTGTACATATTTGGGGGGTAGTGTGATATACTGATCTTTGTCTGTATTAGTTGGGAGCAACCTGTAATTACTTTTGATACTGAGTAAAAATGTTAGGCCTGGTGGAGGCAGTAAATACTCAAAATGCTTGCATTACCTCTCCCTGAAATCACTAAAGGATACCTCCTATGTCCAAATGCTCCTTATTATCACAAAAGGCATTTCTCTTTCTTTTTTTTTTAATTCTGTGTGTGTGTGTGTGTGTGTGTGTGTGTGTGTGTGTGTGTAGTTTAGAGGTCAACATCAGTTATCTTCAATTACTCCACCTTATCTTTTGAGACAGGGTCACTCAATGAATGAGGAGCTCATGTTTACCTGGACTCACTGACCATCCACTCTAGAATCTGCCTGTCTCCACTCCACCAGCTCTGGGGTTAGGGACCACTAAACCATACCAAGCTTTTTTACATGGGTGCTGGGGTTCTAAACTCAGGTCCCCATGCTTTGAGGATGGGTACTTTACCTGTGCCACCCTTCAGCCCCTGACTCCCTTTTTTACTAGTAGGAGGGACTGAGTCTGGAACCCAGGCATCTACTACTTAGTTACACCCCCAGCCTCAAAAGGCACAAGTGTGTCCCATGACAGTTCTCACTGGAGCCTGCAGAAAGATGGCCAGTGGTGCATGTCTAGTGCTGTGCCCACCTCAGTGGCATTTGCTCCCCACTTTTGTCCCACCTCCCTCAGCCGGGCAGGTCCTTCCCCCTACCATGCACATTTAGTTGTCAATAGTAAAATAGGACCATTACTAGAAACAAGCATTTAGAAGCCACTTTTGCTATAAAGCACAGACTCATCACTTGGCCCCACAAAGGAACTAAACGCAAGAGGGTGCCTGACACCTCTGGCCTTCTTTTTGTGTCTACTTCACTGAAGGTGCAGAGCTAAGTTCTTGTCTTTAACCTTCCCTCTTGAGTCACTTTAAATTCTAGAAGTGAAATCTCCCAGGACAGACCATCCCCCTAGATTTAGACAATTATCAGTGAGGGCTTAGCTGCACCCTCAGAGACTAACAGACTGCCAGTTTAACTTATCAGACCACCTTGCAGGACCACAGGTAAGAAACAAACGTGTTAATGGCAGCCGGGCCCACACCTGCCTTGACCAACACTGCTCAATTTTGGCCCTCTATTTAAACGTAAATGTCAAGTCAGTGTCCTGAAGACAGACATGGGGTCTGTCTATATGTTCTTTTTCCTAATGTGGCCACACTGAATGAATAGCCTTCCTCTGTTTATTTTATTTAATTTATTTTTTTACTGTTACAGGAGTTTTTAAATGGATTATCTAGATAGGTGGCCAGGAATAGTTTGTTAGGATTGGCCACATCTTCTGAGAGGATCAGATAAGCTAACATAGCACACGTGCAGGCTCAGCACAGCACAGCACTGCGACAGCGTCCTCAGGCTTGCTGTCCACAGGCTTCACCACACAGCCACAGTCTGCCATGGGAAGCCGGAATCAACATAGGGGTCAGTAGACACTGGCAGGTTCCTATGACTGCTCAAAAGGGTTAGAGAAGGCAGAGGATGGAACATGAAGAGCAGTGGCAGGAGAGGGGAACGGGCGCGGCTTAGGGACACGGGTGTCCTTTTGTAGGGAAAAAGGGGGGGGGGCTGGAAAGATCGTTCAGCAATTAAGAGCCCTGACTGGCTCTGCAAGAGCCTGGGTTTGATTCCCAGCACCCACATGGCGAAGAACCGTCTTTAAGTCTGGCATGGTGGTGCAGGCCTTTAATCCTAGCACTCGGGAGGGAGGCAGAGGCAGGCAGATCTCTATGAGTTCAAGCCCAGCCTGGTCTACAGAGTGAGTTCTGGGCCAGCTGGGGCTACAGGGAGACCTTGACTCAAAAAAAAAAAAAAAAAAAAAAATGCAGCTAGCTACCCCCTCCAGCTCTGTGAAAGCCATTACCTAGTCTTTTGCAAGAACTGCATATCAGGAGGCTGTGGTAACCAGCTTGATTACCTTGGGGAAGTCGTTGCCCTGGGCCCCAACAGATCCTCCACTCAACCAGCTTGATTACCTTGGGGAAGTCATTGCCCAGGGCCTATCAGATCCTCCACTCAACCAGCTTGCTTACCTTGGGGAAGTCATTGCCCTGGGCCCCATCAGATCCCTGACTCAACCAGCTTGATTACCTTGGGGAAGTCATTGCCCAGGGGCCTATCAGATCTTCCACTGAAAATTAAGCCCCTTTCACCACTTCGCCCTGCAACTTCTGAATTCAGGACAACCACAGGCATTCAGCCAGCTAAAAGGGACACAAAATTTAGATGAGGTCAGAGTATTTTCAACAGAGGCTGACTCTTCTGGGGAGGTGGATTTAGTGTCTCAGGCAACCTAGGCTGGCTTCGAACTCTATGAAACTGAGACCAATGATGAACTTCTGATCCTGCAGCCTCCACCTCCAGAGTGCTGGAATTACCAGAGAGTGTCACACAGATGGAACAGTGCTAGAGATGGAACCTAGGGCTTCATGCGTGCTAGGCAAGCACTCTACCAACAGAGCTACATCCCCAGTCCCCTGACAAATTCCAATATGTAAATTTAACTAGATCATTAGTTGACAGGATTAACTCAAGACACCATCCATGGGAACCTGTAAATTAACTGGCTCTCAAGTCAGTTAAACACACACCCCCTACTCAAGATTCATCTCTCCTCCTCCACACCTGGCCTTCCAAAGACAATAAATTGTTTGTTTGAGACAAGGTCTCTAAGCTTATAGTCCCAGCTGGCCTGGAACTCACTATGTAGACCAGGCTGGCCTGGATCTCACTGAGATCTGCTTGTCTCTGCCTCCTGAGTGCTGGGATCAAAGTTGTATACCACCACATCCATGTAAGAATCAATTCCTTAATCTGCTTTTTGCTTCTTTCCGTTAGGTTTTAGGCTCTGCTTGATTGAACTCAAGTAAAACAGCAAGACCTGCTTAAATAGGATAGCCCTGTGGACTGTACTTGTCTTTACCTTGCTTAGGACTCAGAGTAGAGAGGCTTGGAGTTTCTCTCTACACAATAAGGAAGCTTGGACTGTCTCTCTACACAATGGGTATTTTCTGGTTTCCTGGTGCTGGGAACTGAGTAGAAACTAGGAACAGAGCAGGGAACAGAGACAGGTTCAGGTTTGGGGGAGGTGCTGGGTAGGATCCTGGGCACAATAGGTGCTTACTACCCTTCACAGTCAACAAGTAGCTTTGAACTCCTGGCCCAGCCTTTAGAGGACCTGAAAACTAAATGACTATCACAGTTTGCCACAAGGATAATTGGTCCTAAAAATGAATAATTTAAAAAATATATTTTCTTTTTATTTTTTAAAGTGTATGTGTGTCTAGCCTGCATGTGTGTAAGTGCAAAGGAGGTGGGTAGAAGGCCTCAGATTCCCTGGACCTAGAGTTAAGGGAAGTTGGAGGCTGCCATGTGGGTGCTGGGAATGGAACCTGGGTCCCTCTACAAGAGCAGTCAGTGCTCTTAACTGCTGAGCCATCTCTCCAGTCCCCAAATAAATAACTTTTCCAATTGAACCATATCTAAATAAATGTGGCAATTGCCACTCTTAGGAACAGCTACACTCCCAATCAAATAAAATGGAGGAAGAAAGGCAGTGACTGTATTATGCTGTCAAGGAAAAGTTCCACAGCATTCTACCTGATTTTTCACATCTGAGCAAGCCTCTGTCAAAGCCTGTCATAGGGAAAGGTGACATGCTTGGAAAAAATCCAGGCCTGGACCACAGGTTACAGGAATTTACAAACAGAATGACATGTTTCACAAGAACACCTAGGTTTGATTGCTCAGGGCTTACTAACATTTCACAACTTGCCATTATCACTTGGAAACACCAGGATTCTAGTTTGCTTGAAGAAACAGTCCAAATGGTAGAATCAGATGGAGCAGAATTTATTAGCACCCATGTAAGTACACCCCATTTAAGGGACATGTTGATGGGGTTCCTGTATTCAAAAAGCATATACATCCTGTTTTTCATTTTTCCTAGGATGAAATTATGTTTTTAGCACCCACTAAATTACAGACACTGGAGATGGAAAACTGAATTCAAATACTGACCCTATCCTCTGGGTTCTTATAACCAGGGATTTTTATAAGCTCATTTTCTCTTCATTCATTATCTATTTGTGTATAGACTCATTAGCATTTATCTATTCTTTCACTGCTTAAACACTTTCATGCTTTAAACTGTTCTATTAGTCTCTAAGTAAGTACTTTGTTAACAATTATCTGCAAGCAGCAACTGTCTGGTGCTTAACTGGCATGCCCTGAATAAATTTACACACAAAATGTGTTCAAGTGAATTCAGATATTCATACCTTATTTGCTGAAGTCAATGCCCGTGGTGGCACAAAGTTCCCTGGATTTAAAAAAATAACCCCCCCCAAGCTGGGGGAGTGGGCCACACACTCACAGCTGAGCACCATTATCGATGGGGGCTCTGCTTTTCTACCTAAAAACCCTATTGCCTACTAAGATATGAAAGTTAATTTTCACACCTAGAACAGTCTAAAAAGGCAAAGCGTCCACTGCACTGCAACCTTTCAAGACGTTTCTTCAGTATATGACTCCAGCTTTGCAGCCTTCACTCATCTCAAGTTAAAATTACATTTTTTTCGAATCGCAGCTTTCCTAAGGTCCTAGACATATTTCCATGCCTTTGGTGAGGGCCAACGAAATGGGATCAGCTCAGACACTGCTACTAAGAAGGCGTGAGTCACTGGCCCAGCCTCTTCACCTGTCAAGGCTGAGAGGTGACTGAAGAATCCCATATTTAAAACACAAAATGAAGGAAATGGTGTCTTGTGTTTCATTACAAACCAGGAGAGCCAACTGGTAGGTGTATCTTGATGCAATCCACCCAAAGATACTTTTTTTTTGTTTTTATTTTTTTATGTGTATGAATGTACTGTCTGCATGCAGGTCTGTGCACCCATGTTGTGCAATGCCGTGGAGTTCAGAAGAGAGTCTCGGATTCCCCTGGAACTGGAGTTCTCCTGGAATTGGGGTTACAGACGGTTCTTAGCCGCCATGTGGGTGCTGGGAATCTATCCTGGGTTCTCTGCAAGACCAGTCGATGCTAAGATACGTTTTTTGTTTTGTTTTGTTTTGTTTTTTTGTCTTTTCGAGACAGGTTTCTCCCCCAACTGTCCTGGAACTCACTCTGTAGACCAGGCTGGCCTTGAACTCACAAAGCTTCGCCTGACCCTGCCTCCCAAGTGCTAGGATTAAAGGCGTGGCGTGGGCCACCATGCCCAGCTTGTTTTTCTTCTTTTTTTTTGGGGGGGGGGTCTTTTCGAGACCCGTCTCCCTGTAGTCCCAGCTGTCCTGGAACTCACTCTGTAGACCAGGCTGGCCTTGAACTCACAAAGATCTGCCTGCCTCTGCCTCCAGAGTGCTAGGATTAAAGGCGTGCAGCACCACGCCCGGCTAAGATATGGTTTTTATAAACACATAGGCGATAGGAGACATGGACACACTTTACCAAAGGTTCCAAGGGAAATGGAGACTGCATAAAGAATAGGAAAATGTTTGGGCCCAATTTTACCCTCTTTTCTGCCTCACAAGCTGAGAAAGAAGAACACCTATTTTCTTTTCTCCTGCATCTGCTCTCTGAATAACAGGTTTGGGCTTCTAGAGCCCCACCCCTCTTTTAACTCAGCCAAAGAACAATCTGCTACAACTAACCCAACACTGCAGGAATCTGCCCAGGGAAGGGAAAGCAAACATTCAGAAACTGCCACCTGCCAATCCTCCTCCTCCTCCAAATTACCAACCTGCATTTTCCCCAGCAATCCCCTGCCCCAGCCCACACTCTAATAAGAGTAACTGGATTTTTACAAAGAAGAATCTAGGCAAAAAAGGAGGTAGGGATCTGCTTGATGAACTTGAAATCGTCTATCTCCACTTGAAGATAGTCACTGGTTTTCTGTAGTTTCAGTTGAGCAACATTCACACCTAAAACGTTTAGAAAATGCAAAAGCAAGGGGAACACCTTTAATTCCAGCAGAGGCAGGCAGATCTCTGTGAATTCTAGGCCAGCCTGATCTACATAATGAGTTCCAGGACAGCTGGGGCTACACGGAGACCCTGTCTCAAAAAAAAGACCAAAAAAAAAAGGCAAAAGCAGATGCTTTTAAATCCAAAATATCCGTTGTATGCATGCTGTATACATATATAAAACTATACCATGGGTAAATGTGTACTTCATTTTATATATATATATATTTTTTTTAAAACACAGATAAAAATCTTTAGCTCACAAAAATGGAACGCTGTGAACGAAGGATGTCTAGGAATATGAGACAACACAGGAAAAAGTATCAACAGAACTGTGTTAATCAAACATCAACTGTCCATCAGGCAGTATGGGGAACCCAATACACATCAACCTACATAAATCTCATAAAATCCAAGAAACAAGTCTTCTTTTCCTGCTTTCCAAGTGATGGGTTGAATGACTTGGCCAACGTAACTGCAGGCAGTTTTCCACATCAAAGCCCAAGAGCTCAATCACTATGCTGAAAACTCCAGGCTGTATCATCCAGGAAGAGGAGATGCTTCTGAAACACCTCCTCCCATGGGAAAAACAATACCTCAAAGTCAATTTTTGAGTCCTTTCTGATGATCTACACATGTGACGATCTGAAATCTTTACATGGGGTTAAGACGTCTGCCTGTAAAAAAACAATCCATCCTCAGATGCTAGCTACCTGCCCTGACTACACATCAAATCAAAACGACCAATTACTTCCCTAGGGCGTTAAACCCCGAGCAGCTTAAAACTTCATCTTGGCGTGTAAGAAACTATTTTTTCATAATTAAGCCAAATCCATGGGCGTTTTTTAGTCACTGGCCATTTCAAAAACACTTGTCAGAACAGATGTAGTAAAATCGGTCCTATTGTCTTTAGGCCCCAACATATAGAACAAATTTCCTGTAATTCCACAAATTGGAAAGGCTGCGAACTGAGTGTAAACACTGTGTTGGTACTGAGTAAGGAAATGGTTGTTTTCCTCTCCTGGGCACACAAGTAGTGAGCGGATAAACCAGGCTCCTCCAGACTCCGCCGTGAGGAGTTCGCCGCCAAATATTTATAAGCAGTATTTACATCTACTCTTTGAAGGGTTCTTCTTGGAAAAACCACGCTAACTTTTCTAAGCAGGTGGCCCTGATTATAAGCGACTGTTTAAAAAGTGCCTTCGATGTGGTTGGTGGCTGGTGGTTTTGTAAATTAGAGTTTAAATCCTATAGTGAGTGTTTAAGTGCCTAAGAACTGGAGTAAGAGAGGACGGAGGAGATAAAAGAGGGTGCCCGGCGGATAGGCTGGGAGGGAACCCGCTCCCAAGCCAGCCTCCCCAGGTAGCTCACCAGGATGCCCATCACGTCGGTCCAGAGGCGGGAGAACGCCTCGGATGTGCCGGCTTCGGGCTCCGGCTCCACCTCGGGCTCCACTTCGGGCTCCTCGGGCTCCGGCGCCGGACCAGCGGCTCCCGCTTCCTCCTCCATGGCAGCGCGGTGCGTCCGGATCCCGCGGTGCCCTCGGCCCGCAGCAGCGCGCGGCTCCCAGGGCACAGAGTCCCCGCCCGCGGCGTCACCGGGCCGCACCCCCGCGTCGCATGCTCCGGCCTCGGCCCAGCCCGAGCCCCACTGCGGGCACCCCGCACCTCGGTTCCACCTAGCCAAACAGTGCGACTGACAACTCCAGAAACTTTCCTGGCCCGGCCTGGAGCAGCCACAGGGTAGCAGGAGCGAAGTCCACACCACGGACCACGGCGGGGACGGCTCCGCGCCCGGCGCGCTGAGCGCCGCTGCACCCGCGACGCTTGCAGCGACCCGGACCTGCGCAGGGCGACACGCGACTCTTTGGGACTGGCCGGTCTGCGCAGGGCCCGGCAGGGGGATGGCGGCAGCTAGAGATCCAGGCCAGCCAGTCCTGGGACCCCTCTGTTCAGAATGAGCTCTTCCAGCTCCACATGACTCCCTCCCCTCCGGGCTAAAGAAAGCGTTTAGCAACAAAAGGTGCTCTGATGTCAGGCGCTGTGCATGGAAATGAGCTCCAGACAGGAGAACAAATCGCCTGTTGAAAGCGCAGCGGCGCACAAGTCCCGGATCGCGCCTTTCACCCCCGAGCCTTTGGTGGCACAAACTGCAGAAAGTTAATCTTTAAGCTTCTCCCGCAGCCCGGGTTCACCGGGAGTCAGCAGCAGGGTGACAGCCCACACCTCGCCCCTGGGGAAGTGGCAAGACCTATGGAATTACTGCCCCGCCTGCCAGCCAAGGCTTCACTTGAAGAAGTGTGAACTCCTGGGCATGGGCCATTGTTTGGGTCCTTTGATGAGTGGGGACATTTTGGTTCCTGAGTGGTAGCAGTGCTGCGAATTTATAGAGCTTTTTTGCTAATTAGCAGGAAAACCTCTTTGGGTTGTAAGGGTTTCACGTTGGCCACTGGCAAGGGCTATTCGCAGAACTAAACCTTAATGTTTGTGGCTGTTCAGCCCTGTGTGTGTTTTTCCAAGGGGAAGTTCTCTGATGAGTTTCTTTTATGAGGGAAATATCCCTGAAGAGGATTTTTTTTTCCTTTCTGTGATTTTTTTTTCTTTTAAACTACTTAGAGAAATTCCCCTGAGAGACAAAAAATCCTGCCACATTTAATTTTGTGGCTGATCACTGTGAAGATTAAAAAAAGAGAGAGAGAGAAATCTGTCCCTTGTGAAGAGTTGGTAGGGAGAGTCAGGTGAGGGATCCCAAGGACAGAATATTTGCTTCAGAGTTTCTCCAACTGCCTTTGAACCCACATAGAAGCATAAATCCTAGAACACCAACCTGTGCAACTGAGGACAGCTCCTACTGACAGACAAGTTCATACCACAAAAAGAATAAAAACCTAGAGAAAAGGCTCAGGGTATGATAAAGTGCTTGCTGGGAAAGCCCGAGTTCCAATCTCCAGAATCCATGTAAAAGACCTGGCTAGCATGGCAAGGTTCCTCTCAAATCCTAGAGCTTGGAGACGGAAGCAGGAGGATGCTTGGGGCTTCCACCATGTGCTCATCTAGCTACTTGATAAGATCCAGGTTCCATGAGAGATCCTGCCTCACAAGTAAGGTGGCAAGTGATAAAGGAAGGTATTTTATGTCATCCTCTGGCCTCCACCCCTGGCATGGGTGCACTCACCTACACATATACATGTGTACACACAGGCAAACAACATGCACACATACACTAAGAAAGAAAGAAAAAGGAAAGATTTTCCTTCATAGTCATCAGACATTGTGCTAAACAGGAAAGAGCCCGGGACGATGAATGGTGCAGCCAGGCCCGATGCTTCTCTGGGCAGATGCAGTTAGGCCAGATGGTTCTGCGGCTCCCTCGGGCCCTATGAATCTATGAGCCAAAGCAAAGTCCCTCAGAAGGATGAGCTTTAAAAGAAACTCATGGGGATGGAGAGGTCGCTCAGTGGTTAAGAGCACCTGCTGCTTTTGTAGAGAGCATAGGTTCATTTCCCAACACCTACATGGTAGTGGCCAACAACTGTCTGTAACTCCAGTTCCAGGGGATCCAACACACTGCACAATATGGGTGCGCTTAGACACATGCAGGCAATACACTTATACACATAAAAGAAAAGTAATAAAAAGCATTTTTTAATTAAAAAGGAACTGTCATCTATAAAGACATTAGATATGTAAATGTTAAGAAAAAGCTAATAATCTTTACAGATGATTTTATAGGCACATTTGAGAAATTTGACTAGTCAGGACACAGAACAGTATAGCTGATTGTTTGCATAAAATCCTGGCAAGCTGCAGAGCAGTGAGTTACACAAGGCTGTTGGGGCTGGGCTAGGGCTAGGAGGGTCCATCTCCAGAACCAATCAGGAGTCTTTTTCTTCTTGACTCACATGACCTGGGGCAAAACATTGACCTTCCAGTGTTACAGTTTCCCCATCCTATGGAGAAAGACCAAACTAATTGCCACCCATCCCTTGAGAGGGATAGTATGTTTCCAGGTCATCTAAAGACAGAGTTTTGCTGTATACATATGCATACACATATGCATTGGTATAATTGAAGCTCAGCCTGCATTTTGGCACCTAGAGCAATCGACCCTTAAGTATAATCCTGGTGCGGGAAAAGCGCTGATGTGCTGGGGAAATGCTGATTTCTAGATATTCGATGGCAAATTTTATTTTTACCATATCTCCTAGTGACCTTTTTACATCAGAAACATAAATAATTTAATACCCGAAGCTAAAATGAAGTAGGTGATCTCAGAAGATTGTAAATCTTCAGGGGCTGGACAGATAAGAGCACTGACTGCTCTTGCTGTCAATTCCCAGCACCCAAGGGACAGTCGACAATCATCAGTGACTCCAGTTCCAGGGGATCTGATGCCCTCTTCTGACTTCTGAGGGCAATGCACTACAGGTGCACTTACACACATGCAAGCAATACATTCATACACATAAAAGAAAAATAACAAATAAAATATTTTTTAAAGACTGTAAATAGCAGGAATGTCGGAAGTTCAAGGCTGACCTTGGCTATATGAAACCTCGTCTCAAAAATAAATAAATAAATACATAAATAAATATAAATAAATAGGCTGAATCTCTGCATTAGTGTCCATAAATCAATTTAAAATATATCTGATATTTACCCTAAGACCAAGTCTTTTCTCCTAAATATTCCTCTTGGGGGCTCTTAATCGTTTCCTTCCTCTTATAAAAGAATTATCTTCATGCTCATCTTCATCTTCCATCCATATTGGACTATATTTGTTTCTCACGAACCTCCTCAAGGCAGCCTATGTGTAGTTGCACAGAGGAAGTATGCTAACACCCACTTGCCCTCATTCCCTTCCCAGCAGGAATCTCTTCCATCTTGCTGGAATAGCAAAATCAATTCCCTGGATTTTTTTCCCCCCTTTTTGAGACAGGATCTCCCTGTAGTCCCAGCTGGCCTGGAACTCACTATGTAGATCAAACTGACCTTGAATTCACAAAGATCTGCCTGCCTCTGCTTCCCAAGTGCTGGTATTAAAGGTGTGTACTACCACACCTGGAAATTCTTCGAATCTTGCTAAATTGTTTTGTTGTTCTTGCTTGGGGGATGTTTGTTTATTGAGACAGAGTGGTATCTATCCCAGGCTGACCTTGAACTTACTGTGTGGCAGAGGATGGCCTTGGTCCTTTTGCCTATACCTCCCATTACAGGCATGCATGGGCCACACACCTGGTGTAATAAATGTTTATTGCAACAAATATACAGAAAACTCAGAAGCCAAGCATGGTGGCACATGCCTTTAATCTCAGCACTCAGGAGCTAGAGGCAGGTAGACCTCTGTGAGCTGGTAGCCTCATCTACATAGAGTTCCAGACCAGCTAGGGCTACATAGTGAGACCCTATCTCATGAGCCCCCTCAATAAGTTTATTGAGAATTGCCAACATATTGTCATCTGTGTAAATATACAACACATGTATACACATACACACATGTACATATTTATACTGGCTGGCTTGTGTCAAGATAGCACACTTTCAAGCCACTCCTTCAGATGGCACAGGTATTTAATAAAAGGTTAACTAGATGATTGGCGATTGGCGGCGAAAGAGCAGTTTTACAGTGGAAAGCACACATCTGGTGAGCGAAGACATTAGGCAAGTTATTGATCTCATCTGTCAAAAGAGAAAAGTCCATTTGTTTTGATAGTTCTAAGGCTGTAGGCCATAAGGCAGAATCTCTAAACAGTGACCCTTGCTCCTGGTTCCAGCCTTTAACTCCTCCCAGACACACTCACCTAGGAGGCTACTACAAAACAGAAATTTCCTTGTTCATATCTGAAGCTCTTGGGTTTCATAAAGAAGTCATTCCTAGCTCTGGAATGTGGTTGCTGAGTCATGAAGCTGGAAGGTTACCTCTGGCCAGGTGTGGCTAGAAGGACTCCTCAGTTTCCTGTTTCATTTCTATGTTGTTTTGGTTGTGGTTTGGGTTTTCCTTTGTTCCTTGTGTCCTGCTGATGCAACCCTCTCTACCACTGGCCTATATTCCCTGCTGCTCCTCAGCTTTCATAGCGACCGTAGTAAAAATAATAAGGCTGGTGGTCATCTGCTTAGAACTTACTTTCTTTTGGGCACTGTGCTTGAGTTTTAAAACCATTTCATCAAAATTTTTACATTCCTGGGGGCTAGAGGGATAGAGATGACTGCTCATGTAGAGGTCCCAGGTTAGATTCCCAGCAACCACATGGCAGCTAACTACCACCTAGAACTGCAGTTCTGGGGGATCTGATGCCCTTCCTAAAGTGGAACTTAGGGTTTCCTTTCACAATTCAATGTTCCCACATAGCTCTTTCCCGTTGTGTGCAAATGCGTGTGTGTAGACATGCCTGTAAGGTTGCTCCGAGGCAGGAGGAGGGCATCAGGTGACCTCCCCTACCACTCTGCCTCATTCCTTAAAAGAAGGGTCTCTTAATGAGCCTGGAGCTCATGGTTTTTCAGACAGGCTGCAGCTAGCAAAACCCAGTGATCTCCTGTCTTTGCCCCCACAGTGCTAGGTCAGAAGCATGCACAGACCATGTCCGGCTTGTTATGTAAGTGCTGGTATCCGAATGCAGGTCTTCATGGTGGCATAGCAAACACACTTAACACCAAGCCCATCTCTCCAAATCTATTTCCTCCTCCTCCCTCCTCCTCCCTCCTCCTCCTCCTCTTCCTCCTCCCCCTCCTCCTCTTCCTCCTCCTCCCCTCCTCTTCCTCCTCCTCCCCCTCCTCTTCCTTCTCCCTTCTCCTCCTCCTCTTCCTCCTCCTCCCCCTCCTCTTCCTCCTCCTCTTTCTCCTTTCTTCTTTCTACACTGGATAGTGAATCTAGGGTGTCATTCATGGTAGGCAAGCACTCTAGCAGGGAACTATGACCCCTGCTCCTTCCTTCTCATTTGAGCCCTCTGTTACATCTGTTCATCTAAGGTACCAGCCTCACCTTTTCCTTCCCTTATTGTGCATGTGTTCCATCCAATCCAGAGATAAGCTGTAGTGATCTGACATCCTAAATCTATGTCAAATTGTTCCACTTCTCATCATCCTCATTTCCAGACTCTAAGAGCACATGACCACGACTTCCTATGATAGTTTACCACAGCAGTGTTTCACAAAGGGGGTATATTATCAGTAATATCATCTAGGAAGTTGTTAGAAAGGCAGGTTTCCTTGGCTGATACCCAAGTCTACTGAAGTAAATACTTTGTGTATGTAACTAGCATTCTGAATTTTAACAAGTTTCTCATGGGCTCAAGGTTGACAGCCTTGCAAACTTCGGGCAGGACAGAATGTGAAAGGAGTGTATTTAACATAGGATATACTAAAAACTATACCAGAAATAGTGTCTGGAGAGATGGCTCAGCACTGGCTGCTCTTGCAGAAGACCTGGGCACAATTCTCAGCACCCACCTGGCAGCTAACAACCATCTCTAACTCCAGTTTAAGGGTATCTGTCACCCTCTTCTGGCCTCTTCAGGCATTGCATGCATGTGGTACACTTAGATACAGGTAGGCAAAAGACACATAGATACATAAAATAAAAACAAAATAAATTTAAAAATTATACTAGAGATTGTTTGAAAAATTTACTAGTGAAAAGAGTTGTCAAGAGAGAAGTGAAAAGTTGTATTGTACACCTGGAATCCCAGAATTTGAGAGGTGGGGGCACAGAGATGTGTGGGGGAAGGCAGGGAAGGAGGGCAGAAAAGAGGGAGGGGATCACTTATTCAGAAACACTCATCTTTTTGGTTTTTAGGTTTGTTTTGTTTGTTTGTGGGGGAGGAAGTCCCATTACATAGCCCAGGCTACCCTTAAACTCTCTGTAGCTCAGGTTGACCTCCAACTTGCGATCCTCATGCCTTAGCTTTCTGAGTGCTGAGACTGCAGGCTTACATTGTTCCCTGCCTGGTAGCTATTTGGTTTCAAATGGCAGACAGTAAGTATTAAGATTAAAATATGTTCTCTGCAAGAATGGCACGTGCTTTAAGAGCAAAGCTTTTTTGAAATACTTGTTTTGTTTTTAAACAAGACATTTTCTGCAGATAGCATAGATTAAATTTGAAAGATTATAAATAGTCCTATTTGGTTTTTTACCATACTGCTTGGCATTGAAATTGAACGATGAAAATAGATAAGCTCATTTAAATTTTGCCATTAGCCAGGAAGGTCTCTGGCACTACCTGGGACATTCCAGCAGCCTTGGGGAACTAAAATCAAGAGAAGACTGATAGATGAAAATATTTTTCCCAAACAAAATTTCCAGTGATTTTTTCCCCCACAAATACCTTAAAGGTAAGCCAAGCCCATGAAAAAGCATTGGCTGTGTTTTTTAAAAGCTCAGGAAAGATCAGGGAATATTTGAGAGAAATGTGAAAAAATACTCATGAGCAAGCTAAAGGGAAATCAAAATCAAAGATAGAAGAGTGAGAAGGTGAATAAAATGAGGATGTAATGTTATACCTTTCTCAGAAATCTCTTTATTTTTAAATTTTACTGTATTTTATCCTATTTTTAAATTTTTTATTGTTTTGGTTTTTGAGACTGTGCCTCCCTGTAGCCCTAGCTGGTCTGAAACTATGTAGACCAGGTTGGCCTTGCTCTCAAAAAGACTGGCCTGCTTCTGCCTCCTGAGTACTGGGAATAAAGGCATGCACCACTACCCTGGCTTTTTGTTTTATTTTTATTTATTGTATGTGTGTACACACATCCTTCTGGCTGGAAGAGGTGGTTGTTAGCAGCCCTACATCAATGCTGGGAAGGGAACTCTGTTCCTAAGAGTAGCAAGTGCTTATAACCAATGAGCCAACTCTCCAGCCCCATCTGAAATCTCCTCTACCCCAATATGCAATGCTGCCTTCCTAGCCAGTGACAGGGTCTTTGTCTGTGTTAGTGCTATGTACATTTTAAGATACTGCCTGCAAGTTTTTCTGTCACTCAGAGCAGTACCATCAACTAACCATATTCCATTTTACATCAGAAGATTATACTACTAGGGCAGGACACATAGCTCAGCAGTCAAGAGCACATACTACTTTTACAAAGAACCCAACTTTGTCTTCTAGCACTATGTCTAGCAGCTTATAACTGCCTGCCTGTAACTCCAGTCTCTGGCCTCTGTGGGTGCCTGTTCTCAGGTGCACCCATCTGTACACATACTTATGACTTAGAAATTAAAAAAAAAAAACTTTAAAAAATTGCAGAATTTTTTTGTTTTTTGGTGGTGTTTTGTTTTGGTTTGGTTTTGGTTTTGTTTGTTTGTTTGTTTGTTTGTTTTTGAGACAGGGTCTCCCTGTAGCCCCAGCTGGCTTCAAACTCACAATTCTTCTGCTTCAACCCCCCAAGTGCTAGAATGAAAGACATACTCCACCTCACCCAAGCAGACTAAAGATTTCTAAAGCCATTTGTAATTCTGAACTATGAGACTCTGAACTTACTTTCTATTCAGAGTTGTATTTTGAATTTAAAACCTCCCTCCAGTTCCTTTGAGCACTGAGGTCCTGGGCTGTGACATTATTTTTAAGGCTTGGAGTCTTCAGACTGGCTGGTAGAAGCAGACTAGTAGGGGCAGGCTTTGAAAAGTCATGTCTCTGGTCTACATCCAGTCTCTGCTTCTGCCTGCTGCCATGTGAAGAGTCTCTGGCATATTCTGCCACTGTCATGAGCTCCAAACGTGCTTTCCCTGAAATAGTTACAGGGGAAGCCCACGTTCCATTTTGGGTTCCAAGTCTTATTAATAAAAGAATTTTAAAGCAAATCAGAAGGAAGCTGAAAGTTTATCTTATTTGAGTTTGAAGAAAAAAACATTGGGCAGGCAAGTTGTAAATCTTGGCAGCTTCCGGGAGGAAGGAAATGGAAAAGAGGAGGAAGAAAAGCCAGGCCTGTTTGAGTTAGGGTCCAAGAAAGCCAGCATGGTCAGAAATGGAGGTCAGCAAGCAGCTGTATGGCGGAAGGGGAGGGGGCATTACAGAGTGAGAATTTCAGAGAAGGCATACTTAGACTTTTGACCAGTGTCCAAAATTGAGATAAAGAAAAACAGGGATTAAGAGATGGCTCAGCAGTTCAGAGCACAGCATCCACATGGTGAGTAACAACCATCAGGGACTCTAGTTCCAGGGAAATCCAATGTCCTCTTCTCACCTCTATAGGCGTTGTACACATGGGTATACTTACATACACAGGCAAAACATGCATGCACACAAAACAAAAACAAATAAATATTTAAAAGATAAAAAGAAAAAGAAAAGGAAGAATACACTTAATTTTGAGCTACAGATCTGAGTTCAGAGGGCACCTGATTCCAAGTTCCTATGTACCATGACAAATAACTGCACCAGAGACATGTGGTAGATATTTTTTAAAGGACAGTTTATTTATTTTTTTAATTATTTGTTTATTTTTTGCGTATGAATATTTTTCCTACACGTTTACAAGTGCATCATGTGCATGCAGTGCCTGCAGAGGCCAGAGAGGGCATCAGTCTCTGGAACTGGAGCCACCATGTGGGAGCTGGAAACCAAACCCAGGTCCTCTGTAAGAGCAGCAGTGCTCTTAACTGCCAAGCCATCTCTCCTTCCCCGGCAAATTTAATAAGAAAGGAAATGCACTCTAAAAAGTAGAAGGGGTCTAGTGACCAGAGGAAAGAGCCCACGGAGCCTTGAGGTGCATAGCCCTGTATAGGATACTGACACAGTCCACCTCTCCTTTTGAAAGGCACAGGCCCTCCTCAGTCATGCTTTGCTGGTGCCATGAGGCAGATGAGGAGAACGGCTTCTAGTCTTTCTCTGCCAACTGGCTTCTTTCATGTGTTAGTCTTGATGCTTCAGTCTCCACCCCTTCCTTTCCTGCCACACTGCACTGTGCACTGTATATAAGTAACCTTCTGAAAGCCTGAACCAAAATAAAGCTCCTCTTTTAAATTGTTTCTGTCAGGTATTTTGGTCACATTGATGAAAAAAAGTAATATATTCAGAAACACATTAAATACAGGAAGCAAAATTCTGATGAGCCATCTACAGGTACCTACGAGGATAAAAAAAAAAAAGTGTAACCTAAACTGAATGCTATTTTGTTTACAGCAAAACCCAAAAGAGTTCAACTCAAGATAAACTTAAAGAAAATAATATGGAAGTGGTCTCTCCTATAGAGAGCTTCAAAATTATGTGAGAGGGACCAGGCATTGAACAGGAGCAAATATGAAAGCTTAGAAACTGATATTTAGAATTGTATTCTCCACTGTTTACCTTTTGCTTAGGAGAGTGTAAAAACCGCAATAATAGAAGACCAAATATTATGTTATTTCCAAGTTATGCAAAAGACAGACTTAAGAGCACACCTGGGAAGCACCTATCCCAAAACTGATTCATCAATCTTGTCTAATTTAGAGACTTCACACCATGAGAATGCCCACTTGGCTGTCTCTGATGCTTAAACATGGCTTCAAAAGAATCCATTTTTTTCCATTCAATTTTAAATCTCCAGTTAAAACCCCTGGTCTGCTTCTTTAAGATGCCACAGTGTCATAGCAGTCATAGCACATAGGACAAAAGAGTCCCACTTCCAGAATTGATCCCAGGAAACACAGGTTGTTGTTACAATCTTGCTGGAGTTGAAGGGTGCAGTTATCTATTTTGGTTGAACAACAACAATAAATTCATTATTATGACAGTTGTGTAAGAATCCTCCCTCCTTTTTCAATTTAAGATTGGGTCTTACGTAGCTCTGGCTAGACTGCAATCCTGAAAGAAGACCGGGCTGGCCTCAAATTTGCAGTAATCCTCTTCTCCCTGCCTTGAAAGTGTTGGGATTACAGGCATTTATCATCACACTCTGCAATATGTATGATTTTTTTTATTGGTTTGTGTATATGTGTTCATGTTTACATGTGTGTGCATGCATGCAGAGGCCAGAGGAGCCATCCATCTTTTTGTGGCTGGTTTTTTTTTTTTTCAGATAGGGTTTTGCACTGCTCTAGAACTTGCTAAGTAGGCTAAGCAGGTTGACCAGCAAGCCCCAGGGATCCTGGCATCTCTGCCTTCCCAGCACTGGGATTACAGGAGTGTCTCATCAAGCTTGGCTTTTTCACGTGGGTTCTGGGGACTGAGCTCAGGTTTTGGTGCTCACTCATCATGTACTCTTATCAGCTGAGTGCTTTATCGTCCCACCTCTAGCTATATATGTATTTGTATTTTCAAGCATTGAGTGTAACATCCTGTTTAAAACTATGTTGGTCCATTAAAAAAGGGAAATGTGATATCATTTTTCTACACATTAAAAAAAAGAGAGTCACAAATTTACTAAAGAAATAACTTGAAGAATTGCGAGTCCTGGGTGCGCTGTCCAGCCCTGTGTCTCTCTTATGTTAACTCTCTGTGACTGTTGCATTCAGTTCTGTCTTTCTTAGAGGAGCTCAGATTTCCCATCACAACAAACAAGAATGTTATTCTACTAATAACATTCATCTGCTGCCCATTACAAAGAGACTCTCCCACTCCTGTTCCTGAAAAGAAAAAAACCTCAACTTCCCCTCCAGCTGTAAAATTCTATTATTTTGGAATCTCAACACCACAACTCTTCCTTCTCACTTGATCTAATGTGCTCGTTCCCTGTGTACTGGAATCCTTTGGACTTTGCCCAGTTCAAGACAGTTTTCTTCTCCTGGATCCTTTCTTTCAAACTGCATTTTCTAAGACACACAGATCACACACACACACACACACACACACACACACAAAGGCTCAGTTATCTCAGTTTCTCTGAGCTGCCCTATACAACTGCAGATATAAATAAATGAACTCTGTGAAGAACTCATTAAAAGAGGTGGCGCCATGGGACTGCCTCAAAGAGCTTCTCACATGGAGAAATAGAAGGTTCGAATTACTGGACATTGGGGTCAGAGCTGCTTCTTTAATTAGTGTCTTAGTGGAGTTTGCTGAAGCAATTCCCTGTTTCGGGAGGTACATAACATGCTCTGTTCCTATGAGCACTGCCAGCCTGAATGACGTTTGAAATTTAAAGGAAATAGTCTTATGGTAAGAACTTGATTTTTAGTATCATTTTCCTATCAATGAATGCAAGAAAAAAATTAATGGGTTTATCTAAGTATAATATTTCTTCATCCCTTATAAGCAAAACAACTAGGTGCTAGCCACCCTTCATCTAATGAATGTTCTCAAAAATCAGATGATGTTGATTTCAATAGCAAAGAGACACTCGACAAAGAACCCTTGTTCTAGAAATGAGGTCATTTGGACAGTCTATCCATTAAGAAAAAGCCTATTTTGCTTTCAGAGGTCACCTATTGGGGCAGGAAATCTATCTTTCAGCCAGTGAACCAACATCTGGCCCAAGTCTTCCAGGCTGAAATGTCAATTTCCTGATCTAAATGGAACACACATGCAAGAGAAATAGTGAAAATTCAAATAGTCATTTGCCCAAGCATTCTTCCCCCACATAGATAAGTAGTCTCCAAATAAAGAGCTACATTTTATTTATCAAAACAAACAAAACAAACAAAGCTCATCTGTGTATGTGCACGAACTTTGCGTTTCTATCTGTAAGCAACTTAAAGGTCCATAAGAGCAAAGGAACAAATTCATCTCTCACTGGTAAATTCATAAATAAACTGACTTCAGCTAATCATAATTCATGCTGATTCACTCTAGATTGGGTAAGAATTTGCTCTTTTATTTTTATTTGTTTCTTTAGTTTGGGTGCTGGGGATTGAACCCCAGGCCTCACTCCTGCTAAGCACATGATGTACACTGAGCTATAACCCAATTCCAAGTTTTATTTTTGTGCTTTGAGAAGGGGCAGCAGGGATGGCAGTAACACAAATCAACAGGACAAAAGCAGAAGGAAAGAACTGAGAGGATGTTTCTTAGGCTTTGAACATGAAATGTCCACATAGCTCATGTGTTGAACACCTAGACCTCAGCTGGTGGCACTATTTAGATAAGTGATGTTAATTTCAGGAGGTGGAGCTTAGCTGGGGGAAATAAGACCCTGGGTATGTGTGCCTTTGAAGGCCTGGGGCCTGGGTCCTTCCTGTCTCCTTCTGCTTCCTGTCTGACATGCCGGGAGTAGACTCTGCCGCTTGCTTCCACCACCGGGATGGTTTGTCTTACCAGGGGCGCAGAACCAATAGAGCCAGCAACTATGGGCTGAGAGCCCCGAAAGTGATCTACAATCACCCTTCTTCCTTTAACTTACTTCTTTCAGGTGTTTGATTACTGGAACACAACCCACAAAGTTTAAACAACTAAGAGAATCATCTTTTCGGGTAGTGGTTTCATCTCTCCCACGCCAGCCTTGTCTTACTATGTAGCAGAGGGTGATCTTGAACTGCTCATTCCCAAGTGCTAAGATTACAGGTGTGTGTCCCACCATACCCAGTTCATGCAGTGCTCATGGCTGAACCCAGGGCTTCCTACATGTTAGGCATGCACTCTACCAACTGAAACCTACATTCTCAGCCTGAAAATCATCTTTATTTTTGAGACAGGGTCTCACTCTGGAGCCCTGGCTGGCCTAGAACTCACAGAGATCCACCAGCCTCTACTTCCTGAGTGCTGGCATTTAAGGTTTACACCACTACCCAGAGAGTCCTGAAGACCATCTTTTAAAGCTGGCAGAAGGCCATGGGACATTCATAAACAGGGCTGGATATATGGCTATATTCAAATACACATGCTTAGAATGCTCAGGGGTCTGGATTGGATTCCCAGTGGAAACACCAGGAAGCATTTTGTGTGTGATTTTTCAAACTGGTATTAAATTTGTTTTTTTTACTCTGAAAATATTCCATCATTTTCTTTCTTCTTCCAGTCCAAATTATAGAGATTTTGCCCCTCATTCCCTTATTCCCTCATTCATCTATGTGCTAGTTAAGGACATGGAATTAGGTGTCATATTAGACAGGTCTGTTTTCAAGACTACCTAATCCAGTACAGGAGGCAGGAAAGTAAACAACAGGCAAATCTGTACAAGAAAAGTTGCTCAACTAGGTGGAGCGTAGAGTTTAGAGGAGGGTTCCCTGTGTAGAATGGGAAAGCCACACAATTCATTCGCCAGTCAAGGAACGAGAAGAGGAAAGACCATCAAGGCAAGGAGAAAGCCTGGAGGAGTGAGAGCGCAAAACTTCCACGAGGAGGGGGAGATGGGACCTTACAGATGGGAAGCAGCAAGGAAGCCAGGGAGGAGACAGGGCTTTGTGCACCTGCCTTTCCAGTGTGCTCCGCTGCAACTCTACCCACTTCATCTTACAACCAAAAAGGCAGAATAGGGCTGGGTTGGGGATTCCCACTGTAACGAACTTGCCTGGCATGACTGAGACATCTGGGTTTATTCCTAGACTGCAAAAAAGAGACAGGGTGGAAATGAGGGGAGGGGAGGGGAGGGGAGGGGAGGGGAGGGGAGGGGAGGGAAGGGAAGGGAGGAGGAGGGAAGGGAAGGGAAGGGAAGGGAAGGGAAGGGAAGGGAAGGGAAAAGGAGGGAAGGGAAGGAGGGAGGGAGGGAAAGAGAAATAGAGGAAGAAGGAGAAGAAGAAAAAGGAGGAGGAGGAGGAAGAGAGGAGGGGGAGGAAGTAGAGAGGAGGGAGAGGGGGAGGAAGGAGGAGGAGGAAAAAGGAGGAGGAAGAGGAAGGAGAGAGGGGGAGGAGGAAGAAGAAAAGGAGGAGGGGAGAGAGGAAAAAAGAGAAAGGAGAAAGCAAGAGACAGAGAGAGACAGAGAGAAATGAGGCAGAAACAGTTTCTCTGTTCCATCTGGAACACACAAACAAAAAATGTTGTAAAAATAAAAGCAGAAAACAGAGTAGTGATGTAAGTGTGGGGCTCTCTACATATTACCAGTTACTGCAATAAAAGCAGCACAAATGAAGCCACTGAGGGTTTTAAGTGGGAAAGCATTACACTCTGGATTTTGTTTATTTATTTGTGATAGAGTCTCTTGTAATTTGGGCTGCCGTTGAACTCACTATGCAGCCCAGGCTGGCCGTGAATTCCTGATCCTTCTGCCCTAGCCTCTTAAGTGCTAGAATTACAGGTATGGGCCTTCCTGCCTGGCTCTTTGGTTTGGTTTTTGTTGTTGTTGTTTGTTTGTTTGTTTGGGTCCTTTCAAGACAGGGTCTCCCTGTAGTCCCAGCTGTCCTGGAACTCACTCTGTAGACCAGGGTGGCCTTGAACTCACAAAGATCCACCTGCATCTGCCTCCCAAGTGCTAGGATTAAAAGCATGTGCCACCACGCCCCGGCTGGTTTGGTTTTTTTGAAACAGGGTCCTAGAGTCCTCCTACCTCAGCCTCCCTAGTAGGCGAATTCTAAACTAAGGACAATGATGGTGACTTAGAGAAAGATTGAACCTGACCAGATTGCTCATCCAGTAAAGATAGGTGCTGCCAAGCCTGAGACCTGAGCTCAGTGCCCACGAGTTGGAGAGAATCAACTCCAGCTAGTTGTCCTCTGCACGCACATGGCACATGCATGTGCTCATTCCTACACGCACACATCCAAAATAAATAAAGATAAAAGAACATTAGAAATTGGAACCCATTTATAAACTAAGCAAAAACCAACAAACTAGAACAGTGAGAGAATTTGAAGATGTGGGACTGCTGCTTAAGTAGTATCCCAGAGGGGTAACGGTGGCGATAATTTGAATCTATGAAAAATAATGTTTTGGGCCCCTCTTCAGAGGCCTGATGCACTATTCCTATTCTATCAGCACACATTTCTTATCCAGTAATAGCAACTAAAGTTAAGTTTCCTGAGTGTTTTCAGATTTAGATTCTCTGAGTGAACATTGCTCTCTTGTCCCATTTCCCCAGCCATGCTCACTCTTGCACTCTTGCAGGTGATTGTCCTTGTATTTTAGCTCCACAAATATTGACACATTGCAAATATGAAAATAAGTCACAGATTCTGACCTTGGAAAAACCAATATAATGAGAGGGGAGAGGGGAGAGGGGAGAGGGGAGAGGGGAGAGGGGAGAAGGAGAGGGAGAGGGAGAGGGAGAGGGAGAGGGATTTTTATGAAAAAGTACTATTGAGCCAGCGTGGCATCAGAATGCACAGGCTGGGCAGTCAGCGTGGCCTAAGGAATCATGAAGACTTCCTGTAAGGAATTTCACCTGAGTTTAAAAGTATTGAAAGAGCTGCTATGGCAGGCAAAGGAACTGTTAGATAGGTGGGGTACATGCTGTACCCTTTTCTCCTCAGATGAGAAAAACAAGATCAAAGCATAGTCCTTTAAGATAGCTCAGTGTTCTAAGGGAACTCTAAGTTTTCATAGCTGCTAATGGAGAATATCACTCAATAGTTCAAACCCAGCTTTAAGGCCTAATAACCACATCAATGACCAGCATAGCAAATGACATTGGTGCAATAGTGGCACTTTTATCTTGGGAGTAATTGACAGCTACCTAATTGGACTTAAAGTCAACTCAATGGGAGGAAACTCATGTGTGGTACTGTAAACATAGCCAAATACACATGGCTGGGGAGACTGCAGGTCTCAGAGAAACTCCCAAGCCTGCCACATCCCTAGGCAAATGTAATTTCTTACTATATGCAAAATATGGATTCTTATACTTTTACAGACAAGTACACAAGTCATTACTCATCAAAGAAACTTCTTTTTCAGCAGTTGGAGATTATTACAGAGTTGCATAACTGGCCATACACAGAGATTGTCTGTGAATTGCCTAATCTTAAGTGCTACATCCACTATGGAACCTTTATACCTAAGGCCCACAGAACGTAGAACAAGGGGGAAAGAGAACACTAATGCATCTCTTACTTCTCATCAACAGAGTTTCCCCATGCAACAGCGGCTGGGTCAGAAACACAATGAGTCAAAATGGCCAAAGTGTAGAGAGTAAGAGTCTGTAGAGTGCGGTCCTTGGGCAGGACTCATATTAAACTCCACCCACAGGGCTCAGGAACCACTGTGGAGGAGGCGGGGGGCAGGGGGAGACTGGAAGAGCCAGGGAGGAGCTGCATGATCATGTGGAAATAGAGTCCTACTGGCTCCTGGGACGTTGCTCATAGAACCAACAGCAGCATCAGCATGCACAAGATCCATGAAAACTCAAGCAGACAATAAGCCAGCGTAGAACTGGGGAAGTGGGCAGCAGGCCCCAATCTTAAAGAATTACTGCTAGGTGAGAAGAGCTGATTTTCTTAAGGGGAGGGCTTCTAGATGGGCTGACTAGACCTCAGTGGATGAACTTGTATTGAGAAACATCTAGAGATACTAGCTAGATATATGGGCTTTGCCATAGATGCCAGTCTTTATGCATTCGAGTGGGGGGGCACCGTGGAAGGGTGCCAGTGGGGGAAGGGCACAAAGAGGATTGGGGTGTTCTGTGTACAATACACAAAAATTCAATAAAAAAATTTACAAAAAAGAAAAAAAAATCCCCAAAACACAAGTTAGGGCTGGGTGATAGCTCAATTGGTAAAGTGTTTTGCCTTGCAAGCCCAAGGATCTGAGTTTGATCACCAGAACCCACATAGAGCATAGAACAGCTGGTATGGTAGCATGAAATTGTAATCCCAGCACTGGGCACACACACACACACACACACACACACACACACACACACAAATGGAGTGAGTGAATGCTTGGATCTGTAGTCCAAGGTAGGCAGGTGATCAGTCACTCTACTATTTGTGCTGTAAGCTAAGGAGGTTGGTCTGACCACCCCAGAAGGACCCGTCTTTATGCTTAGATGGATGCTGAGCTTCTGAGGGGTAGAAGCCAGCCACGGCAGAGTGCACACATTAGAGAGAAAGGGAGGGAGTCAACTTGAAACACTTCAATAAAGAGTAGGTCATACCTCTCAAAAGCTGTGTTAACATCTTTTTCTTTTCACTATTAGTATATGAGTCGCTTCCCTATGGCACAGGGCTTTCCTGGGGGACCTCTGGTCAGACTGTCCTGTCAGCTCTCGGACATGAAGTAACTCACCATCTTCCAAACCCTTGGTTCCCTTTACCCCAAACTGAAGGGCATAAAAAGGAATGTTTGCCAGGCGTGGTGGGGCACATACATATACTCCAGCACACACAGGCATGTAAAATAATAAATCTTCAAGAGAGAGAGTGAGAGAGGGGTGTTCAAGGTCTCTCACAAGCAGATGCTTTTGGGGGTGGAACTGACAGGGCACACAGCAGAAAGGAAGCTTTGCCTTTGTATTTTTGAGACAGTTTTATGATACTCAGACTGGCCTTGAATTTACTATACAGCTGAGGAATGACCTTGAACTCCCGATCCTGCCTACCTCAAGTGCAAAGATTACAGCTGTGTACCATGTCTTGCTCAGAAAGGAGCCTCTAAAAGACTAGAGAGCAAGAAAATGCCTTTACTGCTTAGTGGCAGCTGTTTATAATCTGTATAATAGGTTAGCTTAAGACAGGGTCTCTCGGGGCTGGAGAGATGGCCTAGCGGTTAAGAGCGCCGACCGCTCTCTTTTTTTTTTTTTTTTTTTTTTTTTTTTTTTTTTTTTTTTTTTTTTTTTTTTTTTTGGTTTTTTTTTTTTCTCAAATTCTTTTTTAATTTATTTTTTGCTATTTTTCCTTTTCCTTCCCCCCCCCCCCCCCCCCNGGTTTCGGATTCCCCTGGAACTGGAGTTCTCCTGGAATTGGAGTTTTAGACGGTTCTCGGCCGCCATGTGGGTGCTGGGGATCGAACCCGGGTCCTCTGTAAGAGCGGTCGGCGCTCTTACAGAGGACCCGGGTTCGATCCCCAGCACCCACATGGCGGCTGAGAACCGTCTGAAACTCCAGTTCGGGAGAACTCCAGTTCCAGGGGAATCCGACAACCTCTTCTGACCTCCGCCGCGTTGCACGACACGGGTGCACAAACCTACATGCAGACAGTACATTCATACTCATACAGAAATTAAAAAAAGACAGGGTCTCTCTGTAGCCCCAGCTGGCCTGGAACATTCTATGTAGGCCAGGGTGGTCTTGAACTCACAGAGATTCGCCTTCCTCTACCTCTCAAGTGCTGGGACTAAAGGCGTGTGCCACCACGCCTGGCTCCTTCCTTTTTTTTCTTTCTTCAGTTCTACTTTGTATATACTGGGCAAGTGTTCTACCTCTGAGCTACAAGACCAGTCCTGATTTGCACACATTGTTAATGAAACAAAAGGACTCCACAATTCTTTACCTAGAAACCAATCTGTGCCTTCACAAAGCTGCCAATGGAATGTGAGTGATGTGGGGAAATCATAATTGCACATTGGTACAAGAGTCAAAATGTTGGCAGATGTGTAAAAAGCCTTAAGAGATTCACCTCCTCTGGCCCATCATCTCAATTCTTTGTCATTTATCCTTGCAAATTATTGGAAAGAAATCTGAAGTTCTATGCTCAGAGGGTTATTGAATTTTCTGTAAAACTTAAAATTTGGGAAAAAAGCATTCCAATCTATAAAAGAATGATCAAATCAATGATGCTGCAGTGTCTTGAAGAATTAATATTTACAGATTGTGATGTTAGTTGAAACACGTGTCAAGAGCATAAGAAATTAACCTCTGCAGGAAAACTTTCCTCAGAAATAAGGAGTGTAAATTGAACAAACACACAGAGGTGAGATGGATGAACATACAAGTGTCCTGTGCCAGTACTGGCAAAATGTGGTAGGAGCTGAGTAATTCTGAAGTCACTATGAAATTAAGACTGTTGACACATTTAAAAAGTGGGAATTATAACTAAATTACCTCAGGAAAGTTTTCTATTCTGTTACTGTGTTGTTTAATCATAAACCTGTTAAAGTTAGCAACTAACATTTATTAAGCGTTTACTATACATAGACACTGCCTTACATGTTAAATATTTGGAGAATTTTTTATTTCTTTACTTATTTGGGGGAGACAGAGTCTTATGTACCCAGGCTGGCCTTGAACTCACTATATAGCTTAGGATGACCTTGAACTCCCTATCCTCCTGCCTTTGTCTCCCCCAGTGTTGGGATTACAGGTGTGTGCCACTGTATCCCACTTAATATTGTAATACTATCTACTCATCACCTTCTAACACATGACTGCTATTTTTCGACTTATAGATGAAAGCGTTCAAGGAGACAAATTCAGTGCTAGGCAAACACAGAAGAACCTTAAGAGTCAGAAGGACGGAAGAAAAGAAGGAAGTGAGGAGGGGACAGAGGGATGAGGAAGGAAGGAGGGAGGGAGAGGGGAGGGAGGGAGGCTCAGTGAATTCATGTAGCAAAGATTGAGGCTCATTGGGCTAGACAGCTTCGGTTGAGAACATGGCACATCTGGGAAGAGGGACTCTCAGTCGGGGGATCTCATCTATTGGATTGTCCGTGGGCACGTCTATAAGGCATTTTCCTGATTATTGAGTGAGGTGGGAGGGTCCAGTCCATAATGGGTGGTGCTACCCTCAGGGAGTTGGTTCTGGGTTGTATAGGAAAGCAGGTTGAGCATAGAGCAGAAAGGCAAGCCAGCCCGAAGCTCTTCTGTGTGCTTCCTGCTGCAGCGCCTGCCTCAGCTTCCTGCCCCGAGTTCCTGTCTGAATTCTGTCAAAGATGGAGTGTCACTTGTCACTTGGAAGTGTAATATGTAATAAACCCTTTCCTCCCTAAATTATTTTTGATCAGAGTTTTTGTCACAGCAATAGAAAGCAAACTAAGACACCCAGGATACTGATGTTTTAGCTCACAAGGTCTCCAGTAAACAGCATAGTAATTCAAGGCTAGTCTGAGTCCTAGGTACCTAGAGGTCCCTGCCAAATACTTGCTAACATTGGAATGATGAATTCTTGAAACTGAGAGGCAAAGAAGACTTGCTTTCCAAACAGCCATAGAAAATGTACCTTTTTACCTTCCTTGTGAGGATTCCTGAGTGCCTCACTGTTAAATGATGGAATGTGTTGTGAAGGGTTTAGATGCTTTAGCGTTTCTAGAAAGACAGGAATACGCCAGAGCAAATGGCCCACAAACGGAAACAGAAACAATCCAACGAAAGAAGGGAGACTGTTGGGAGTCCCTCCCCCTGTACGTCTTCTCAATATGGCCTCAAAGTTCCTTAATAACAACAAATATTCAAAAACTACCTCTTTTCATCCTTCATGGAATTTGACTTTCCTGGTTTTTCAGGTCTGATGATTAACATGGTGTCACAGCAGACCAAGAACTTTATTGGAGAGGACTTTATCGCTGCTTGTGTTTGTAGGGGTCATGGGAATGGTATCTGCATCCAAGACAAGTATTTAGCCTTTGGTCAGTAACACCAGCAATTTCACTGATTTTTCTTGGATACAGAGTCCACTTTCTTTATGTTCCTCCCTAGGTTTTCCAGTGAGAGGAACTATTTTTGAACTTACTCGGTGCCACTGGCCACTTCTCCTGACTCCTTCCCTTTCTAGCTGGCTGGGAATCCACTGTGAACTCAGCCAGGTTCTGTGTCTAATCAAACTACATTTCTAGAGTTATGTGTGGCCATTTTGAAGCACTCCCATCTCCTGGTTCTTTGATTTCATTTGACTTTACAGCAGGAACAGCCTTGCTTTGATCTTGCATGCTCATAAAACTCTAAATACAGACCTGGTCCCATGGTTCTGTGCTTCCTGGCTGTGTTGGGAGCTGAGGCTTTCAGTGAGGCCATCATTCCTCACTACGGCAGCCTTGCAACAAATGGAGCCATGTTTCACTCAAGAACATTTATAATCGATGAAAGAAAATCATCTAAACGTTTCATAAACCAGTCCTGTCAAATGTCATTCACTCTCTTGATCTATAAAATAAGACATCTCACTTTCAAGGCCCCCAAGAAGAAAAATTTGAGTCTAAATGTACATTGCCCACCATTTCCTGAGAGCTTTGTGCTGCTCCGAGTTTTGAGAGTCTTTTCAAGGCAAGAAATTTGTCTTTAACTGAGGTGAGAAAATCTTTTTAATTAAAAAAAGTTCAAACTCATGTAAAACTGATTCAGGGGCTAGAGAGGGCTCAGTGGTTAGGAGCTCCAGCTGTTCTTGCAGAGGACCTGGGTTTGGTTCCCAGAATGCACATAGCCGCTAACAACCATCTGTGACTCCAGTTCCACGGGATCAGACTCCATTTTCTGACACTGTACAACATGGGTGCACTTACATACATGCAGACAATACACATACACACAAAATAAAAATAATAAATAAAATACTTAAAACCTGATTTGTATCAGGAAAAAATGTCCTTTTTTTTTTAATTTTTTTAAAATTTTATTTATTTCCGTATGTGTATGAATGTACTGTCTGCATGCAAGTTTGTGCACCCGTGTCGTGCAATGCCGCGGAGGTCAGAAGAGGGTGTCGGATTCCCCTGGAACTGGAGTTCTCCTGGAATTGGAGTTTCAGATGGTTCTCAGCCGCCATGTGGGTGCTGGGGATCGAACCCGGGTCCTCTGTAAGAGCGGTCGGCGCTCTTAACTGCTAGGCCATCTCTCCAGCCCCAAAATGTTGTCCTTTTAAGACTTTACCAATGACTCTATGAAAAAGGGCTTGGCACAGGAGCTTTGGTTTCAGGCAGACCAAGCTCATCTCCTAGGAAGGAAGTTTCTAAGACTCACTTTCTTTAGTTTGATAAAGAGGGCTAATGATGTGGCCAATGCTACAGTAGTGACAGAGGAGTGGGTGGGGTCAAGTGCAAGTAGTGCCAGTGTAGCCCATAGTCAATCATCAATACAAATATGCTAACAATATGTGTAATGAATATTTATTTATTTATTTATTTATTTATTTATTTATATAGGGTCTCACTCTGTAGCCTAGATTGGCCTGGAATTTGCTACATAGCTCAAGCTGACTTCAAACACAAATTGTATCTATCCTCCTGCCTCAACTTTTCTAGTATTTGAATCTACTACTACAAATCAACTTTAAACAAAGTATCACGTGGAAAAGCATTTAATATTAATATTTATCTCCAGATGTAGAGTGTGAGTCAGTAAATAACCACAGTATTCAAACTGTATTTACTATTATCAATGATAAATAGTAGTTCATTTAATCTTATGAATGTTTACAGATCACTAACTGCCTTAAAAATAATTTGGAGGCTAAGGATGCGGCTTATTGGTAGAAAACTTCTCTAACATGCATGAAACCTTGGGTTGATTCCTGGGATCCCAGAAAAGAAATCACGTGTGCCATTTCCCACAAACAAACTTGGTACTTAAGGGAGTGAAGAGCATTCTTTGCCTCCTTTCTTTTCCTTCCTCTTGAGTTAAAGGTATCATGATGATGTTGGCTGGAGGCAAGAGAAGGCAAGTAGACTGTCTACTTCCAAGCTTTTGTTTGAGGAACTAAAGTGAAAACATATGCCACTTTGATCATGGGAAAATGACCATGGATATCTCAGAAATAACCCTCAGACTTAGGCACAAGGTAATACACCCATCAGGCTCAGTAAATTTCTCATTACCATATAAATTGTCAAGTTTGATCTAATAGTATATGGTTAATAATTGGGATTGTTTTCTTCCAAGGATTTGAATGATAGAAGGAAGCCCAAAATAATTTAAACTCCTATTCCTAAATTCATCAAGGATTTTTCTTTTGTTTTGTATAAACAAGTATTATAATGACAGTCCAAGTTCCTGATGGACACTGTGAGGAGCGTCATGGCTGTGGCCTTAGCTTTATACACATGCCCACTCAGGGACATACATACTGCTGCATCTCCTGGCCATGTGGCTTATAAAATGAGATCTGCAAACTTACAGCTGCTCAGGACTTCTGCCTACACAACATCTGCCTTCTGATTAGAACACCTGGCAGGCTGCAAAGATGGCTGGGGCAGCTTCCCCAGCCCCCTCGCTTCCTCTTTGGGTCATTTCTGGGAAGCTCAGGCTTGTTTCTGGTATAAATTTAATAAAACCCGAGTTGCTCATGAAAATCTGGACAGGAAAACACTGGGCTTATGTTAAAGGTAATTTTCAGGGGAACAAGGTTTCCTTGTTGAAGTTTTCCAAAACTCAGAGCTTTATAAGGGAGAGGGAAGGATTAGCAAGTCAAGGGAAATCAAACCAGTAAAGTCTTTTGATTTGCAGTTAGCACAACATACTCAAGCTAGATGAAAGAGTTAAAGGCTCTCAAGTCTCCACCAAGAGCAGGTAGCAGCTTTTAAGCCCATCGGCCTCTCTACCCATCCCTGCAGTGCCGCAGCATGCACCACATCCACCCAGGCCTTTGTCAAGTAGAAACATTAAAATGACACTCCATCTGTTCTGCAAATGTCAGCAAGCTCCTGCCACCTGTTGAGGGCTGCCAGGGTAGGGGAAGAGTAAGGGGTTCTGACACAGGTTTGTATATTTATGCAAACAAAGAGCCACTTGATTCAGTGTTCTGTGCCTCCCACCACTCCTCATCTCCCTTGCCAGAAATCCTTGGAATACTTTCGCAGTGGTATTTTTTACCCAGAAGAGTGTGAGCTGTGTTTAAATACCATGCTCCAGGAATCACAGGACCTTCAAACTTGTGCAATAAGTTACATCTTGCAGCACAACTGGCAGCTTGGGTTCTGGAACCATCTGCCACTGGTACAATAGAGCATGAAGGAGCACTACCACTAGGAAGGGTCCAGTTTGACCTAAGTGTGTTTTCCCTAGTGAATTTCAAGACATCAGGATAGGCAGAGAGAAGATGTGGGTGCTCCTTCCCAAAGTTCTGGCAGTAGGAAATCAAGGCAGAGTCAGGACATTCTGTCTGCTTCACAGGCTTCTGTCCTGGGCTCTGCTAATGCAGTTTCTCTCTTACGACATCTCATTCCGACTTTGAGGTTGGCCCCATTGACCTCTCTTTCCTCTGCCACTTACTCCTGTGGCTTTCTTCTTCTATTTGAAAAGACAGGTTCTCATGTATCCCTGGCTGGCCTTGAACTCACTTTGTAACCAAGGATCATCTTGGAGCTTCTGATCTTCCTCCCTCCACCTCCCTGGTGCTGAAATCACAGGCATGTGCTACCATGCCTGGTATATGTGATGCTTGTGATCAAACCCAGAGTTTCATGATGGCTAGGACAATACTGACAACGATATCTCCAGCCCCTAGGGTCTTAGACTGCTGACACATCTACTTGTCCTTCAAAGCACAATCTAATGTCACCTCTCCTGCAAGGCTTCCTGGACAGCCTCTCTCCACCCAGCCATACTGCCTCCACCTCCTTGACCTGTACTCCTCTCCTGTCACCCTCCCCTTTCTCCCTTCCCCTCCTTCCTGGCACAGCATCCTGTCACACACACTCTCTGGCCACTCATCATACTGCATTTTCTTTGTTAGTCTGCCTCATTGTCTCTTAGGCTGGATCTGCCCAAGTATAGGAACTATAATGGTTTGGGATGTTTTTCTTATTATTCTTAGCACCCAGCACAATACCTGGACTTTGAAAATGCTCAGAACATAGTAATCACATGAGTCAAGTCTTCCGGAGTTCTTAGCCTATGCTGCGCACTGCTCTATGCATTGTTAAAACAGAAACCAACTCCTGGGGCTGTAACATTGACTTCTAATAATGAGCAAGGTGCCCTGAATACCTGGCACAGAGCTAATGGGTATAAATGTCAGCTCCTTTTGAGTTCATGCACTCCACCATCTAATTCTCGGTATACCACCTTACAAAGTGGCACTACTATTTTTTTTTTAATCAATTTAAGGATGAGGATGTAGGTATTTAAGAAGGTGGGGCTAGCACTACAGTCCAGTTGGTAGAATGCTTGACTAGCATACATGAATCCCCAGCACTGCACAAAATTTGTCATGGTGGTACAGACCTGTCACCCCAATACTTGAGACATGGGAGCAGGAAGATCAGAAATTCAAGGTCATTTTCAGCTACATAGCAAGTATGAGGCCAACTTGGGCTTCATGAGACCCTGCTTCAGAAAGAAGAAAGAAAGAAAGAAAGAAAGAAAGAAAGAAAGAAAGAAAGAAAGAAAGAAAGAAAGAAAGAAAAAAAAGAAAGAAAGAAAGGAAGGAAGGAGTGTAGGGAGGGAGGGACAGAGGTAGGAAGGGAGAAAGGCAGGGAAGAGGGAAGGAATAAGGAAAGAAGGCAAGAAAGAAAAAATCAAATTGTTTCTGGCCTTTGACTTAATTTTAAGTGCCAGAGAAGTGTTTCAACTGGTTTTTGACAATGACTAAGTATTGTTTAAAGTAGTACTTCAGGGGCTGGAGAGATGGTTCAGTGGTTAAGAGCACTGACTGCTCTTGCAGAGGACCTGGGTTTGATTCCCAGCACCCACATGGTGGCTAAGAACTGTCTTTAACTCCAGTTCCAGGGGAATCCTACACCCTCTTCTGACCTCTGTGGCATTGTGAAACATGGGTGCACAAAACTACATGCACACAGTACACTCATACACATAAAAAAATAAATAAATAATTTTTTTTTGGTCCTTTCCAGACAGGGTCTCTCTGTAGCCCCAGCTGTCCTGGAACTCTGTAGACCAGGCTGGCCTTGAATTCACAAAGATCTGCCTGCCTCTGCCTCCCAACTGCTAGGATTAAAGGTGTGCGCCACCATGCCCGGCAATAAATAAAATTTTTTTAAGTAGTATTTCAGTATTTCTTTTTCTTCCAAATCTGTTTTATTTATTTATTTTAATCCTTCATAGTGCTGTGCACCAAAACCAGGCACATACTCTGCCACTAAGCTACACCACACCCCAAGCCTGATTTATGAATGTAAAACTTGTATACTCTAAAAGTCATGAGTTTCGGGGGCTGGAGAGATGGCCTAGCGGTTAAGAGCACCGACTGCTCTTACAGAGGACCCGGGTTCGATCCCCAGCACCCACATGGCGGCCGAGAACCGTCTGAAACTCCAATTCCAGGAGAACTCCAGCTCCAGGGGAATCCGAAACCCTCTTCTGACCTCCGCGGCGTTGCACAACACGGGTGCACAGACTTGCATGCAGGCAGTACATTCATACACATACAGAAATAAATAAAATTAAAAAAAAAAAAAGTCATGAGTTTCATAATAGGTAGCTAGCACCGAAGTCAAGATGTAGAATCATTCCATCACCTGGCTGAATACCCTTAGCTCTTAAGCAGTCAAGCACTCCTCCTACTCCCAAACTCTGGAAAGCACTGATCAGGCTTCTGCTTTTACCATCCTGACTTTTCCAAAATGTTCTATGTATAGAATCATGTGTTAGGAGCTTTTGGGTCTAGAAACTTTCACTTGGAATGAAGCATGTGAGATCCATCCAGGTTACTGAGTATATCTCTAATATGTTTCCTTTTATTTCTGCCTTGTAGTCCATTGTAAAACTACCACAGTTTATAAATTCACCAGTTGATGTATCTTTGGCTATTTTCTGTTTTGTGGATTATGAACAAAATAAGTATAAATAATCATGGGCAGGTTTTATGTGGACATAGGTTTTTATTTTTATTTTATTCTGATAAATGTCTAGGAGAGGAACTGGTGTAAGTGTTCATGAGAAAGTGGTTTCGCAGTGGCTATGAAATGTCGTATTCCAGAAAGCAGTGCATAAGCCAGTGTCCCCTTGCTCCTGCTTTGCTAGCACTTGCTCTTGCCAGTTGTTTGTTTAGATCTGTTTAAGAGTTATCTCATTGGGTTTCTTTTCACATTCTCCAAATGACTAATAAAAATACGTATCTTTTCATTCATTGTTCTGCTTAATCCTTTTTTCCCCGGTTTAAAATGTAGGTTGTTTTCATGTTGAGTTTTAATATATCTAGTATAGAGCTTGGCTACAAAACCTTTATCAGATATGTGCTTGGCAAATGTTTTCCCCCAGGCTATGGTTGTCTTTAAATTTTGCAATGTCTTTCAAAGAGAATTTTGATTAAGTGGTATTTAGCCTTCTTTTGGGGGGGGGGCAAGGTCTTCCTGTGCCCCAGCTGGCCTAGAACTCACTACGTAGACCAGGCTACCTGAGACTCACAAAGATATGCTTACCTCCACCTCCTAAGCACTGAGATTAAAGGTAAACACCACCACACCTGGCTCTTCCTTCTTCCCTTCCTCCCTTCCTCCCTTCCTTCCTTCTTTCCTTCCTTCCTTCTCTTTCTTTCTTTACATTTTTTTCTTTCTTTTTTAGACAGATTCTTACTATGGCCTTAAATTCACTCTGTAGACTAGGCTGGCCTCAAATTTATCTCAATCCTCCTGCCTTTCAAGTGGTGGGATTAGAGGCCTGGGCCTCTACAACTGTCCTTTTTTTTTTTTTTTTAATTTTTTAAATTAATTTTATTTATTTCTGTATGTGTATGAATGTGCTGTCTGCATGAAAGTTTGTGCACCTGTGTCGTGCAGTGCCGCGGAGGTCAGAAGAGGGTCTCGGATTCCCCTGGAACTGGAGTTCTCCTGGAATTGGAGTTTCAGACGGTTCTCGGCCGCCATGTGGGCACTGGGGATCGAACCTGGGTCCTCTGCAAGAGCGGTCGGCGCTCCCAACCACTAGGCCATCTCTCCAGCCCACAACTGTCCTTCTTTATTTATTTCTTTCACAGATATTTTGTTGATTTAAGTAAGAGATTTCACCTAACAAAGTCACAAAAAACTTCCTTCCATTTCTTCCAGAAAAATTTCTAGTTTTAAAATTTACATTTAGAGTTATGATCTCTTTACAGATGCTTTTATTAGCACACATCAATTATATAATAAAGGCTTTTATCACACTTTTATGTATGTACATAATGCACTTTGATATATTCATTCCCATTGCCCTCTCTTAGGGTCTGTTTTGTGTTAACCTTTGCAGCAGGTATTGTTATGGTATGAATGTAAATGTCCCCCACAGGCTCATGTGTTTGAACACTGGGGCAGTTGTGGAAGCCTTAGGAGGCAGCATAATGGGGGTGTGAGTTGCTGTAGTGTGTGCCAAGCTTTTTAAAAATGATTTATTTATGCCGGGCATGGTGGCGCATGCCTTTAATCCTAGCACTCAGGAGGCAGAGGCACGCGGATTTTTGTGAGTTCAAGGCCAGCCTGGTCTACAGAGCAAGTTCCAGGCCAGCTGGGGCTACAGGGAAACCCTGTCTCGAAAATACCAAAAAGAAAAAAAAAAGATTTATTTATTTTATTTATTTTATTTTATTATGTGTCTTTTTGAGACAGGGTCTCCCTATAGCTCTGGCTGTCCTGGAACTCACTGTATAGACTAGGTTGGCCTTAAACTCACAGAGATCCACCTGCCTCTGCCTCTCAAGTGCTAGGATTAAAGGCGTGCATCACCACCCCTGGCCCCTATTTTATGTGAATGAGTGTTTGGCCTGCATGTATATAAGTGTTCCATGTGTGTGCCTGGTGCTTGTGGAGGCCAGAAGAGGGGGACAGATCCTCTGGAACTGGAGTTAGGGATGGGTGTTAGCTGCCACTTGAGGGCTGGCAACTGAACGCAGGTCCTCTACAAGAGCAGGGTCACTTCCCCAGCCCAGACCAGCATTTTTTGATTTCTGGTCAACTATGGAAAGGTGACCAGCCTCAGGCTCCCCCTGCCACAGACTGAGTCCACCCCAGTCACATGTCATTCCTCCATGAGGGACAGTATCACCTGAACCATGAGGCAAAATCAATTTTTGCTCTTTTACATTGCATCTTTCACATGCTTGGTTGCAGTAATGCAAAAAGTAACCAAAAGGATATAGTTATGGAGTCTTTTTTTTCTAACACGGATGTCCAGTTTCAGCATCATTTATTTAAAAGATAGATTTGAAATCCAGTTTTTCTGGTTATAGGGGCAGTTCTTTCCATTGATTTCCTGTTGCTCTGTGGGTTATATAGTTAATTCTTCAATGGGTTCTATCATTTTTTTTTAACAGGAGGAGTGGAGGAGAGGGGCAGTGGTTGAGACTAGGTTTCTTATATCTCAGGCTGGCTTTGAACTCACTGTGTAGCTAAAGACCATCTTGAAGCTATCATCCTCCTGCTGGGATTACAGGTGTGCCACCACTATGCCTGGTTTTATGCAGTACTGGGAGTCCTGCCTAGAGAATGGCACATGGTAGGCAGGTACCCTGCCAGCCGAGCTGCATCTCTGCTCCACATTTACTGGGTTCTAAATTCCTGGACAGAGTTCTCTGCACAACACCCACCCCTCCATGGCACAGTGTCCTGGAAACAGTATGTCTCCACTAAATATACTTGGTTTGTTTGTGTAAACAAAGGATGGTGCCTGTGTGTTTAGAAGCAGGTAGATGTTACCTGTTTCCACTATAATTGACCTCCATACCTTAAGCCTTAATATACAGATAGAGGAACTATTTCCCTTAAAGCAAAAAGAGCCCCAGTCTACTAATGGCATAGGGCTACACTGTATATTTTAAGACCACATTCCTGCCTGGCTGCCATAAAGAATGATCATTTGCCAATCTGTTCTGACCTGTGGGCAGGGTTAGCTTGGAGCAATTTGAGATCAGAAGTAGTGGGTGGATGAGGGCAGAGGCAGGAAATTCACAACACTGGTTTAGCTGAGATTAAACGTGGTTTTGATTCTGATCCTAAGGTAAATAAGCCAGCATGGGCAAGCCCTGTGCATGACCTCCAGAAAGCAAAGGCCTTTCTGTAACTTACAGAGGCCAAAGTCAGCAGAACACTGTGTAGTTTCTATCATTGAAAAGGCAAGAAGTCTTTGCAAAGCCCATTTTTTACATTATTTTTTTATGTGTATGAGTGAACTGTCTGTATGTAGGTTGGTGCACCCATGTCTTGCAATGCTGTGGAGGTCAGAAGAGGGTCTCGGATTCCCCTGGAGCTGGAGTTCTCCTGGAATTGGAGCTTCAGACGGCTCTTGGCCGCCATGTGGGTGCTGGGGATCGAACCCGGGTCCTCTGTAAGAGCGGTCGGCGCTCTTAACCGCTAGGCCATCTCTCCAGCCCGCAGTCAGTGCTCTTAACCGCTAGGCCATCTCTCCAGCCCCTGCAAAGCCCATTTTTAAGGATTTATTTGTACTCTATGTCTTAAATAAGTGTCTCCCAAAGGCCCATGTGTTAAAGTCCTATTCACTAGACCATGGCACTGTTGAGAGGTACAGAGGTCCTGAGTTTGATCTCCAGAACTTATGCAAAAAAGCAGGCATGGAGGTATGTGTTTGTAGTCCCAACACTGGAAAAGTAGAGACAGGTAGATCCCTGGTGCTCTGTGGCTAGCCAGCCTTGCTTACTTAGTAAGTTCCAGGCTGGTGAGAGACCCTGTCACAAACAAACAAACAAGAACAAAGCAAAACTAAACAGTGGACAGCTCCTGAGGAATGGCACATAGATTGCCCTCTGGCTTCTACATATACCTATATACCTGAACATGCACAGACATGTACACACACACACACACACACACACACACACACACACACACAAAGAGCTGAGGCTTCCAGCTTCAGGTCACTGAGGGTATGTGTGCTCTCGAAGAAGTTCCTGGGACCCTGGTCTCTTGCTCTTCACCTCTCAGGAGGTGAGTGGACTTGCTCTGTGCACTCTGCCATGATGTGCTTTGATACCCAAGCTAAAAGCAATGGGGTCAGTTGATCATGGACTAAAGCCTCTGAAACCATAAACCATAATAAACCTTTACTTTTGGGAGGGGGGTTGGAGAGATGGCTCAGCTGTTAAGAGCACCGAATGCTCTTGCAGAGGACCCGGGTTTGATTCCCAGCACCCACATGGCAGCTAAGAACCATCTTTAACTCCAGTTCCAGGGGAATACGGTGCCCTCTTCTGACCTCTGTGGCATTGCATGACATGGGTGAACCAACCTACATGCAGACAGTACACTAATACACATAAAAAAAAATACCTTTACTTTTTATAAATTGTTCATCCCAGGCATTTGTTACTGTGATCAGAAGCTGACTAACACATACCCCATCACCTTCTCAGATAATAAAAGCCTTTAGCTTGTATCCAATGTTTCACACTCTGTTTTTCCAAGGTTGTATAACTATAAACACCAGCTCTTTTCTGATGGAACCACTTAGAGAAAAAAAGCTGAGTGTGGTTCATGCCTGTAATCTCAGCACTTGGGAAATAGAATCAGGAGGATCAGAAGTTCAGGTTATCCTCAGCTAAATAGTGCTTTCTAGGCTAACATGACTCACAAGAGGATATGTCTCAAAAACAAAACAAAACAAAACAAATCAAAACAAAAAGTAAAAGACTGCTGAGAACCCATTACAGAAAGTTCTTAGAATTAACACATCATTAGGCACTGTAATGCATTTTTGTTTTTTTGACACAGGGTCTTTTATTTTTTTTTTTAATTTTTTAAAATTTTATTTATTTTGTATGTGTATGTTCCAGGCCAGCTGGGGCCACAGAGAGACCCTGTCTTTTTTTTTTCTGTATGTGTATGAATGTACTGTCTGCATGTAGATTTGTGCACCCATGTCGTGCAATGCCACGGAGGTCAGAAGAGGGTGTCGGATTCCCCTGGAACTGGAGTTCTCCTGGAATTGGAGTTACAGACGGTTCTTAGCCGCCATATGGGTGCTGGGGATTAAACCCTGGTCCTCTGCAAGAGCAATCGGTGCTCTTAACTGCTAGGCTATCTCTCCAGGCCCCGACACAGGGTCTTTTAGAAGATATTTTATTTGTTATTTTTACTTTATGTATATGAATACATTGACTATATGTATGTAAGCACACCTGTGTCATGCAATGCATCCAAAGGTCAGAAGAGGGCATTGGGTCCTCTGGAACTGGAGTTATAGATGGTTATTAGCTGCCACGTGTGTGCTGGGAATCAAATCTGGGTCTTCTGCAAGAGCAGTCAGTGTTCTTAACTGCTTAGCCCCTGATACAGAGTCTTGTGTAGCACAGGCTGACCTTGAATTCCTAATCCTCCTAATCCTCCTGCCTTCACCTCCCAACTGCTGGCATTACAGATGTGTGCCATCTTGCCTGGAATTTTAAATACTTTTTAAGTTGAGGTAAAATACTATAGGTGGGTTTTATACTTACATAAACCTTGTGTGCACACACATAAATAGACATAAACATGTGTGATGCACCAGAAAGAGAGATAAGATGCAGGAAGAGAGTGATATGGAACCCAAAGGAAAAGATAGATCCAGATAGAACAAAGAGAGATGACAGAGAGAACGGTGCACTTCGTTCTACATCTTGCTCATTTCCATGGCAAATCTCAGCGGGGCCAGCTATCAGTCTTCCATCTTTTGTATCCTTCTGTTACTCAGAGCTCATTCTAGGACCAGGCCTTTCCTTCAGTGCTTTGCACATCCTAACAGAGTCATCTGAGTTACTTCAGAGGAAATTAAATGAAATATGTTTGTTATATAAATATCAATGAAAAACTCATTAAGCCATGAGCCAAAAGGCCAAATTGACAAAATCCAACCAACCAAATGATTTACTTTGAAGGGAAATAGAGCTAAGTTGACTAAGAGGCTGAGCAAAACTTTAATAACTTAATTTGACAAGCAGCTGCCATTAGCAGCATGAGGGAGGCAACAGGTCATGCTGGTAGGTCACATTCTCAAACATCATCCTGTGAAGCTTGCCATCAACAAAGGGTGGAAGGCCAGTAATACAATGGCTAGCGTGGAGCTCCGGGCCACCATGGAACCTGGTTCACACATATTCTGCTCTAGGAGGAGGCCATTATTTATGGTTTGGTAGCTCATTACACTGCAGGCTCTTCTAGGGTGGGGCCCTCAGCTTCCTTTCCAGTGGTCTATGAAGGTGGTGCTTTGAATGTGGCAAGTGGCCAGTTTCATGGGGTACTGAAAGATGACTAAGAGGAGCTGTCACCACTCTGAAAATACTAACACTTGGTCATCTGACCTACATCTGCTTGAACACATTGTATGAAAAGAGTCTCTAGGGGGACTGAGTAAGCCCGGCGGTCAGGTCAGGGTGATGTGCTCCCAGTCTTTAGGTGATCCTATATTCTCAAACATGGGGGAGGGGATGACTGCCTGGAGCACCACGAGAATGAACTCAGCTCCACATCCCATTCTTTGTGTACAATAACACCAAAGTGGTCAAGCAGATGCAGTCATGATGCAAAATCTACTTCCAGTGGGATGTTCAAGATTCACACATTATAACGAGCCCAGAGAGAAGCACACTTCTGGGCAAAACTTCAGGTTCTAGACCAGGGGTTCACAGATTTTTTATCTCTTTAGCATCCCTGGAAGGTTCCTAGCATGTCTGACTAATCAACCTGGTCCATGCCTGAAATTTCTAATTCTGGCAGATTCTTAGGGGACCTGCTGCAGGTTCAGGACTACTCTTTGAGGCTCACAACAGCCTTTGCTTGAGTAACATTTTCTACTTCTATTCCTTTAAACTTTGCACATGGATGGCTCCATAGTATACTAGAACAGTGTAAGCAAAACCAAGGAAATTCCACTTTTAGAGAGGACAGATTCTCAGAACCTTGACTATTCACACACATTCAGAGTTAGGATGAAAAGGTCTATGAGTGAGAATAAGGCTCTTAAAATGCATGATCATCATTAGAGGGGATCAGTGGGAGACCATACACACTGAGAACAGTTTAGAAGCATCAATTATAAAATAATAACAAAAAATCTGAAGGCCCAGAGTAGATTATTTGTGGGGGACACTTGTCTAATCTGACATGGCAATAGCCCTCAGGTCAACATTACATTAATAGCAAAACAATGCTTTTCAAAATACCAAGGCTATTTTATTTATTAATTTTTTATTTTTATTTATCTATTCACTCTATTTTTTTGTTGGTGTTTTTGAAACAGGGTCTCCCTGTAGCCCCAGATGGCCTGAAACTCACTCTGTGGATCAGGCTGGCCTTGAACTCACAGAGATTCGCCTGCCTTTGCCTCTCAAGTGCTAGGATTAAAGGCGTGTGCCACCACACCTGGCTCACTCTATTTTTTGAGGGAAGGTCCTATGTGTCTTAGGCTGGCTTTCATCTACTATATAGCTGAGGGTGATCTTGAACTTATGATTCTCTTGCCTCCACCTCCTAAGTGGTGGGATTCGAGGCATGCGCCACTCTATCTAGCTATATGCTGTCCTGGGGAGTCAACCAGCCAGGGCTTTGTGCTTGCTAAGCAAGCACTCTACCAACTGAACTATATACTAGCCCTACTAAGACTATTATTTAAAAAATTATTTTAAAAAATCAGTTAATTCAAGGCCAGCCTGGTCTACAGAGTAAGCTCCAGGCTAACTAGAACTAAAAGGAGACCCTGTCTCAAAAAGACAAAAAAAATCAGTTAAAAATTTTAATTATTTTTGTTTATTTGTATATAGTGTGGCCTGCACATTCCATTATGTGGAGGTCAGAGGACAACTTTTGGGAGTTCTCTTTCCACCATCTAGGTCCCAGGGTTGGAACTCAGGTCCTTAGGCTTGGCAGCAAACACCTTTATTTGCTGAGTCACTTAAAAATATTTTATTTATTATTTTTGTTTTATGTATATGAGTATATTACCTGGATGTACGTAAGTGCACCCATGTTGTGCAATGCCCATGGAAGTTAAGAGATCATTGGATCCCTTGGAACTAGAATGAATTAATGGATGGTTGTTAGCTGCCATATGGGTGTTGGGAACTGAATCCTGGTCCTCTGAGAGAGCAACTAGAGCTCTTAACTGCTGACCCATCTCTTCAACCCCAATTGCTGGCCATTTTCCAAATAAAAAAATAATATTGTGTGTGTGTGATACACTGGGAAGTGCACATGCAATGCATAGGTGTGGAGGTCAGAGGACAACTTTGTGGAGTCCCTTCTCTTTTGCCACCTTTACCTGGGTTCTGGGGATCCAACTCAGGACTTCAGGACTGAACAAGAGCTTCTATGGGCTGAGCCATCTCACCAGCCCCACGAAAGCTATCCTTATATAACTTCCTCTACTACCACCCCAGTTTCAAGTAAAGGAAATACCTAATGATCAATAAGGAACTCTCCCTAAATGTGATACTATAAAAAGACTGAAGGTTCAGCTTGGGACATAGAATAAACTCAAGCCAGAAGGAGCAGATGGATGTTATGTTCATCATTCTTTTCCTCAGAGACAAACATGAGATGGGTCCCTAATGATGAGATCAAAGAGTCTCTGGAGAAACCTAATGAGAGTTTTAAAAAATGATTTCTTTTGAAATCCTACAGATAGATACTCAAGGGAGCAGAATGTAGGACCAGAGGCAGAGGGATATGCAGGAGTGTCAGGTGCTTTATTAGCCAGTCAAGGAGAGGCCTCCTGTGATGCAGCCTGCAACCTAGGGGCTTGGGGGCTGTGACTCTGGTAGGTCCAGATTTGTACTGGCTCATCTTTATCTGCCTCGCAGGTCCATCTCTACCAGACGTCCTCCATCTCCCTGGTTCTCTCACTTCCTTTGGTTGTGTCTGTGGCAGAGCAGGAGAGAGCAGGAGAGGCAGGGTGGGCATATGAACACTTATAATGTCCATCCTTGTCTGGGTCCTATGCCTGCCAATGTTCTTGATTTCCTTTCTTCTGCCTGTCTCACTCTCCCATGTGCTGGGATTATCAGTTTGAACCCCCACACCTGACTATTTCTAGTTTCTTGAAGTAGAGGATTTACTTATTTATTTTGAGAATGTTCTTTCTTTTAAAATTGTATTTATTTATTTTTATTTTACATATATCAGTGTTTTACCTGAATGTATGTAAGTGTACCTGTGATTGCAATGCCTGTGGAGACAAGAAGAGGGTGTTGGATTTCCTGAAACTGGAGTTATGGATGGTTGTTAGCCAACATGTGGTGCTGGGAACCCAATCCAAGTCCTCTACAAGAGCAGCCAGTGCTCTTAATTAACTCCTGAACCATCCCTCCAATCCAGAGAATGTTCTTCCCTTTTAAGATAGGCCTTACTGAGCTGGAGAGATGGCCTAGTGGTTAAGAGCACTGACTGCTCTTGCAGAGGACCCGGGTTTGATCCCCAGCACCCACATGGAGGCTGAGAACCATCTTTAACTCCAGTTCCAGGGGAATCCGATGCCCTGTTCTGACCTCTGCAGCATTGCATGACACAGGTGCACCAACCTCCATGCAGACAATACATTCATACACATAAAAAAATTAAAAAAAATAAAAAAGACAGACCTTAGTAGTATGAATTGCCCTCTGAGTTTGCTTTACCTACATCTTATAAGTTCTGCTCTGTTACATTGTTTTGTTTCTTCTCAAATTATCTAATTTGCATAGGATAGCTTCTTTGGTCCTTTGGATATTTCTGCAGTGTGTTGTTTAATTTTCCCATATCTAAAGACTCCCCAAATCTCCTTCTAGTATTGGTTTAGAATTCAATTTGATTGTGGTCAGAAAATATGCTTTTTATGACTTCAACACTTTTCCATTAAGCAAGGTTTAATGGCTTAGCATGAAGTCACAGAAATTACAGGAATCTAAGATTTCCATCTCCAAGCTCTCCTATATAAGCACTAAAGGAAATTCTATAAAATTAGCAGGGTGAATCCAATGTTTGCAAAGGTCCCTTAAGATGTTAAAGATGTCAAATTATTTACCTGTCCACCTCTGTCTTTGGTCATTCTCTATTAGCCAAGTTCATTATAGTACTAGCAGTTTGGGTCTTATGAAAAATTAAATGATGGTTTAAAAAACTCATGTCAGAAATAATGACATGAAAATTACTTAGCACAACATTTGGCATATAATAATCACTTAATAAATGATAGATGTCTTAAGAGATAAAACTGCTAGTCAGACCTTAACAGGGTTGGAAGTCATTAAAGATGGACCTACCCCCAATCAGCTTTGTACTGTCCCTGGTAATACACTATTTTATTTTTTACTCTTATTTTTATGGATATGATACATGAATATTGACTTTGCATTATTTCCATCCTTCCCAGTCCCCCTCCAACTCCTCTCATGTTCCCCTATTCTCTCTCAATTTCTTGTCCCTTTCTTTTATTGTTATTGCTATATACACATAAATACACATACATAATCCCTCTGGAACCTGGAACTGCAAGCTCAAGTAGATTCTTCCTATAAAGTCCCTTGGTCCTGGGATTTTGTCACCAACAGAAAAGTAACTAATACGGCCCAGTTACGTGCCTTTTTTTCATCAGAAGAATGGGAACTGAGTTGTGCTTTTGGCCTTGAGTGGAGACATGGCATTCCGAACTGCTCAAAACATTGTAAGATGACAAAGACATACTGAGTTAATCCAAAATGGGCTTGCCAATCACTTGGACAGGAAGACACCCCTCAGGAAAGCTGTCTGGAACAGAAATTTCAAGAAACATGATACAGCGGAAGACATGTTAAGGTTGTGGGAATAAGCATCCCCTTAATGAGATATGGACCTAGATTCACCAGAAGCCCCTCCCTTCATGCAATTAAGATCCTCACTAGCCAACCTGTCTGCTTTCTAAGTTCTAACTCAGAAAATCTTACTTTTTCTTTTTCCTCCTTCAGTCTCCTGCCTGCTGTGACCCTCTGGAGATTCTCTCTCTTGAAGATCTCACTCCTCCCATGCAGGTCCTTACAGCCCTCCATTGCCAAGCCTGCCTGTTTTCTCTAACTCTGACTCTTACTTTTTACCTGTCTCCCTTCTCTTGGCAGCTGCTTAGATTATCTATGAGAGGAAGAACCGCCAAAGCTCTCAGGAATGTTACTACAAAAAAAAAGATGGATTTTACCATTTTCTTCCCTAAAGTAAAAATTCAGAGAATCATTATAGTTCTTCAAGTGTGTGTGTGTGTGTGTGTGTGTGTGTGTGTGTTGTGGTTTTTGAGACAGCTTTTCTATGTTGCCTAGGTTGGCCTGGAACTCCTGAAATGGATCCTGCTGCCTGGGCCTCATATCTACCCAGAATTACAAGCATGAGCCATGGCAGGGGTCAGGAAAGTCTGTCTTCATACTGTTTCCTTACTCTAAATGAAAGAAATAGAATAATGTATTTGGGGGTGGTAGGTTCAGTTTAGCTTTTTTCAAATTAATTTTATTTTGACTTGAGTGCATAGAGCTTAGATTGGGGATTTCCCAGGACCACCTGAGGCACAGCTTTCTTCACAATAGCAAGGAGCTGGAACCAACCCAAGTACCCCTCAACTGATGAATGGATAGAGAAAGTGTGGTACATCTACACAATGGAGTTCTATGCAGTGGTAAAAAAAGACGACATCATGAACTTTGCAGGTAAATGGATGGAGCTAGAAGATATCATCATGCTGAGTAAAGTAACAGAGTCCCAGAAAAACAAACGATGAATGGTATCGCTCATCTGTGGATGCTAGCACCAATTACCTAATTGTATGGCAAACTGAGCAACGTCAATGTGATCTGAAAACAACTGTGCTCTTATATTGTAGAATCCCTTAAAAATAATGCCGGGTGTGATGGTGCGCGCCTTTAATCCTAGCACTTGGGAGGCAGAGGTAGGCAGATCTCTGTGAGTTCAAGGCCAGACTAGTCTGCAGAGTGAGTTTCAGGCCAGCTGAGGCTACAGGGAGACCCTGTCTCAAAAAGGCAAAAAACAAACAAACAAAAAATAAAAATAAAAAAAAAGCCAGATGTGGTGGTGCATGCCTTTAATCCTAGCACTTGGGAGGCAGAGGCAGGAGGATCTCTGTGAGTTCAAGTCCAGCCTGGTCTACAGAGTGAGTTCCAGGACAGCCAGAGCTACAGGGAGACCCTATCTTGAAAAGACCAAAAAAAAATTAAAAAATTTTTAAAATTTTATTTATTTCTGTATATGTATGAATGTACTGTCTGCATGCAAGTCTGTGCTCTCTTGTGGTGCAATGCCGTGGAGGTCAGAAGAGGGTGTCGGATTCCCCTGGAACTGGAGTCCTCCTGGAGTTGGAGTTTCAGACAGTTCTCGGCCGCCATGCGGGTGCTGGGGATCGAACCCGGGTCCTCTGTAAGAGAGGTCGGAGCTCTTAACCATCTCTCCAGCCCAAAAATTTATTTTATTTTATATAAATGAGTGTATTTCCTGCACGTATGTAAGTGTACCCATGTTGGACAATGCCCATGGAGATCAGATCCCCTGGAACAGGAGTTACAGATGGCCGTTAGTTGCCCTGTGGGTACTGAGAACATAACCCAGGACTTCTGCAAGAGCAGCCAGTGACCCTAACTACTGAGCATCTCTCCAGCACCAATTTTGTTTTCTTTAACCAAGCATCTTTTAGCACTTGGTGAAGATGCTACAGAGGATAACAAATATCTGATGGGCCTAGGAAGGTGTAACTCAGTGACCTTTAACATGTTTTGACCTTGAGCTTACTGAAGCAGACAACAGAAGCTATGAAAATGAACATTAGCATAAAATCATCTCAGGAATCTGTGATCAGACTAATGAAAAGACAGCACATTAATCAATTTATTTCTTGGAACTGTATTTAAGTTTTCAGCCTTCTACATTCACTTTACTAAATCACTTCTGACAGCACATTATGGTAATGTAGTCATAGGAAAGAGTTAATTCATTTCCACCCAAAAGCAATTTATTACCTTCAAGTGTAGAATGGGAACTACATTGTGTTGCTAAACTGATATCCATGCATCACTGGAAACAGGCTCCGGAACTTACAGTTTTGTTTCCGTCCCAACACCTTGACACATCTCAGTTTTTAAATATACCCACTGAAACATGGGGAGAGGAATGGGTAATTTTATTCAGCAAATTTATTTGAATTGTGAGTTGAGACTTTGTGACAGGAGCCAAGTTCTGTTTGTTTTGTGTACTCCCTAATTTAGTTTGGCCTTTCATCTCATAGATATTTTTTTGAGACAGGGTCTTACACGTAGTCCAGGCTGGCCTCAAACACGATGACCTTGAATTTTAATGATCCTGTCTGCATCTCCACAGTTCTGGAATTAACAGGCATGTGCTGCCAGGCCTACCTTTTGTGCAGTGCCAGGGACTGCATCCAGGGCCTCCTACATGCTAGGAATGCACTCTAACAACTGAGCTACATCTTCACTCTGCCCCTCAAACTTCTTTACTTTATTTAACTTCAGCCACAAAACTTTGAAATGATACCAGGATATATAATTCTTTTAGCACAGGTTAATACTAAAATATGAGTATCAATCTCTAAAACTATTCTGAAATGAAAATGTTTATAGTATTAAATTTCCCCACACACTGTCACTAACTGTCCGGCATATGGCTATAGTTTAAAATTTATACATCCTCAGGCCTGAAGAGGTGGCTCAGTGGTTAAGACCACTGACTGCTCTTGCAGAGGACCCACATCGCAGCTAACAACCACCTGACTCTTTCTTCTGAATCTACATGCATTGCACAACACAGGTGCACTTACATACGTGCAGGCAATATACTCATACACATAAAATAAAAATAAGGTAAGTGGGTTGTGGTCCTGTGCCCCACTCACTGCTCCCCTGATCTCCCACTTGGGTCATATTTTCTCTCTCTTACCCTATTTTGCCTCCTCCTCTCCACAGACACGTCCTCACTAAAATGCTAGCACTACGAAGCCCCACAGATCGCCTTACGTTGTGGGATTATGCTGAGAGAGTGTATCCGACATGAACCACTTGCCAAAATCATCCTCTTTTCTGATCAGTTCAGAGATTTCTTCAAGTACATGGAGTTGTCAACATTTGATGTCGCTTCAGACGCCTTTGCTACTTTTAAGGATTTATTAACCAGACATAAGGTGTTGGTGGCAGACTTCTTAGAGCAAAATTATGACACCATGTTTGAAGACTATGAGAAACTGCTGCAGTCAGAGAATTATGTGACAAAGAGACAATCTTTAAAGCTGCTAGGTGAGCTGATCCTGGACTGCCACGAGTTTTCCACTATGAGCAAGTACATCAGCAGACCAGAGAACCTGAAGCTGATGATGAATCTGCTTCGAGACAAAAGCCTCAACATCCAGTTTGAAGCCTTCCACATCTTTAAGGTGTTCATGGCCAGCCCTCACAAAACACAGACTATTGTGGAGATTCTGCTAAAAGCCTAGCGGTTAAGAGTGCCGACCGCTCTTATGGAGGACCTGGGTTCGATCCCCAGCACCCAAATGGCGGCCGAGAACCGTCTGAAACTCCCGTCCGGGGATCGACACCATTCTGACTCTGCGGATCTGCCATGCACCGGATCGCACCACTTCGCATGCGCAAGTCCATTCCACACCATACGCCCGAGCCACTTTAAAAAAAAAACAAACAAACAACGCACAGCCTCATCAGTTTCTGAGCAGCTTCCAAAAAGACAGGACAGATGATGAGCAGTTCACTGACGAGAAGAACTACCTGATCAAACAGATCCAAGACTTGAAGAAGACAGCCTGGTAAGGAGGCCCTCTCCTACCACTGTCACGTCTCCTTTGCCCAGTGTGTACAATGTTGTTTCAGAGGCCTGTTCTTGGGAAGGCTTCGCAGTGCCTGCTTTTCTCAACTGATGATTCAAGGATCGAATGCGCAACTATTAACTGCTTGACAATCCGGGACAGAACCAACACCTAGAATACATATTCCTCTTAATTAATCTGTTTGCCTCACTTGTTAAATCAAGCGTGTTGTTTTAAATCGTTCGATAAACCGGTTAACTCCCATAGACCGCCAATCCCTGGGGCCCGACCAAGCACCAAGTAGGAGCAAAAGTGGGCGCACAGCTCAGCGTCCCCAAGCAGAACCAGGCCAGTGGAGAACGTCCTACCTACGCCGCACATAGAGCTTCGAGCTCTGAAAGACAGAGCCAATGCAGCATCGCTGCTGCGCTGGGGAGTCCTGAGCCACCCACATGCTGTTCCTTATTGTCCTGTAAGAAGATGCTCATGAGTGACGTCCTTACTCTGGGGTTGGATGGGCCTACGGTGGTAGTGTCTGTCACTAGGGGACCTCACCCTTAGAAGAAGTGATTGAAAAAAATCCTCTCACGTTGGCAACAGACTCTTTTTTTCTCTCTTGTTTTCTAATAGCCTGTCTATTACAACCTGCCCCATCAGTGAAAAGCTAGCAGATCTAAATGCTTGGTCCATACTCTCCTGCACAGTTGGATAATTTAAGATGGTTTATGTTTCCCTTTAAAGGCCAGAGAGAAAAGAAAAATTCACGAGCTTTTTATAAGTACTGAGTATTTTTTTTATTTATTTGTACTTACGTGTATGAATGTCTTCTGCATCGCGGTTTTTGCCTGTGTTGTGCAATGCACGAGGTCAGAAGAGGTGTCGGAATTCCCCTGGACTGGAGAGGAAATATCAAGTTTTTTTTTTTACCATTTTTTTCTTCATTTTTTTAATTATGATTTTAGTCTGTACTGTGTTATGAGTATTGCCCTGATGCAAAGCTTGTACACACGTCGTGCGTGCAACGCCGCGGAGGTCGAGTCAGAAGAGCCCAGGTTCTCCAATTATCTCCTGGAGCTGGGTTCTGCCTGGAATTGGGTTCACAGACGGTCTCCGCCGCCAATGTGGGTGAGGATAGAACTCTGGATCTCTGTAAGAGCAGTCGGCGCTCCTAACGGCTAGGCCCAAATTCAAGTTTTAAAAGGGTGTGTTTCTCTCACACTTGAATGTGTGAATGGAATCAAAGCCATTCCCAGATCCGAGGGTCGTGGTTCCAATCTGTTCCAAGCCATCTCGACTGCTCTGCGCGGTCCCTGAGTTCCTTGTCCTTTGGCCTACATATCTTTCACCCAGGAGGAAGAGGTGTGCCTCCAGGAGCGATGTTGTAGGTACACTGGGAGTTTTGCTAGCAGGACCCTCGTTCGGCTGGGTTTAGGTGGAGGTGCTGCTTCATGCGCGTTCGGCTGGGATTTCAGGGGTGTGGCTTCAATGCCCACCTCAGGCGTGGGTTCGGTGGATGCTGCTCATGCCCCATTCTCGGCGGGTCAGGTGGCTGCTGCTTCCATGCCACCTCGGCTGGGTTACAGTGGATGCTGGGTCCATGTCCCGATCTCGGCTGGTTAGGTGGGATGATGGCTTCCATGATTCGGCTGGGTCGGTGATGCTTAGGGCTTTCCATGCCCATCTCTCGGCTGGGTCGCGTGGATGCATTCATGCCACACTGCTGGAGTTCTGGTGGATGCTGGCTTCCATGCCCACCTCGGCTGGGTTCAGGTGGATGCTGCTTCCATGCCCACTCTCGGCTGGGGTTCTAGGTGGATGCTGGCTTCCATCCCATCTCGGCTGGGTTCAGGTGGATGCTGGCTTCCATGACCTCATCTCGGCTGGGGTTGGTGGATGCTGGCTTCCATGCCCATCTCGGCTGGGTTCAGGTGGATGCTGGCTTCCATGCCCACCTCGGCTGGGTTCGTGGGATGCTGACTTCCATGCCCATCTCGGCTGGGTTCAGGTGGATGCTGACTTCCATGCCCACTCTGGCTGGGTTCAGGTGGATGCTGACTTCCATGCCCATCGTGGCTGGGTTCAGGTGGATGCTGCGTTCCATGCCCACTCGGCTGGGTTTAGGTGGATGCTGCTTCCATGCCCACTCTCGGCTGGGTTCGCGTGGATGCTGCTTCCATGCCCATCGGCTGGGTTCAGGTGGATGCTGATTTCCATGCCCATCTCGGCTGGGTTCATGGTGGATGCTGAGCTTCCATGCCCACCTCGGCTGGGTTCAGGTGGATGCTGACTTCCATGCCCACTCTGGCTGGGTTCAGGTGGATGCTGTTCCATGCCCATCTCGGCTGGGTTCTAGGTGGATGCTGGTTAGCTTCACAGGGATGTACTTCCATCCCTCGGCTGGGTTCTAGGTGGATGCTGACTTCCATGCCCACCTCGGCTGGGTTCAGGTGGATGCTGAGCTTCCATGCCCACCTCGGCTGGGTTCAGGTGGATGCTGCTTTCCATGCCCACCTCGGCTGGGTTCTAGGTGGATGCTGCTTCCATCCCATCTCGGCTGGGGTTCTAGGTGGATGCTGGCTTCCATGCCCACTCGGCTGGGTTCAGGTGGATGCTGACTTCCATACCCATCTCGGCTGGGGTTAGGTGGATGCTGACTTCCATGCCCATCTCGGCTGGGTTCAGGTGGATGCTGCTTCCATGCCCACTCGGCTGGGTTCGCGTGGAGTGCTGAGCTTCCATGCCCACCTCTGGCTGGGTTCAGGTGGATGCTGACTTCCATGCCCACTTGGCTGGGTTCAGGTGGATGCTGCTTCCATGCCCACTCGGCTGGGTTCGGTGGATGCTGCTTCCATGCCCACCTCGGCTGGGGTTCTAGGTGGATGCTGCTTCCATGCCCATCTCGGCTGGGTTCAGGTGGATGCTGGCTTCCATGCCCACCTCGGCTGGGTTCAGGTGGATGCTGGCTTCCATGCCCATCTCGGCTGGGTTCAGGTGGATGCTGGCTTCCATGCCCATCTGGCTGGGTTCAGGTGGATGCTGACTTCCATGCCCACCTCGGCTGGGGTTCAGGTGGATGCTGGCTTCCATGCCCATCTCGGCTGGGTTCAGGTGGATGCTGAGCTTCCATGCCCACCTCGGCTGGGTTCAGGTGTGATGCTGAGCTTCCATGCCCACCTCGGCTGGGTTCGGGTGATGCTGAGCTTCCATGCCCACCTCGGCTGGGTTCGGGTTGATGCTGAGCTTCCATGCCCACCTCGGCTGGGTTCGGGTGATGCTGGCTTCCATGCCCACCTCGGCTGGGTTCGGGTTGATGCTGCTTCCATGCCCACCTCGGCTGGGTTCAGGTGGATGCTGCTTCCATGCCCACTCTCGGCTGGGTTCAGGTGGATGCTGGCTTCCATGCCCATCTCGGCTGGGTTCGCGTGGATGCTGGCTTCCATGCCCACCTCGGCTGGGTTCGGTGGATGCTGCTTCCATGACCCATCTCGGCTGGGGTTAGGTGGATGCTGGCTTCCATGCCCATCTCGTTCATGCCCATCTCGGTGGTTCAGGTGGAATGCTGGCTCATCCATGCCCCACCTCGGCTGGTTCTCGTGGATGCTGGTTTCCATGCCCATCTCGGCTGGGTTTAGCGTGGATGCTGGCTTCCATGCCTCGCGGGAGTGTATCTTCCAGCCATTGCTGGTTGGTGCATGTGGCTCCGATAGGAATTAGTTCTGACGACTCAAGGGTGCCATAGTCCGCTATCGCCGATATCTATTTCGATCCTTAAGCTGCATTTCATCATGGCTTCTTGTAGTAGTTCTTTTGTGCTTTCACTTTTCAATAAAGCCAAGTGGTAAAATTTACCATCCTAAGCGCAGCCATGCGTACGTGGCTGGGTTCGGGTGATGCTGGCTTCCATGCCCACTCGGCTGGGTTCGGGTGATGCTGGCTTCCATGCCCACTCGGCTGGGTTCGGGTGATGCTGGCTTCCATGCCCACCTCGGCTGGGTTCAGGTGGATGCTGCTTCCATGCCCACCTCGGCTGGGTTCGCGTGGATGCTGGCTTCCATGCCCATCTGGCTGGGTTCGCGTGGATGCTGGCTCCATGCCATCTCGGCTGGGTTCGGGTGGATGCTGGCTTCCATGCCCACCTCGGCTGGGTTCAGGTGGATGCTGCTTCCATGCCCATTGGCTGGGTTCAGGTGGATGCTGACTTCCATGCCCATGTGGCTGGGTTCAGGTGGATGCTGGTTTCCATGCCCATCTCGGCTGGGTTTGCGTGGATGCTGGCTTCCATGCCCATCTGCTGGTCGGGATGTGGTCCACCTCTCCTGGGTGTGGATGCTGGCTTCCATGCCCACCTCGGCTGGGTTCAGGTGGATGCTGACTTCCATGCCCACCTCGGCTGGGTTCGGTGTTGATGCTGCTTCCATGCCCACCTCGGCTGGGTTCAGGGTGGATGCTGAGCTTCCATGCCCACCTCGGCTGGGTTCAGGTGGATGCTGACTTCCATGCCCACCTCTGGCTGGGTTCAGGTGGATGCTGACTTCCATGCCCACCTCGGCTGGGGTTAGGTGGATGCTGCTTCCATGCCCATCTCGGCTGGGTTCGGTGGATGCTGAGCTTCCATGCCTACCTCGGCTGGGTTCAGGTGGATGCTGACTTCCATTGCCCACTGCTTCAGTGGATCTGACCAGCCACTGTGGGTTCAGGTGGATGCTGACTTCCATTGCCCACCTCGGCTGGGGTTCTAGGTGGATGCTTGGCTTCCATCCCATCTCGGCTGGGTTGTGGTGGATGCTGGCTTCCATACCCATCTCGGCTGGGTTCGTGGTGGATGCTGGCTTCCATAGCCCATCTCGGCTGGGTTCGGGTGGATGCTGGCTTCCATCCCATCTCGGCTGGGTTGGGTGGATGCTGGCTTCCATGCCCACCTCAGCTGGGTTCAGGTGGATGCTGGCTTCCATGCATCTAGACGAGCTGGGTGCAGGTGGATGCTGACTTCCATGCCCACCTCGGCTGGGTTCAGGTGGATGCTGACTTCCATGCCCACCTCGGCTGGGTTCAGGTGGATGCTGACTTCCATGCCCACCTCGGCTGGGTTCAGGTGGATGCTGACTTCCATGCCCACCTCGGCTGGGTTCAGGTGGATGCTGGCTTCCATGCCCACCTCGGCTGGGTTCAGGTGGATGCTGGCTTCCATGCCCATCTCGGCTGGGGTTTAGGTGGATGCTGGCTTCCATGCCCATCTCGGCTGGGTTCGCGTGGATGCTGGCTTCCATGCCCATCTCGGCTGGGTTCGGGTGGATGCTGGCTTCCATGCCCATCTCGGCTGGGTTCGGGTGGATGCTGGCTTCCATGCCCATCTCGGCTGGGTTTAGGTGGATGCTGGCTTCCATGCCCACCTCGGCTGGGTTCAGGTGGATGCTGGCTTCCATGTCTAGCACAGAGCCTGGGGCAGGTGGTGCAGTGGACCTGCCGGCCGATCCAGCCGGGCCAGGGAGGGTGCCGGTGCAGCCCAGTGGTCCTGCATGCTTCAGTCATTCTATGACATTCCCTGAAAGTCCAGAGTCTTGTAGAATTTGACCTTTCTGGGTTTGCTTAATTGATTAAAAGGAATGAATGAGCCAAACATTTTCAATGTATTTCCAAGGTATCATGGGGCATGTTTTCAAATGGAAAACAAGGCCTTGCTCTAATTCTCTTTTATTTAGAAAAGCCCAGAACCCATTTTCCTTCCTCTGAGCCTGACTTAGCTCTTTCCTGGCACTCTCTTATCCCAGTGTTGTACCCTCTCAGTAGAAAGCCAGAGTCTCAGATGCAATGAACAAAGTAGCTTGGTTTGCTGTGATGTGTTTGTAAATTATTAACTCAAAGGGGCATCAGGAAGCTCATAGTCCAGATGTGCTTGCACAAAGATCACTGTAAACACTGTGAGAGTTCAGCTTTAAAAGGTTGTATTTAATAAAAATAAATAAATAAAATAATGAAAAATGTGTGCATCTTCATGAAACCATTCTCTAGACTCTAAGCCCCATGAAGGCAGAGAAGTTAATTTTGTTCTCTTCTGTTTCCCAAATATCTTCAGCAGTGTTGGGCTTACAACAAGGGCTCAACAGGAATTTACTTCTATAAAGCTTAAGGCATTTTAAAATGCACACTAAACTTTCTGCATGCTTTTATTTATGAAGCACTTAATGATACTTCAACTCAAGAGAAAACCTCATCTAATTGCCTTTCTGACAGCAAAATCATAGGTTTATCTAAAGTGGAAAATTACCACATAAGAACTTATGGTAGGCACTGGTTGTATGTAGCTCACTGTTTGAGCTCTTGCCTAGCATGGGCAAGGCCCTGGGTTTGATCCCCTGAACCTTCCTCCCTAAAATAAATAAATAAACAAATAAATAAATAAATAAAATTGTGGCAAAATTAATTTCAAGTCACAGTTCATTTTATTTTCATTTATTGGCTTAAAACTTGTAAGTTATAGTCACAAACTAATTTTTGTCAAAAGTAATGGTATTTTGTTGACACTGATACAATGGGGGTGCCATAGAAAAATACACATTTGCTGTGAATCCCTAAACATGTTTTGGAAACTAACCTATAGTTTATTTTCAGATGCCATAATTTTGGTATATGTGTGGCATATATATATATATATATATGTATATGCATACACACACACACACACATATATATATATATATATATATATGCATATTTTGGAGCAATACAAATTGGAGGGAACAAAAAAACAACAAAAAAGACTGGTTCAAAGAACTGAAGGATACAGTAAACTTCTGCCCAAAACAGTAAACTTCTCTGTAGAAAAACTTCAAAAGACTGCAAGACATGTATTGCAGAGTGCGCGAGCTCGGGTAGGGTTGGGGCATGGAAGGGAGAATGGGTCTAAACTTGACTAAGAAATGTATGAATTGCACAAAACTTCGATAAAAAAGTAAAAATAAAATGAAATAAAAAATATACATTTGGAGGGCTGTAGAGATGGCTCAGTGGTAAGAGTACTGGCTGCTCTTACAGAGGAACAGGTTTGATTCCCAGGACCCACATAGTGGCAACAATGATCTGTAACTCTAGTTCCAGGGGATCAGATGCCCTCTTCTGACCTCCATGGGCATTAGATGACATAGACGTGGTTATATACATGCCTGCAGTATACTCATACACATAAAATAAAGATAAATAAAATATTAAAAAAGAAAAAATACATTTTTGCATCCCAAATGTTATCTCTATCTCTATCTACCTATAGATATAGATATACCTATAGATATAGATATAACCTTAACCCCTGTGTGTGTGTATGTGTGTGTTTAATATTTATTTTTATCACTCACCTGAAATTCATGGTTTAACTGAACATCTTATATTTTTCTGGACACTATATTTTTTTTCTTTTGTAAATTTGACAATCCCAGTTAGAAAGTATCATGGTTCTCATTTTAGGTTTTTTCATAGTCAAAAGAAGGTTCATAAGCAGGTACCTAGCCTCAAACACAAGGTCTGCAGTCTAAGCCCTTTAGCATCATAAAGAAACCAAGGGGAAAATGGCATCGCTGGTGAGCGCCTTTGGCTGCTGTTCCCCGGCCTCTCCTTTGTATACCTTAAGTCAGAGGCTCCTGGAGGCAGTGTGCACCCCCTCCTAGAGCTTTCCTTTCCATACTGACTGGAGGAATACCTACTGCACATTACAGACCTTCACTCAGATACTGTTCCACAAGGTTCTTCCTATTTCTAGAAGAGCATTGGTCCTTGTGGAAATCCTAGAGATGTTAAGAATGCAACAACAAAACATCTCCCTCCTCTGAGACCTTTTTTGCCTCAGGTTGGCCCCATACAGAGGCAAGAGCAACCACAGCTGCAGACCTTTGGCTTTTGGCCTTCGCCATCACAGCATGGAGACGTGCATCCCCCAAATTTTCAAGCAGCAGAGCGGCAGGATACTTTACGCTTGGTGGCACCATGCAAGCTCTCCCTGTTACTTGATTTGTCTGAGAAAACATGTCTCTTCCTCCCCTGCCGTTGCCTCCTTCCTTCACACTGTCATCAAATCCATACTGCACTTGTGCCACAGAAGGATGTCCCTTTGGACAGGTAGGCTCAGGAAGGCTTCGGGGCCTAGCACCCTGCCTTCGAGAGCCTGGTGGAACTGCATTTAAAACCACTCACTGGGCCTGCTGTTCAGTCCTATAGATGCTTAATTTTCTTTTCCTTAAAATGGGGTATGAGACACTGTGTAAAACATTCAGGAACATTCTAAGTGCTGAACAAATGTTACTATTTTAATATAAAACACCTATTTAAATATATAAAAATATCCCATGGAAATTGGCATTCTTGAAAATGTTCCCTATTTTAAAGAAACAAGGATTTCCAGCAGGTCTTAATAGTAACTAGCAAAAGGTTATCATTGTAAAGGTCACACATAACAAGTGGTATTAGAATATTATAGAATTTCACATTTCATGTTTTGGAAGAATACTAAGCCATCAGCTTCCCGACACTTACACAGAGGTTATAAGAACCGAGTACTTTTGTCTTCACTGGAGCTAGCCAGAGGGAAAGTATTGTCCATACTACTGGAACATTGGAGATGGGTGATTTGTCTAAGAGGCTAGGTGCGGCCAGTGAGGCAGCTGTCCCTACCGGCCAGGTGAAGCCCTGGCCGCTGCTACCATGAAGCTGTGAGGAGCTGTAAAGAGAGCTGGGAACCATCATACCTGGTGGACCGCATTTCTTCACATGGAGACAGGGCTTTTTCTGCTTGCCTCCAGCATGGTGCTGGTACCAATGTGGTCTGAACGTGCCACAGGGCACCAAGAGAATGCCTCTACTCTACTGCATGGGCATCCAGTCACTAGCAACACAAAGAAGATGCAAAAGAATTCCTTTGAGTACTACTGACTGGTTCCCTTTCCTTTTCTTTAAGGGAAGACCTTCAAGACTGGAAGTTAGAAGGCAGACTCCATTCCCCAAGAGCAGTGCATCTGTCCTGCTTGGAAAAGGGCCTGCATTGTTGATTTGTTTAATCTGGCTTCTTTTCTGCAGAAGAGGCAAAATTTGGGGGATAAGGCAAAAATTGGTGAGAGAGTGAGAGAGAGAGAGAGAGAGAGAGAGAGAGAGAGTCAAAACTACAGGTATTTTGGCCACAGTGGAGGCACACATCTGTAGTTTCAGTACTGGGATACTGAACTAGGAAAAACAGACATTCAAGGCCATCATCAGCTATAGCATGTGCAAGGCCAGCCTAGGCTACATAAAACTCTGTCCCCCACAATAAACAAACAGCAAACAAATGCACAAACCCCAGAGTTGTTTCACACCCTCCCCACCACCTCTACTGTGGCAGGCAGGAGCGCTGGCCAGCCAGCAGGCATGCACTTAATTCTCCTTTGCCTGGTTTGCTTACATATAAGATGAAGACATTGGATTGATCTTAAATCTGAGGCCCTTTGGGTCTAAAATGCTCTTATATTCTTCTTTTCTAAAAAAGACTTTTATTGATGTTTTGTGTATTTCATATATAAAGAACTGAATCAGGTATAGAAGATTAGAAATCACCACAGGCAAAGTAAGGTCATTTCTTGTCTTCCAAGGACAGCTGGCATGGTTGCTCTAAGGTACAGAGCATGTAACAGCATTGTTGGCAGAGAACTGGGGATCTCGTGCCTGTGACCTGTGGGAAGTTCCTGTCACTGCTTCTTCTAGGATCCTGCTGTATGTCTATGGGGAAGCTACAGCTACAGGGATACTGGCCTTGGTCTCTCTCTCTCTCTCTCTCTCTCTCTCTCTCTCTCTCTCTCTCACACACACACACACACACAAACAGAGGGAGATAGATTAGTAGAGAGGACTTACTAAGCATCCATGCCTTTTTTTTAAAATGCTTATATTAAAAGTGGGAACCAAATTCTATGCATTTTAGCAAAACAGCTGCGTTAAGATTTTCAACTCACATTCTTTGGAAAAGGTAAATGTCAACATGTAGCATAGAGTTGAAGCTAGAAAACCCCACTGTGCTGTTGAGGTACTTTAGAGAGCAAATTGGTGCTTTATTATTATTTTTTTCTTTTTCCATTCAGCAAGATGTAAACACAATTCAAAATTTCAAGGCAATTATTTTGTTCTGCCTTCTTTCCCCATTACAAATGAAGGTCTGGGACTTGCTCACACAGGCTGTGGGCCCTTAACAATTGGGCAGTAGCAGGAAATGAGGTCCTTTTGTTGGAAGAGTAATAATAAAAACAGCAATGGCAACCATACACCAAGGACTTAGTTATGTTCTAGGCAGGGGGTTAGGCAAGTGTTTTACCAGCTTAATCTTTGCCTATATTCTGACAGGACAAAATCTACTACTATCATCCCAACTTGTACCTCATTCTGTGGGGAACCACTGTCTGTCACCCTTCTCTGTGGAGGTAAGATGTCTTAGAGTGACTAAGGTAAGGAACTAATATTTATTAACTGACCTTGAAGTCTGTGTTCCCAGTCAATTTTGAATTCTGCCACCAGTCCCTATTCTATACTATTTTTGGTCTCTGCTCCTGGTCAGGGTCTACTAACCCTGTGACAGTTTCTTGGCTGTGTGGTTTATTTTAAATTCTTGTCTGCTTTCTTTTGTGGCCAACTATACATCTGCAAACACATTTATGGCCATGGAACTGAATTTGTTTGCAAAAATGAAGTGCACCCCTCCGGAGACATGGGATTTGGCTGGAGTCACCTGCACAGTCCTGTGGCGGAAGCAGCCCACGTGTGGCAGATGTGGACATGACATGGTGTTTCAGGAGCGGGAGCCCACTTTGCTCTCTAGAACTATGCAAAGATGCTACTGCAGATTATAGGATTTTCCATGAAACAGTGTGGACACCCGTGTTAGGCCAATGGCCATTTCTCAGGTTTCTCTTGTTCCCTGGTGAATGTTAACTCTCACCAAATGTATCTCCCAAGTTCAATGAGGAACTAGAACCTTACTCTTCCTTCTCCAAGGACAGCTGGCCTTGCTATTCTAAGGTAACCTACAGGGTCATTGGCAGAGAATTAGACCTAGTGTTTAGTAACCTTTGGAAAGAGTTCATTATACCTTGTGGAAAAGCTACTGGTATGCTGACTTAGAAAATATAGATCTGGCATCAGTAGTATAAGTGAAACTTCTCTACCTTCACCCCTCAGGACAAGCTAGGTCCTCAGCTCCAGAGAAAGGGCAGGTAGAGCCAAGAGAAGTAGGCATTAATCTGCTGTCTTCTGTGAACCGCTTGGAATGAGCACTCTATTTATACTCTCAAAGGCAGCAAAGCAAGCAAGTCAATGACATCTCAAACCAGGCATTTGCTGGACAGAACAGAGGATGTTTCATTGGTTGCTGATTTCTTGCTGTACCAAGGAGCCGGGTCTAAGGAAAAGTACAGTGCAGTATCTGCTAAGCCCTGGTTCAGGAGCACTTAGTTCTGAGAATGCCTTCAGGGCCAGGCCCAGCACCACTGATCTGTAGGCTATTCTGTGGCCCCTTTATTCTCAACTGTGTCTAAACTGACTGAGATGTTCAAGGTTACTACAGATTCTGGTAGATATGATTCACTTTTCAGGGCTGCTGGTTGAGATAAATAGACCTTTCACGGCTTGGTACAGAACCTGTGTGTGACCAATAGAATTCACATATCATTTGCCATTGTTGCTGTGTCCGTGACCATTTATAGAAAATGGAGCTGCCAAGGCTCAGCTCTGCTCTGGCCACATCCTGAGTAACAGAGTTTTCCTAAGACTCAATGTCTGAGCAGTGTGCCCTTCACAACACTCAAAGGGAGGCAGAGCCTTCCAAAGGTGACTTTTTGAGGTGTAGTGTGCTACAGTCAGCACGTAAACCCTTGTGAGTGCCTGGAGGCTCAGTGCTGCTGATAAATGTATTAATATTCATATCCCCACCAATCCCATTTCTGTAGAAGGCTCCATTAGCTTGGAACATGAGCCTGGGCTAGAGGGAGCCCTGGGCCGCAGTGCCGTTCTCTGCCTGTGGTGCATGGTAGACGAGCCCAGAGTTTAGGGAAGACAGTGTCTTAAAAATTTTTTTAAATGAATTGGATAGCCATTCAGATTGGATTGTTTAGTTATATAGCTCCCTGGGGCAAGAAATAAGACTCAAGACTCAGCTGTCTCTTCTGGCTGTGTGAGTCCCTGAAAAGACCATTATAAAAGACAGTTCTGTCTACTTTCTAATCTCCAGTAACACCTAAAGGCACTTCACTAAGTACACTCACAAAGTTAGTTCTTTCCTGTCCCAATCCAGTGCTTCCCCCCCCCCACACGCCTGATTGTATTACCAGTGTTAAAGATGCTTGTTGCTTTTTTTTTTTTTTCCAGAAAGAACTTAAACTAACCAACATTCTCTTAAATACCAATACCAGTTTTACTTGGCTCTAAACTTTTCTTCTTTTCTAACTGAGTTTCTCAGTTCTTTTCCCTTCACCTTGGGCCCTAAATCCACCCCCCCCCCACCGGGAAAACCAGCAACAACACTAATAACCGCTACAATGAGCCCTGGGCTCAGGATGCTATGGTTTACTTATCCTGAACCCTTGTTTTTAGCTTTTGTTTGCTTTGACACCAGCACTCAGTGGACCAGTTACATCTCCCCCACCCCTTTCATCTCTCATCATTTTTCTCTTTATTTAGCCCTCTGGGAGAAAGCTTAGCCCATCTCACCAGACTAGGCAGTGAGTGGTTCTCACACTGTGGAGACACCAAGATTGGGCAGACTCCAGAAAGCCACTTCCTGTGTTCAGATGAGGTTGAGCCTTTGCAGTCCTCTTGCAAGCATCCAGGGAGGGAGAGAGACTGCTACTGAGTTCCCTTCTCTCAAAGATCACCTTCTGGCAGAAACCACATGTTTATATACCCAATAATCCCAGGCATTTATTGAATAGTGCTGTCAT
>VZQC01002068.1:1701989-1889489 GCA_009823505.1 Rhizomys pruinosus | reverse complement strand
CTTTTTGAGACAGGGTCTCTCTTTAGTCCCAGCTGGCCTTGAACTCACAGAGATCCACCTGCCTCTACCTCCCAAGTGCTGGCATTAAAGGCATGCCCCATCATGCCTGGCTAATCAGAGAATGTTTTTGAACCGAGAGATAACTTCCTGTTTCATGTAAAGATGAATATCTAGTCCAATCCCTTCCTTCTATTTCTGTTTTTAATTATGTTCAATTTTAAGTACCTGACCTTTGAAGACATCTGTGTTCTGTTTCTGGCTAAATATTCAGTTTAGAGACAACTTGTGCTTCTCAAATGTGCTGATGATAAAGAGGGCTCACTCACCTCCAGGACGACTCCCAGGACCACTTAGTCGCCTACTTTGTGGAAATAGGTGGAAAGGCAAACTCGACATGCACTCCCTTTCCAGAGATCAAGCCATAATTAAATCCAGGAAACCTTGCTGATGGCGGGAGCCCACAGGTGTTGAATCTGATATTTGTTCTTGCAAAAGCCAACAGTTCTTGTTTGTGAGTAGCTACCACAGGCAAGGCCAGTTAAGGTGATTATGAAATGTTTGTTCTGTCTGCCGTTCATTTTGTTTGGTGAAAATGAAAGCCTGCCAGCAGAGTGGACCTGCTTGGAATACAGATGTAAGCATTTTCTTGTAAAACTCAAGCACTACTTTTTCCAAAGAAGGCTAAAGGTTAGTTCCCCACTGGGCCAACAAATAAGAAATCATGGTGAAGCAGCTAAGAATAGGTAAACACGAATGGTGTGGGCAAGGGGGCGAGTCTGCTGGGCTGCCAGTGCAGAGCCAGACTTAACGGCTTCATCTACGGGAATGTGTTAAATGCTCATTAACTAAATTTACAAACCATTCCCAACTGGGAGGTATTGCAAACAACAGAGGAAACACACACACACACACACACACACACACACACACTAATTACATGCATGCCTGCACACAGAGCAGAGAATGTAGCTTCATTATGCTTGGAAAACAAACCCAGATTAAATCATCTTAAATACAGACATAGAAAGAGAGCATCAATGTAGATTCTTTGTAGAATTAAGAAGATAGCCCATCTCAGAGCCGGTGAAATGGCTCAGTAGGCACCTGAACCTGTGGACCTCAATTATTACCTGAAACCCACAAGGCGGAAGGTGAGAATAGACTCCAGCTTCACATGAGTACTGTGGCACATGTGCTCGGAGTTCCCCCTAATCGATTGATTGATCGATCAATGATAGATAGATGATAGATAGAGATATGGTAGATGTGTGATAGATGATAGAAGATAATAGATAGATGATAGATAGATAATAGATAGATAAAAGATAGATAATAGATGATAGATGGATGGTAGGGTGGATGATAGATGATGGATGGATGCATAGATAGGTAGGTACATATAGATAGATAGATAGATAGATAGATAGATAGATAGATAGATAGATGTAAAAAATACACAAAAAGACAAAAAATAGAATAGCAAATCAGCAAGTCTCTATCTCTGATGAAGGCTACTGGGGTTCTTCAATGAAGACTGTGGCTAGGTGGCAGGGCTGTGGGGATCCCCAAGAGTTCTATAAAAGATCCGAAACACACTCAGAGGAGAAAACGTGGGGCTCCGGACATAACCAGGACTGTAGTGGGAGACGGCCCAATGCTGACATGCTGCCAGACTCAGTATTTGCTACTAAAGTCCTTCACTTTCCAAGACTTCGGGAGCCACTGACCCAGACCAGCCCTGGATCTGGGGGGGTGAAGGTCACACTGGCTCTGGATTGTGCTGGTGTTGCTACATCATCCACTGGTCATTGGAAAGACTCCTTGAGGTTTTGCTGTGGGTATTGCGAGTGTATCCTGGGGAAATGGAGGATCTTCAGTCTCACCTGATGATATCATCATGTCTAACCCTCTAGGCGACTCGAGACGGCACACCACATCGTAACAACCCAGTAGCAGTGGGTCTGGCATACTGTGGCTCTGCCCCTGCTGCTCAAGTCTCTGGACTTTGCTGGGTTACAGATCCTTGATTAGCTTGTGGATTTGCTGAGACTCAACTGCATCCCATTCCACATTTACATGCTCATGTCCTAACTCCAAGTCCCTCAGAATGTGACAGTGTGGAGACAGGGTTTTGAAATAAGAATTTGTGTCAAAGTGCTGTCATTAGGTTGCGCCTTAACCCAACGTGACTGACTTAGTGTCCTCATAGTGTGACATTAGGACATAGACACACAGAGAGGGAACACCGTGTGAGTACACAGGAAGACGATGGCCATCTCCAAGCCAAGAAGAAAGACCCCAGAAAGAACTATCCCTGCTGACGCCTTGATCCTGGACTTCCAATCTCCAGAACCATGAGAAACAAATCTGTGGCTTAAGCCACCCAGGCCTTCATTTTCTGTTATAGCAGCCCTACCCACTAATACAGGATTCTCAGGGAAGGGTCCATGAATCCAGGACCAGGAGATGTTGAGGAGCATTTTCTGTGGGTATACACTTTTTAGAGAGAAGATATATTCTTTTGTTAATTTTTATTTATTTTATTTTATTATTTTTTTGTTCTTTTTGAGACAGGGTCTCCCTTTAGTCCCAGCTGGCCTGGAGCTCATTATGTAGACCAGGTGGGCCTTGAACTCACAGAGATCCACCTGCCTCTGCCTCCCAAGTGCTGGGATTAAAGGCGTGCGCCATCATGCCCGGCTTATTTATTTATTTTTTATATGTATGAATGTACTGCCTGCATGTAGGTTTGTGCACCCGTGTTGTGCAATGCCTCGGAGGTCAGAAGAGGGTGTCAGATTCCCCTGGAACTGGAGTTAAAGACGGTTTTCAGCCACCATGTGGGTGCTGGGGATCGAACTTGGGTCCTCTGCAAGAACAGTCAGAACTCTTAACTGCTAGGCCATCTCTCCAGCCCCCAGAATATATTTTCTTATTTATATTTATAGACAGGGTTTGTCATAAATCAGGCTGTCCTCAAATTTTCTAGATAGCTGAGGATCTTCTTGAACTTCTGATCCTTGGACTTTCACCTCCTGAGTGTTAGGATTATAGGTGTGTATTAGCATGTGGTGCTGGGGATGGAACCCAAGGCTTCACACATCTAAACAAGCATTCTATTGACTGAGCTACATCCCCAGATCCAAGAATATGTTGTTTAGGAAAGACTCAGTTTTCTAGAGATCCTCCTTATCTAAGAAAGTTAATAAGCATCGACTATTCCTAGATTCCTGATAAAGTTCCTTTCAGATCCAAATCTCAACCTTAACAAATAAGAGCCATTTAATCTGTAACCAATAGCAGCCACATGAGATTCTGGTAATTGAGGAAAAATCTGAGACACCTGCTCATCGTGGCTCACCAAACCTATAATCTAGACATGTTTATACTGGAAATTGGTAAAGCTTTTTGATCATGTGATTAAAACACAGTACAAGTCAAGTCGGGGCTGTAAATTTGATAGGTTTAAACTATCTCATGTTCACTTGGAAGTAGAGCAAGGGGGTTAGGGGATTGGCTGAGCAGGTAAAACATGTAAGTTTGAGGACCTGAGTTTGGATCCACAAAGCCGACATATAACTCTTGTGGGTATAGAGGCCCATGTGTAATCTCAGCCTCAGAAAGTGGAGACAAGAGAGCAGGGTAGATAGTTAAGACAAGCCAAAATCAGTGAGTTCTGAGTTCGAGTGAGAGACCTTATCTCAATATTTAAAGTGGAGAGTGATCCAAAAAGATACCCACGGTCACCTCTGGCCTCTACACGCATACACACACACACACACACACACCTGCACACCCATAGGCACATATACACATGGGAAAACACAAACATACAAAAGCATACCACATGCACATACACATATTAAAAAAATAAAGCAAGGGCCAAAATCTGCTGGAATCAACCAATGAAAGCCTACTCAGGCATCTCGCATAGGTCCATGTTGAAATGAAGAGAAAACTGTGGAAAAGAGAAAGGCCACAGCCTGTCACTGCTATTGGAAAACAGCAAGTGTGGTACCAACCTGCCTCTAGCAAAACCTTGTAGAGCTCTCTTGCTACCACCCAAGACAATGGCTGTCTTTGGGCCTCCAATACCCAGAGGGCACAGTGTGCTGTGGCATCCCCAGTCTGTGCTGGCATGGGTCTCACTTCACCCATACCACAACCACAGGAGGTGGATAACACCAGCCCGCATCATCAATTTCCATGTCAATGAACAAAAACTTTGGAAAATAGCCATTTTTTTTTTTTTTTAATTTTCTAAGGCTCCAGGTGGAGAGTGTTGGATTCCAGTGCAGGAGGCTTCACTTCAGAACTCATCTTCCCACTTCCATGGCTCAACAAATGTGTCTATCTCTCCCTTTCTTTTGTTCCCCTTTCCTTTCTTTTGTGGAGCTGAGGATGGAACCCAGGACTAGGCAAGTGGTCTCTGAATGAGCCACTCCTTTAATGAGCCACACCCCCTCTCCAAAGCCCTTATTACCTAACAGAAAGACTACATGTCCAAATCCTATTCCTTTGTAAAATCTCTGAGAATCCAGTTTCTTCTGGAGCTGAGGGAGATGAGCTGTGTTGTGTCCTTTGTAGCTTTTGCTGCCCAGATCATGCATTTTATTTGTTGTATGCTGGTCAGTTTATCCATTTTATCTAAACAGTCTTGTGTTAAATATTAAACAAACTTTTCAACAACACACCTAAAGAAGATTTACTTAGCTTTAAAAACATTCCTATTACTTGACTGAGTTGCTCTATTTTGGGGACTCCACTACGAAAACATAGTCTGGAATGAGAACAAAGATGTACGCACTAAAGTTTATCACAGTGCTATTTCTAATTTGAAAAATTTGAAATAAATTTGAAAGGGCCAACAATGAGGAAGAGTTGGGAAAATTGTGTTACTTTTATTCCATAGACTGCAAAAGAAGATGCTTACAAGGAATTTTTAGTAGTAGGCGATGCATTCGATAAAATTTTAAGAAGAAAATCAGAATATTAAATTATGCATAAAATAAGGCTTTAAAGTTCTGGAAAAGACTGGCAGAAAAAGAACAAAAATAAAACATAGGAAATAGGGAGCATCCTTGGGTTTTTAAAATTACAGCTTTTTTTTTTCTTGTTTCCAAGTTTTTGTTTGTTTGCAAGGCTGGGGATCAAAGCTAGGCTTCATACATGCTAGCCAAGTATTCTGGAACTATATAACCACCCCCTGGAAGTTTTCATTTTTTATACAAGTGAGCATGTAAGACTTATAAAATGGAAAAGTGATTAAAAATCATCTTCCAGGGGTAGAAAGAAGGATCAGAGGTTAAGAGTACTTGCTGTTCTTACAGAGGACCCAGTTCAGTTCCTAGCACTCATGTGGCACCTAACAAGTGTCTGTAGCTCTAACTCCAGGGGATCTGATGTCCTCTCTGACCTCTGAGGGCATTGCACAACATGGGTGCACCTACCTACATGCAGGTAAGACGTTCATACATATAAATTAAAATAATAAAAAAACTATTTTAAAAAGTACAAAATCATCTGCTTATTAGCTCTTATCACAACCCTTCTGGTAGGTTCTTATATCGTGATTGGAGTGACTTCTGTCTCTTGGCCTGAAGTAGCTGTTTTGTTCTTTGCTGCTAACTGTGGCTAAGTCTCAGAGTCATAGGTGGACATTTGGGATTTCTGGACTCTTCCTGGTGGATACTCTCTACCGTACTTTTTAATAATGTAGATAATGATATTGCTCCAAACTGTTTAGAGTAGTTCACATACTTCCCATCAACAACAAGATGAGGTGCAGATAAGGACAATGCCTCACTGGCTTAGTGTGGGGCCTGGGTAGACACAGGTGCTCTAAGTGGGTAGCACTCTGGTTCTTCTGTAGTCATTTGACATGATGTGATGTGATCTGATGTAATGACCAGAAGTTTCTATTGCAACTCTATATGTGTGTGGGTTCTGGTTCATCATACAGGTGTACACACGCGCGCACGCACACACACACACACACACACACACACACACACGCACACACACACACACACACACATACACACACACACTGCCACCCTGCCTGCATTCCACCCAGCCAGAGCTCTGTGAAAGGAAAGCTTGGGGCAGGAGTCGGTGGCAGCTGTCTCAGGGGCCAGGTGGCTTCAGGATGGCAGTCCCAGCTGCTGAGGGAGATGGGAGGAGCTGACCTCCAGTCATCTCTTCCTCATGTTCCCCTCTTCATTCAGTCCACTCAGTCACTCGGAAGGAAAGCACTTGACTAGTTTAAGGATCCACTGATGTCTCAGGCTGAGAGACAAGCGCATAACAAGCCCGCAAAGAGCCAGGCTGGGGAACCTGGGGAGGCAGATGGTGTGGGAACTGTTCACGCATCCTTTTTGGGGTACAGGTGTTTGTGTTTTCTTCACCTTTAGTCTTCCCTAGGAGAGAAATGAGGCTTAGAACCCTGGGCTGCAATAGGGACGAGTGGGCTCCGTGAAAGGGCCATGCTTGCTCTGGAGATTGGGGGGGGCACCAGGTCGGCCTCCTCGCCTCAATTTTAATCAGAGACGCTTTGATATGCACGCACGCTCTTTTAGCTATTTTATTTATTTATTTATTTATTTATTTATTTATTTATTTATTTATTTATTTATTTATTTATTTATTTTTTGGTGTTTTAGAGACAGGGTTGCTTTGTAGCACCAGCTGGCCTGGAACTCACTCTGTAGACCAGACTGGCCTTGAACTCAAAAGGATCCACCTGCCTCTGCCTCCCGAGTGCTAGGATTAAAGGCGTGTGCCACCACGCCGGGCTCTCTTTTAGCTATTTTAAAATCAAGTCTTTAATCCTAGCACTTGGGAGGCAGAGGCAGGCGGATCTTTGTGAGTTCAAGGCCAGCCTGGTCTACAGAGTGAGTTCCAGGACAGCTGGGACTACAGGGAGACCCTGTCTGGAAAAAACCAAAAAAAAAAAAAAAAAATCAAGTCAAACAACCCTCAAGGCATCACGCCCCTCTTTTTCCACACATGTCACCTACATTGTATCCACCTTCCCTGATACAATCATTGTTAACTCTTTCGGTTACTTTTTGATTTTTATGGCCTTTTCTTCCTTGTTTTTTTTTGAATTTTTGTGATTTTCATAAAATATAATTTGATAGTATTTAGATCTCCTCCCGCTTCCACACCTCCCTTCCTGCCCCCACCATACATGTATGTGTGTGTGTGTATATGTATATATGTATATCTAAAGGTCTACAGAGTCTAGTTTGCGTCACTGAGTGTCCTTCAGTGTAGGTCATCCACTGGAGCCTGAGGAACCCATAAAGAGTCCTATGGTTGAAAGACACTGTTGATATTTCTTTCTTTCTTTTCCTATTGTGGGCATATAGGTACAGTCTACTGACTGTAAATGTAATTGATTTTTAGGCCGGGCATGATGGTGCGCGCCTCTAATCCCAGTACTAGAGAAGCAGAGGCAGGTGGGTTTCTACGGGTTCAGGGCCAGCCTGCTCTACACGGTGAGTTCCAGGCCAGCTGGGGATACAGGGAAAGCCTGTCTCAAAAAGACAATAAAAAAGTAATTGATTTTTATTTTTGATTCTAGACTCAGGCAATAGTTCATTCTATAAAACATAATTAAATATTCCCATTTATAGATTTCCTAAAGTATAAAGTCATATTTATTTCTTTTCAGTGTGGGGTTTTAGAACCCAGGGCCTCACACATGCTAGGCAAGCATTCTACCCTGAGCATCCCCAGACCTCTTTTGACTTTTTGCTAACCAGGCCGGATTTATACTGTAACCCAGGCACGCCGTGGACTTGAGATCCTTCTGCCACAGCCTGTCAGGTTGCTAGGATTACAGGCCTGCAGCACTGGGCCCAGCGTCATAATTACATTTGGGTCCTGTTTTTCCCTCCCCACTTCCATTTTCCTTCTGTCTTCTCACTACACTGCCTATGTTAGTTCCTATCCTTGGAAAAGTAGGAATCTCAAGGCAGAATTGAAAGTGCACACTATCTATTGGGAGAGATGGCTGGGAGGAAGAAGGGCTCCAGGCTGTGATCCTCTGAGAGGAAAAGGGTGGGATGGAGCTACAGACTGCAGTGCAGCTCTGAGGAATTCACTGCCAGGCTCAAGGGAGACTCAGAACAGAGCCAAGGGTTAGTACTGCTCTGTGAGAACAGCTGCTCAGTCCGGCTGCTTACATAGTGAAGTTCTCTGTGAGGACATCAGGGGCCCCAACTTGACACAGTCCACCAGAGGACAGCCTTTGAAGGGAGGTGGCAGTGGGGTACCACATGGTCATCAGATTTTGATTCTGACTTACGGTTCTATTCCTGTCCTGCACTTACTGTGCTGCTGTTTCTTTCATCATTCATAAGTTTTTCTTTCTTGGAGCTTCCTTTTGCTAGAATCTTATTTACTTTCTTTTTTTTTCCCTTTTCCTCCTGGATTTCAGCACTGCGCCTGAGATGGCATATTGGGGTCACCACCGCTACATTCATTTTTGTGTCTATGGTATATATGTATATGTGTTCATGTGTGTGGGATGCCTGTGCATGTGTGTATGTGTGTGGTATATGTGTTATGTGTGGGTACCTGTGTAGGTGCGTGAAGCATATGTGTTTGTGTTCATGTATATATGCGTAGGTGCATATGTGTATGTGTTCATATGTGTGTGTTCACATGTGTGTGTTCATGTGTATAGGTGGCCCTGTAGGTGCATGACATGTATGCATATGTGTTCATGTGTGTGTGTGTCCATACATGTGTGCATGTATGTGGTGTATGTAAATATCAATTCATGCATGTGTGTAGGTGTCCATTTAGGTGTGTGGCATATATGTTCATGTGTGTGTTTATGTGCGTAGCTGCCTGTGAATTTGTGTGGTGTATGTGTGCTTATGTGTGGGTGCCCATGGATGTGTGTATCTGTATATGGGTTCATGTGTGTGGGGTGCCCATGTAGGTGTGTGGCATATGTATGTGTTCATGTGTGTGTTTACCTGTGTAGATGCTGGTGCATGGGTATATTCATGTGTGTTCATAAGTGTTCATGCCTGTGCATGTGTGTGTGGTGTATTTGTTCATGTGTTTGTCCAGCTGTTTAGGTGCCCATGTGCATACATGGTATATATGTATGTGTTCATGTGTATAAGGTGCCTGTGCCTGTGTGTTTATGTGTGGTATATGCATTCATGTGTGTTTATCTGTGTGTATGTGCCATGCGCTTGTCTGTGTGTGTGGGAAGGCCAGATGTCAATGTCAGATGTCTTCTTCAGTTGCTTTCCACTTTATTAATTTTGGATATTCTTGCATTCATTTTATTGTTTTCTTTTCTTTTATCAGTGACAGGGCCTCTACTTAGCCTACAGTTTGCTGATTTAGCTAGACTAGCTGGCCGGCAAGCCCCAGGAACTTCCTGCCTTTTCTTTGTTAGTGCTGGGATTATACCCATGGGCTGCCATGCTGGAGATCCAGCTTGGGCCCTCAACCCACAGGGGAGTAGGGGTGGGGTGGGGGGGAGAGAGAGATCAAACAGGAAAGGAAACAGTGAACCAGAACAATAACGGTGAGAGGCTGGAGAAGTGGGGGTATGATTTGGTTGATACACGGTCCTTTATCAATAAATGACCACTGAAGGTTTTACACAGTGCTGGGTCACTTGTGACCCGCCCTGAGCCAACACCAACAGCTTCTGCCCTTTCCGTCCCCTTGCCCATGGTTGGCTCACAATAAAAAATGCTTCTCCAGTTTCCTCGAGTTATGGATTCCTAGGTGACTTGAGCTAGGAATGAGCCCAAACAATTCCTTGAACTTGACATTGTATTGTTTTCCTTTTCTATTTTTTCCTTTGCCAGAGAGAAAGAAAAAGCAAAAGTGTAGCAGCGGATCCCCAGGTTGTGCACTGAGTGAGACTCAGCTGTTTCTCTTCACTTACTCCCTTGAAGTCTAAAGGACAGAAGCTGCTGTGTCTTTTGCCCATCCTGTTTGGTAAGTAGACCTTGGTTCAGATGATTTGGTCACTATGCAGTGGTTACAGGGGCTAGCTGCTGAGACCCAGAGTAGAGATGTCAATCTGCTGGATATAGCCCGGACACCACCACCAGTGGTTGTGCTGCCCATATAGAAGACGCTGTTTTGTGTATGGTGTGCTTGCTGCGCTGCATGTGTGTGTATGGTGTGTGTGAGACAAGAGACCCTGCCTCAAGGGTGTAGAGTGAAGAACCAGCTTCAGAAAATTGTCCTTTGATCTCCACACAGTGGTAAATGAATGCTTGCCAGAGCATACATACTCCTGCTTCATTCTCTCTCATCCTCTCTCTCTCCTTTCCTTTCTATACTACTCACATATTATAATAGTACTACCAGCCTGCACACCACACCAACAACTCCACTCATCACCTCACCACACATGACACACACATACAATATATCATACACCACACACAAAGCACCACCTATATGCACATCACCACGAACTTCTTCCTCGTGACTGTGTGAGATCTTTTGTGAGACAGGTGCGTCGCCTTGCATAGTCCGCTGGCCTTAACTCACAGGAGATCCACCCTGCCTTACGTCCAAAAGTGCTGGGCATTAAAGGAATGGCCCCAGCCCGATGCCGTGCGTAATCAAGAATGTGTTTTTGGGAACGCGAGGAGGAGATAACTTTCCTCTTGTTTCAGTGTAGAAGTGAATACTAGTTCGCATCCGCTTCCCTTTATTTCTGTTTTTAATTATGTTCAATTTTAAGTACCTGACCTTTGAAGACATCGTTGTCTGTTTTCTGCTAATAATTCAGTTTTAGAGACAACGTGTGCTTCTCTAATTGGCTGATTGATAGAGCTCACGTTACATCTCAGGGGACGACTCCCAGGACCACTTAGTCGCCTACTTTGTGGAAATAGGTGGAAAGGCAAACTCGACATGCACTCCCTTTCCAGAGATCAAGCCATAATTAAATCCAGGAAACCTTGCTGATGGCGGGAGCCCACAGGTGTTGAATCTGATATTTGTTCTTGCAAAAGCCAACAGTTCTTGTTTGTGAGTAGCTACCACAGGCAAGGCCAGTTAAGGTGATTATGAAATGTTTGTTCTGTCTGCCGTTCATTTTGTTTGGTGAAAATGAAAGCCTGCCAGCAGAGTGGACCTGCGTTGGAATACTAGATGTAAGCTTTTTCTTGTAAAAACTCAAGCACGTAACTTTGTTCCAGAGAAACTCAAGGGTTAGTTCCCCACGTGGCCAACAAATAAGGAAAGTCGTGTGTGAGCGGCTAAAATATAACACGGAAGTGTGTGGGCAGGGCGAGTCTGTGGGCTGCCGAGTGCAGAGCAGACTTACGCTTCATCTACGGGAATTGGTTAATGCTCGTGGTAACTGAAGTTTCGAAACGCGCATTCCAAACTGATATTGAAACAACAGGAACACACACCACACACACACACACACACACACCACAACTAGGATGTAAGTGCATGGCCTGCACACAGAGCAGAGAATGTAGCTTCATTATGCTTGGAAAACAAACCCAAGATTAAATCATCTTAAATACAGACATAGAAAGAGAGCATCAATGTAGATTCTTTGTAGAATTAAGAAGATAGCCCATCTCAGAGCCGGTGAAATGGCTCAGTAGGCACCTGAACCTGTGGACCTCAATTATTACCTGAAACCCACAAGGCGGAAGGTGAGAATAGACTCCAAGCCTCACATAACTGGTGGCACGTGTGCTCGAGTTGCCCCCTAGTCGTTGTAATTTGAATAGATCAATCGATAGATAGATGATAGAGATATGGTAGATGTGTGATAGATGAAATAGAAGATAATAATAATGATAGATAGATGAAGTAGATAGATAAAGATAGATATAGATGATAGATGGATGGTAGGGTGGATGATAGATGATGGATAATGCATAGAATAGGCTAGTAAATATAGATAGATAGATAAGATTAGATCAGATAGATAGATAAGATAGATAAGTGTAAAAATAACAAAAGACAAAAAATAGAATAGCAAATCAGCAAGTCTCTATCTCTGATGAAGGCTACTGGGGTTCTTCAATGAAGACTGTGTGGACTAGGGTGCAGGGCATGGTGGCGGATCCCAAGAGTTCTATAAATAGATCACGATAACTAACACTCAAGAGGAGAAAAACGTGGTGCTCACAGGACCATAAACCAGGACTGTAGTAGGGAGACGGCCCCAATGTCTGTATTCATGTCTGCCAGACCAGATTTGCTACTAAAGTCCTTTCCTATACACTTTCCAAGACTTCGGGAGCCACTGACCCAGACCAGCCCTGGATCTGGGGGGGTGAAGGTCACACTGGCTCTGGATTGTGCTGGTGTTGCTACATCATCCACTGGTCATTGGAAAGACTCCTTGAGGTTTTGCTGTGGGTATTGCGAGTGTATCCTGGGGAAATGGAGGATCTTCAGTCTCACCTGATGATATCATCATGTCTAACCCTCTAGGCGACTCGAGACGGCACACCACATCGTAACAACCCAGTAGCAGTGGGTCTGGCATACTGTGGCTCTGCCCCTGCTGCTCAAGTCTCTGGACTTTGCTGGGTTACAGATCCTTGATTAGCTTGTGGATTTGCTGAGACTCAACTGCATCCCATTCCACATTTACATGCTCATGTCCTAACTCCAAGTCCCTCAGAATGTGACAGTGTGGAGACAGGGTTTTGAAATAAGAATTTGTGTCAAAGTGCTGTCATTAGGTTGCGCCTTAACCCAACGTGACTGACTTAGTGTCCTCATAGTGTGACATTAGGACATAGACACACAGAGAGGGAACACCGTGTGAGTACACAGGAAGACGATGGCCATCTCCAAGCCAAAGAAAGATAAGACCCCAGAAAGATACTATCCTGCTGACAGCCTGGATCCTGACTTCCACTTCCAGAACCATGAGAAACAAATCTGTGGCTTAAGCCACCCAGGCCTTCATTTTCTGTTATAGCAGCCCTACCCACTAATACAGGATTCTCAGGGAAGGGTCCATGAATCCAGGACCAGGAGATGTTGAGGAGCATTTTCTGTGGGTATACACTTTTTAGAGAGAAGATATATTCTTTTGTTAATTTTCTATTATATTATTATTTATTATTTTTTTTGTTCTTTTTGAGACAGGGTCTCCCCTTTAGTCCCAGCTGGCCTGGAGCTTCATTATGTAGACCAGGATGGGCCCTTGAACTCACAAGAATTCCAACCTGCCTCTGCCTCACCAAGTGGCTGGATTAAAGGCGTGCGCCATCATGCCCGGCTTATTTATTTATTTTTTTATTTAGAATGTACTTGCCTGCATGTAGGTTTTGCACCCTTGTTTGTGCAATGCCGCGGAGAGATCAGAAGAGGGTGTCAGATCCCCTGGAACTAGGAGTTAAAGACGGTTTTCAGCCACCATGTGGGATCTGGGGATACGAACTTGGGTCCTCGCAAGAACAGTCAGAACTTCTTAACTGCTAGGCCATCTCTCAAGCCCCCAGATATAGACATTTTATATTATAACTGTATATAGACAGGGTTTGTCATAAATCAGGCTGTCCTCAAATTTTCTAGATAGCTGAGGATCTTCTTGAACTTCTGATCCTTGGACTTTCACCTCCTGAGTGTTAGGAATATAGGTGTGTATTAGGCTATGTGTGCTGGGATTGAACCCAAGGCTTCACACATCTAAACAAGCATTCTATTGACTGAGCTACATCCCCAGATCCAAGAATATGTTGTTTAGGAAAGACTCAGTTTTCTAGAGATCCTCCTTATCTAAGAAAGTTAATAAGCATCGACTATTCCTAGATTCCTGATAAAGTTCCTTTCAGATCCAAATCTCAACCTTAACAAATAAGAGCCATTTAATCTGTAACCAATAGCAGCCACATGAGATTCTGGTAATTGAGGAAAAATCTGAGACACCTGGATACATCGTGGCTGCCCAAACTAATATCTAGACATTTTATCTGGAAATTTGTAAGCTTTTTTGATCATAGTGTTAAAACACAAGTACAGATCAAGTCGGCGCTGTAAAATTTGAATAGGTTTAATTCTATCCATGTTCACTTGGTAGTAGAGCAAGGGGGTTAGGGGATTGGCTGAGCAGGTAAAACATGTAAGTTTGAGGACCTGAGTTTGAATCCACAAGCCGACATAAAACTCTTGTGGGTATAGAGGCCCACGTGTAATCTAGCCTCAGAAAGTGAGAGACAAAGAGAGAAGGGTAGAAGTTAGAGAAAAAAGCCAAAATCAGTGAGTTCTGAGTTCGAGTGAGAGACCCTTATCTCAATATATATAAAGTGGAGAGTGATCCAAAAAGATACCCACGGTCACCTCTGGCCTCTACACGCACACACACACACAACACACAACCACACCTGCACACCCATAGGCACATATACACATGGGAAAACACAAACATACAAAAGCATACCACATGCACATACACATATAAAAAATAAAGCAGGCCAAATCTAACTGGATCAACCAATGAAAAGACCTAACCAAGGCATGTCTGCATAGGTCCATGTTGAAATGAAGAGAAAACTGTGGAAAAGAGAAAGGCCACAGCCTGTCACTGCTATTGGAAAACAGCAAGTGTGGCACCAACCTGCCTCTAGCAAAACCTTGTAGAGCTCTCTTGCTACCACCCAAGACAATGGCTGTCTTTGGGCCTCCAATACCCAGAGGGCACAGTGTGCTGTGGCATCCCCAGTCTGTGCTGGCATGGGTCTCACTTCACCCATACCACAACCACAGGAGGTAGATAACACCAGCCCGCATCATCAATTTCCAATGTCAAATGAACAACTTTGGAAAATAGGCCATTTTTTTTTTTTTTTTAATTTCTAAGGCTCCAGGTGGAGAGTGTTGGTCCAGGCAGGAAGGACTTCACTTCAGAACTCATCTTCCCACTTCCATGGCTCAACAAATGTGTCTATCTCTCCCTTTCTTTTGTTCCCCTTTCCTTTCTTTTGTGGAGCTGGGATGGAACCCCAGGACTAGGCAAGTGGTCTCTGAATGAGCCACTCCTTTAATGAGCCACACCCCCTCTCCAAAGCCCTTATTACCTAACAGAAAGACTACATGTCCAAATCCTATTCCTTTGTAAAATCTCTGAGAATCCAGTTTCTTCTGGAGCTGAGGGAGATGAGCTGTGTTGTGTCCTTTGTAGCTTTTGCTGCCCAGATCATGCATTTTATTTGTTGTATGCTGGTCAGTTTATCCATTTTATCTAAACAGTCTTGTGTTAAATATTAAACAAACTTTTCAACAACACACCTAAAGAAGATTTACTTAGCTTTAAAAACATTCCTATTACTTGACTGAGTTGCTCTATTTTGGGGACTCCACTACGAAAACATAGTCTGGAATGAGAACAAAGATGTACGCACTAAAGTTTATCACAGTGCTATTTCCGTAAATTTGAAAAATTTGAAAAATAAATTTGCAAATGGGCAACATGAGGAAGAGTTGTGGAAAATTGTGTTCTCTTTTAATTACCATAACTGCAAAAAGAAGATGCATTACAAGGAATTTTTAGTAGTAGGCGATGCATTCGATAAAAATTTTAAGAAGAAAAATCAGAATATTAAATTATGCATAAAATAAGGCTTTAAAGTTCTGGAAAAGACTGGCAGAAAAAGAAAAAAAAAAAACATAAGGAAATAGGGAGCATCCTGGGTTTATTAAACATTATCAGGCTTATTTTTTTCTTGTTTCCAAGTTTTTGTTTGTTTGCAAGGCTGGGGATCAAAGCTAGGCTTCATACATGCTAGACAAGGTATTCTGGAACTATATAACCACCCCCTGGAAGTTTTCATTTTTTATACAAGTGAGCATGTAAGACTTATAAAATGGAAAAGTGATTAAAAATCATCTTCCAGGGGTAGAAAGAAGGATCAGAGGTTAAGAGTACATTGCTGTTCTTACAGAAGTGACCAAGTTCAGTTCCTGCACTCATGTGGCACCCGTAACAAGTGTTGTAGCTCTAAACTCCAGGTGATCTGATGTCCTCTCTGACCTCTGAGGGCATTGCACAACATTGGGTGGCACTACCTATCATGCGGACAGTACGTTCATATACATTAAATTATAATAATAAAAAACTATTTTAAAAGTACAAATCATTGCTTATTAGCTCTTATCACAACCTTCTGGTAGGTTCTTTATATCGTGATTGGAGTGACTTCTGTCTCTTGGCCTGAAGTGCTGTTTTGTTCTTTGCTGCTAACTGTGGCTAAGTCTCAGAGTCATAGGTGGACATTTGGGATTTCTGGACTCTTCCTGGTGGATACTCTCTACCGTACTTTTTAATAATGTAGATAATGATATTGCTCCAAACTGTTTAGAGTAGTTCACATACTTCCCATCAACAACAAGATGAGGTGCAGATAAGGACAATGCCTCACTGGCTTAGTGTGGGGCCTGGGTAGACACAGGTGCTCTAAGTGGGTAGCACTCTGGTTCTTCTGTAGTCATTTGACATGATGTGATGTGATCTGATGTAATGACCAGAAGTTTCTATTGCAACTCTATATGTGTGTGGGTTCTGGTTCATCATACAGGTTGTACACAACGCGCGCACGCACCACACACACACAACACAACACACACAACAAAACTCCACACACACACACACAGGTCACACCATACCCAGCGCACACGCTGCAATTCCCAGCAGAGCTCTGTGAAAGGAAGCTTGGGGCAGGAGTACGTGGCAAGTGTCTCAGGGGCCAGGTGGCTCAGGGTGGCAGTCCCAGCTGCTGAGGGAATGGGAGGAGCCTGACCTCCAGTCATCTTTCCTCATGTTCCCTCTTCATTCAGTCACTCAGTACTTGGAAGGAAAGCATTGACTAGTTTAAGGATCCAATGATGTCTCAGGTGGAGACAAGGCGCATAGACAAGCCCGCAAGAGCCAGGCTGGGGACCTGGGGAGGCAGATGGTGTGGGAACTGTTCACGCATCCTTTTTGGGGTACAGGTGTTTGTGTTTTCTTCACCTTTAGTCTTCCCTAGGAGAGAAATGAGGCTTAGAACCCTGGGCTGCAATAGGGACGAGTGGGCTCCGTGAAAGGGCCATGCTTGCTCTGGAGATTGGGGGGGGCACCAGGTCGGCCTCCTCGCCTCAATTTTAATCAGAGACGCTTTGATATGCATCGCACGCTCTTATTAGCTATATTTTATTTATTTATTTATTTTTATTTATTTATTTATTTATTATATTTTATTTATTTATTTATTTTTTGGTGTTTTTAGAGACAGGTTGCTTTGTAGCACCAGCTGGCCTGGAACTCACTCTGTAGAACAGACTGGCTTGAACCAAAGGATCCACCTGCCTCTCCCTCCCGAGCTGCTAGGATTAAAGGGTGTGCCACCACGCCGGGCTCTCTTTTAGCTATTTTAAAATCAAGTCTTTAATCTAGCACTTGGGAGGCAGGGCAGGCGGATCTTTGTTGAGTTCAAGGCCAGACCTGCGTCTACAGAGTGGAGTTCCAGGACAGCTGGGACTACAGGGAGACCCTGTCCCTGAAAAGACCAAAAAAAAAAAAAAAAATCAAGTAAACAACCCTCAGAGCATCACGCCCCCTCTTTTCCCACATGTCACTACATTGTATCCACCTCCTGATACAATCATTGTTAACTCTTTCGGTTACTTTTTGATTTTTATTCGGCCTTTTCTTCCTTGTTTTTTTTTTTGAATTTTTGTGATTTTTACCATAAAATATAATTTGGATAAGTATTTAGATCTCCTCCCGCTTCCACACCTCCTTCCTGCCCCCACCATACATGTATGTGTGTGTGTGTATATGTATATAATGTAATATCTTAAAAAAGTCTACAGAGTCTAGTTTGCGTCTGAGTGTCCTTCAGTGTAGGTCATCCACTGGAGCCTGAGGAACCCATAAAGAGTCCTATGGTTATGAAAGACCACTGTTGATATTTTCTTTCTTTCTTTTTCCTATTGTGGGCATATAGGTACAGTCTACTGACTGTAAATGTAATTGATTTTTAGGCCGGGCATCGAATGGTCGCGCTCTAATCCAGTACTAGAGAAAGCAGAGGGCAGGTGGGTTTCTAGGGGTTCAGGGCCAAGCCTGCTTACACGGTGAGTTTCCAGGCCAGTGGGGATACAGGGAAAGCCTGTCTCAAAGACAAAAAAAAGTAATTGATTTTTACATTTTTGATTCTAGACTCAGGCAATAGTTCATTCTATAAAACATAATTAAATATTCCCATTTATAGATTTCCTAAAGTATAAAGTCATATTTATTTCTTTTCAGTGTGGGGTTTTTAGAACCGGCCTCACACATGCTAGGCAAGCATTCACCCTGAGCATCCCAGACCTCTTTTGACTTTTTGCTAACCAGGCCGGATTTATACTGTAACCCAGGCACGCCGTGGACTTGAGATCCTTCTGCCACAGCCTGTCAGCGTTGGCTAGATTACAGCGCCTGCAGCACTGGGCCCAGCGTCATAATTACATTTGGGTCCTGTTTTTCCCTCCCCACTTCCATTTTCCTTCTGTCTTCTCACTACACTGCCTATGTTAGTTCCTATCCTTGGAAAAGTAGGAATCTCAAGGCAGAATTGAAAGTGCACACTATCTATTGGGAGAGATGGCTGGGAGGAAGAAGGGCTCCAGGCGTGATCCTCTGAGAGGAAAAGGGTGGGATGGAGCTACAGACTGCAGTGCAGCTCTTGAGGAATTCACTGCCAGGCTCAAGGGGAGACTGCAGAAGAGCCAAGGGTTAGTACTGCTCTGTGAGAACAGCTGCTCAGTCCGGCTGCTTACATAGTGAAGTTCTCTGTGAGGACATCAGGGGCCCCAACTTGACACAGTCCACCAGAGGACAGCCTTTGAAGGGAGGTGGCAGTGGGCGTACCACATGGTCATCAGATTTTGATTCTGACTTACGGTTCTATTCCTGTCCTGCACTTACTGTGCTGCTGTTTCTTTCATCATTCATAAGTTTTTCTATTCTTGAGCTTCTTTTGCTTAGAAAATACTTATTATACTTTCTTTTCTTTTTTATCCCTTTTCCTCCTGGATTTCAGCACTGCGCCTGAGATGGCTATTGGGGTCACCACCGCTACATTCATTTTTGTGTCTATGGTATATATGTATATGTGTTCATGTTGTGTGGGATGCCTGTCTGTGTGTATGTGGTGTGTGGTATATGTGTTATGTGTTGTGGTACCTGTGTAGGTGCGTGAAGCATATGTGTTTGTGTTCATGTATATATGTCGTAGGTGCATATGTTATGTTTCATTGTGTGGTGTTCACTATGTGTGTTGTTCAATGTGTATCAGGTGGCCTGTAACGGTGCATGACATGTAATGCATATGTGTTCATGTGTGTGGTGCTCCATACATGTGTGCATGTATGTGGGTATTTTTTTATGTTATCTCTCTTTGTGTGTTTTTTTTTTTTTTTGTTTTTTTGTGTGTGTGTTTATGTGCGTAGCTGCCTGTGAATTTGTGTGGTGTATGTGTGCTTATGTGTGGGTGCCCATGGATGGTGTGTATCTGTATATGGGTTCATCGTGTGTGTGGGGTGCCCATGTAGGTGTGTGGCATATGTATGTTTCATGTGTGTGTGTTTACTGTGTAGATGCTGTGCATGGGTATATTCATGTGTGTTCATAAGTGTTCATGCCTGTGATGCTGTGTGTGGTGTATTTGTTCATGTGTTTGTCCAGCTGTTTAGGTGCCCATGTGCATACATGGTATAGTTGTATGTGTTCATGTGTATAAGGTGCTGTGCCTGTGTGTTTATGGTGTGTATATATGCATTCATGTGTGTTTATCTGTGTGTATGTGCCATGCGCTTGTCTGTGTGTGTGGAAGGCCAGATGTCAATGTCAGATGTTCTTCAGTTGCTTTCCACTTTATTAATTTTGGATATTCTTGCATTCATTTTATTGTTTTCTTTCTTTTATCAGTGACAGGGCCTCTACTTAGCCTACAGTTTGCTGATTTAGCTAGACTAGCTGGCCGGCAAGCCCCAGGAACTTCCTGCCTTTTCTTTGTTAGTGCTGGGATTATACCCATGGGCTGCCATGCTGGAGATCCAGCTTGGGCCCTCAACCCACAGGGGAGTAGGGGTGGGGTGGGGGGGAGGGGGGGAGGGTCGGGGGTATCTCCCTCTCCCTGGGGCTTTCTTCCTGAATTTGCTTGATGAATAGTTTTGTAGTATTGGGGCCAGACTGTAGAGCCTCAGATATGCTAGGCAAGTGCTCTATCCCTGAACTGCACCTCTAGCCCTCTCTCCTGATCCTATTGGGATGGGCTTCCAGGAGCTTTGGAGAGGGACTTAATGCTCCACATTACTGATAGTCTGGGACAGAAATCATTCCCCCACACAGTCCTGAGGCCACTGCTTCCTGTTGTCATAGTCTGGGGAGGGAGTCCTCGTATTCAACTCCTCCTACTTTTCTCTCTTTCTCTCTCTCTCTCTCTCTCTCTCTCTCTCTCTCTCTCTCTCTCTCTCTCTTTCTGGTAGGTTTTAGGATCTCTTACCCTTGTTCTGAAATTTCACAGTGATGTGCCTTATTCTCTACGCTAGGTGATGGACAGTTCTTTTGAATCAAGAAACCCAAGTCTTTTATTTCTGGGAATTAAAAAAAAAATGTTTCATTCATTTCTTCCAATACTTCCCCTAACCTCAATGACTTTTTTATTTCCGTATTTGACCTATTGGGGTGGCTATTTGATTTCTGTAGACTTCCTGCCTTTGTTTTGTGGAGATTCTTGCCCCATGGGCCTTGGGGTAGATTGACTTGGGTAGAAGTCTCAAGGCTTGTTGGGACTCTCAAATGTTTGTCTCTATATGCAGACTTTGACTGTTGGGCAGGTCCCTTGCTTTTAAGAGGACATCTTCTATCTCCAGGAGACTCCTGGGAAGAGGGGGGAGGGGCCGTGTGAAAACCTGGCTTGCAGGTAGTTTCCTTCTTGGCTGCCATCAAGACATAGTAACTAGCCAGACCAGGAAGTTCCTTACCAACTGACTTCCTCAAAGGAGACAAAAGGCTAGTGCAACATTGCCTACAGAAATTCAGGATAAAAATAGCAAAATGGACAAGAGTCCACTGGGTGCCATCCTTGTGTCTGGACTCAGAGCCTATCGTGGTGGCTTGGGGATAACTTATGATTCCTCAGATTATGTAAAGCTAAGTGAGTCTAAGCAGAGACGCAGGAGACATGGCCTGCACGGGAAGAAAAAGACCTTGAGATAAAGTGAAGGGAGTGCAAGAACAGACTGGAGAAAGCTGGGGCGGCCACGGCCAATGTTGGTCCTGGCAAAGCTCAGAAGGAGGGGAGATTCTGCAGTGACTTCATCTGTTGCAATTGTGTGATTTTCTTTTTTACTAAAAGCTAAAAAAAAGCAAAAAAATTGCCTAACAGCATTTTGGGAAAGTAATTCAGGAAGGTAGAGTCTCATCTGCTTCCTTAGCTGGGTCTGGGACTGAAGTGCTTCCGGTTGGGTCTCCTCACTCTTGCTACTGAAAGGACGGCTGGCTCAACTTCTTGGCTGCTCAGATTGGCCTGTAACGATGACCAGTACTAGGGCTTCTAGATGCTTCTACCACATACTTTCAAAGCATCTTCCCATCTTCCGCCCTCCTCTGCGCTCAGCCTTACTTGGGGTAGGAGGAGAGCATCCCTACATTGCTTCCTTTCCCAGAGCTTTTCAAGGTTGAGTTTTCCTAAGGGTGTTATACAGACACCCTGCCATGTAAGTAGTTGTTTTCTCCACTTTGCTATATCAATTGCTACTATTCCTCAATCCATGTTTAGCTTCCAAACTTTTGTTGGCATTTCTTATTTTGCAATGCTTTCCACTCCTTTAGGACAGAGTGGAGAAAAACAGCATATGTCCATATTAACAGCCATGATTAATGAGAAGTCATGTTTTTCCTATGACTTATACTAGCAATAAACCCCAGATCAATAGTATACCCCAAAGATGATAATATGACTCTTGTAGAATGTACTCAGAAGAAGCAACTGCCTTCTAAATCTTTTCTTTATCTCTGGATATCTTCCTTTGATGTTTTCTTGACCTATTTCTTCTTTAAGGTAACAAAAGGTTACCATTCAAACAACCCAAATAAGCAAAGGATTATAATTAATTGAGCAACTATTGTGAGCCTGATGCTATACTAGGGATTTTATAGTCAGAATGCCCCATTTCAATTTCTTTTTTTTTTAATTTTTTATTAATTATTTATTTATTTATTTCTGTATGTGTATGAATGTACCGTCTGCATGCAAGTTTGTGCACCCGTGTCGTGCAATGCCGCAGAAGTCAGAAGAGGGTGTTGGATTCCCCTGGAACTGGAGTTCTCCTGGAATTGGAGTTTCGGACGGTTCTCGGCCGCCATGTGGGTGCTGGGGATCGAACCCGGGTCCTCTGCAAGAGCGGTTGGCGCTCTTAACCACTAGGCCATCTCTCCAGCCCCGCCCCATTTCAATTTCATAGGGTCTTTACTAACTCTTCCCAGGACATTCTGAGATAAATAGCTTGGATTTAAATGGGACCATCTCATTTATAAGATGATCCCTCCTTCAAGGCTACTATGCTGCCCATTCTAAGGGACATTCTAGTGCTAGGTGCTTGCAAGATGCACATGCCAAGTGCTTAGTCGGAAAATGTGAAGTCCATGGGGGTACAGGCCTTGCTGACTTTTATCACCATTTCCCAAACACATGAACAACACTTGAGTCATTGAAAATATACATCAATTCACTTTGTTAAAAGAATAAGTGGAGGCTGGAGAGATGGCTCAGTGGTTGGTCAACAGTACTTGCCGCTCTTGTAGTGTACCTTGGTTCAATTCCCAGCACCCATAGACCGTGCTTTCTAGGAGGTGCTATCTACATGCAATCTGAGAATTGCCCATAGTAATATCCCATCCCAACCCATATTATAATTCAGGACAACAGGACCTAATGATATAGCTGAGCTGGCTCAAGTTAGCCCAGAATTATTAAGCAGAATACTATTGAGCGTCCACTACATTTTAGGCATTGGCCTTGGAGATTTTTATATTGATTGACTCTCTTTACATTCTCACCCCCCCGACAGGAAGTCAGTTGACCTAAAACTAGTTTCTTAAATGTCCATTTGCCCAATGAAAAGATTACTTAAAATTAAAGTTTTGTTTGAAAAGCTAGATTTTGTTTTAGTGTCCTATATTTTCTTATATTTGGGGACACTTTAATGATGAAAAAACCCACCCTGGTTCCTGTTAAGGCACGACTAACTAAATTTCGTATTTGTTGAACTTGCCAAATTTATTTTTTAAAGGATGGGATTGTTTGGAATCCTCAAAAGTGCCTTTTTCTATTTGACCTACTTTTGGACAGTTAAGCTTTTTAGTAAGTTTATGGAAAGCCTTTTATTCAGAATTTAAATGAAATTAAGTTAAAAATTAATTTAATATTTATTTCTAGGACACCTGGACAGATGTACAGTACTCCAAAGGGCATTGAATTTCATGTCAATAGGCTTTTCGGTAACTTATTTTCCAGTAAAGCTAGAAAAGAAAAATAATTAGGACAAAGACTTGAATAAATCCACTCATTGGGCCTCTCTCCTCACATGTTTCTCCCTCATTGGCATCCCAGGAGGACACTGGAGAGCCCTCTGTCCTCTGAATTTTTGATGGCCATAAGATGCTATAACCATTCTTTTAAATCAGAATTAAGAGTCTTTCACTGAGTTTTTAGAGGCAGACAGAACTCCCCAACAGTCTTTCACACACTCTAATTTAAACCATGCCAGAAAACTCAAGTGGGTCAACATAAATGACAGCATAGGGATGATGGAGACAGGGAGAGAATCAGATAACCTTGAAGCATTTGCAGAATGACTTTATTTACTATAGAAATACTTACAATAATTCAGTGTTCTAGTTTGCTTTCTGTTGCTGTGATAAAACACTGGCCAAAAACAACTTGTAGAGGAAAGGATTTATTTGGCTTATAACTTTCAGATCATAATCAGACACCCAGAGGAATCAGGCAGGAGATCAAGGCAGGAGCCTAGAGGCAGGAACTGAAGCAGAGACCGTGGAGAAACGCTGCCTGTTGGCTTGTGTTCCCAGGCTTACACAGCTACTTATACACCCCATGGCTATCTGTCCAGGGATGGCACTGCCCACAGTGGGCTGGGCACTCCTACATCAATTAGTAATTAAGACAATGTCTCACATACATTGCTGTAGGCCAGTCGGATGGGGGGAATTCCTCAACTGAGGCTCCTTCATTCTAGGTGACTCTACTTTGTGTCAAGAGGACAGAAACTAACCAGCACAGACAGACAGAAAAGACAACAGAGAAATTTCTCCCTACCTAACATGCTCTTGGATCTGAATTTGGTGTTTGTTGAATGTGTTAACTATTTGATAACATGATTATTTTTTATATGAAACAATGAGATCGAGTGCTCCAAAGCAATTTGGGGAGATGTAGGAGATCAGAGTTAAGCATAAGAACAATGAAATTATATTCGAAGATGAATCTGTCAAAGCTAATCTAGAAAAGGTAATCAGTTCTCAAAGATTCTATTTTGTTACTTTAAAAAAAAAGCTAAATAAAAAGTCATTTTTTTGTTGCTTAGTGATTAAGTGCTTGTCTAGCATGGAAGAGACCCTGAGTTCAATTTCTAGCACTGCAGACACCAGTTACTCCTTTTTGTTATTGTTTGCTTTGAGACAGTGTCTTGCTAGGTAGTCCAAGCTGGCCTTGAACTCATGATGCTCCTGAGTGCTAAGATTATAGGTATGTACCAGCACACACAGAAAAAAAGTTCTTAGAAAGTACAATTTGTCTTTGTTTTTATATTGGGAAACAATGGAATATTAACATAATAGCAGCTCTAAAGTTTCAAAAAGAATCTTGAGACCTGTGTCTACATGGCTAGGACAAAGCCAGTGTCTTTCAGCTTTGGTAGTGCGGTGTGGCTGGCTGAGATCACTTGACTCTCCTTTGGACAATTTCTTTCTTATATTTCAAAATCTCCTGTATCTTTTCCCCTTTTCCCTAACTCTTGTAAGTTTGGAATTTATTTTTATTATTTTATTTTGATCACCCAAGTGACAGAAGTGGCCGATAAGAGTGGCTAGTAATGAAGAGTCAGGCTAGTAACAAGTTACATCAAAATGAGGGGATCTAATAGCCAATGGGGAGAGAACAAGGCTGGGCAGAGGCCTAGGCCCATCCTGGTTACAGTCTCACGTGGGCCAACTCTGACTTAGAGTCATTGTTTACTAACAGGGCTTAAGCCCTTGGCTAGATCTCTGTGGTGGATTATCATCTAATCCTTACAACAGTTCATTGAAGGTATGTATTATTCCCATCTTGCAGATGAATTAAAGGAAAAAAAAATGGAGACAGAAGGAAATTCCCCAAGGTCATACGACCAGGAAGTAGAGCGCTAGAACTGGAACCCATCAGTTCTGTCTCCAAGCGTCATTTTCCACCCCCTAGTCATAGTCTTTTCCACATATAAAGTAGATGTAAAATACAGATGGATGAATTCTGTGACTTTCATACTCATTAGACTGTTTAAAACCCTTATTCAGAATTTTGTACAACTACCTACATAGCCTTCCATTAGTTTCTAAATAAAGAACTTCCTATCTGACCATCCCTCCATTTATCACCCAGCCATCCCTGCATGAATCTACTTATCCATCCAGTCACATATTTATCCTTCTGATTATGAATACATGAACTCTTTTCTTAATTTATTTTGTACCATGCATTATAGTAAGTACTGAAGAATCCCATTTTAGACAGTTCTGATCATATGAAAGGAACAACATATAAACAATTTCATAAGAGTGTGGTAAATGTTAATATAAAATAGGGCTAAATAGATGTTATACAGATCTGGAAAGGGAGGGTTTTCTAACCTTTCTCAGAAAGGGTTTTTTTTTTTTTTTGAAACAGTCTCCCTAGATAGCCCAGCCTGGCCTTAAACTGTGATGGACACTGGTGGGAGTCAGTTCTCTCCTTTCACCAGTCCCCAGGATTAAACTAAGGTCATCAGGCTTGGCAGCAGGCACCTTTACCTGCTGGGCCATCTTGTTGGTCCTGGGGATTTTTTTTTTAATGGAAGCCCTTAGAATTTTAGAAGATTGGTGAAGGAATCTAACACTGTGTACAAAATTCTCAGAGAGGTTTGTGGCTGAGGAAGTGCAGGCATCTTGGGCCAATCATGGAAGGGTTTTAACAATGTCAGTGTTTGAATGGAAAGAGAGTTGTCAAGAATTAGAAGGAAAAGAAGACTGTCTAGGTCAAAGAAACCACCAGTGGAAAAGGATACACAAATAATTTTGTTGGACTCCAGCCAAGGGGTCTACTTGAGGGAATGGGGGGAGACAGAGAACCTAGGACAAAGAGGTGGGTCTGGACCAAGAAAGGACTGCTGTGCAAGGCCAATATAGTGTTGCAAGGATATTGCAAATGCCCTCAAAAGCATTAGTATAATTCATTATTAAGTTATTTTCTAATACCATTAGACAAATAAAAGGGTTTTTTTTTTTTCTGTCCTTTTCCAGAAGCTTCCAGTGAATTCCATTTTAGGATAAATTTGCATTCAGAAGTTGAGCTGGGAGCCTAAGCTTGNTGGCGCTCTTAACCACTAGGCCATCTCTCCAGCCCCGCCCCATTTCAATTTCATAGGGTCTTTACTAACTCTTCCCAGGACATTCTGAGATAAATAGCTTGGATTTAAATGGGACCATCTCATTTATAAGATGATCCCTCCTTCAAGGCTACTATGCTGCCCATTCTAAGGGACATTCTAGTGCTAGGTGCTTGCAAGATGCACATGCCAAGTGCTTAGTCGGAAAATGTGAAGTCCATGGGGGTACAGGCCTTGCTGACTTTTATCACCATTTCCCAAACACATGAACAACACTTGAGTCATTGAAAATATACATCAATTCACTTTGTTAAAAGAATAAGTGGAGGCTGGAGAGATGGCTCAGTGGTTGGTCAACAGTACTTGCCGCTCTTGTAGTGTACCTTGGTTCAATTCCCAGCACCCATAGACCGTGCTTTCTAGGAGGTGCTATCTACATGCAATCTGAGAATTGCCCATAGTAATATCCCATCCCAACCCATATTATAATTCAGGACAACAGGACCTAATGATATAGCTGAGCTGGCTCAAGTTAGCCCAGAATTATTAAGCAGAATACTATTGAGCGTCCACTACATTTTAGGCATTGGCCTTGGAGATTTTTATATTGATTGACTCTCTTTACATTCTCACCCCCCCGACAGGAAGTCAGTTGACCTAAAACTAGTTTCTTAAATGTCCATTTGCCCAATGAAAAGATTACTTAAAATTAAAGTTTTGTTTGAAAAGCTAGATTTTGTTTTAGTGTCCTATAGTGTTGCAAGGATATTGCAAATGCCCTCAAAAGCATTAGTATAATTCATTATTAAGTTATTTTCTAATACCATTAGACAAATAAAAGGGGTTTTTTTTTTTTCTGTCCTTTTCCAGAAGCTTCCAGTGAATTCCATTTTAGGATAAATTTGCATTCAGAAGTTGAGCTGGGAGCCTAAGCTTGTTTCTGGGTGATAATGTGCTCTGAATTGCAAACATGGCTTGCAGAATTTCTTAGGAGTATTGAGTCTGAGTGGTCGTGGTGGCATGGCCAGTTGGTGTTATGGTGGTAGATCACCAAATTCCCGGTATTCAAATCAGGATCTATGAATAAAAAGGAGGAAGGGAAGAGGACACAAACCCCACTGAAAACCTGCTCATTTTACTGGTAAGAAAGTGGCGGAAGGTTTTTGGATATGGATTGTATTGAGTTAACAGTAGTTAAATTCACAAGCCAAGTATCACTGTAGAAATTCCTGTCGTACTACCTTAACTTTTTCCCCATACTTCTAGGGTTGAGGCACTAATCAGGAAGATTAAATAGGTTAAATTAAGACACAGGGCTAAGGATGTAGTTGGATTGATAGAATGTTTACCCGGCATGCAGGAATCCCTAGGTTCTAATCGCATGCATAAACCAACCACAGGTGTTGGTGCGTGCCTGTAATTCTAGCACTTGGGTGATGGCGGCAGGAGGATCTGAAGTTCGAGGTCATCCTCAACTAGATGGTGAATTTGAGGACAGCCTGTGCTACAAGAGATCCTGCCTCAAAAAAATAAAACTAACAAAAAACCAACCAACCAACCAAGCAAACAAAACAAATTGAGATTCACACATGCAAGAAAGCATTTCTCCAAAGGGAAGCTGGTCGGCACTGATGCAGATTCTCTAGATTTTAAAACTCCTTTGCTAATGGTCTTAGGTAGGTTGGGAATTGTAGCTCCAAGCCTGATAGCTCTCCTTCCTGCTAATAGGTCTTCCAGTGCGAAACCCAAATATGTTCAGTTCCTTCTCTAAGAGAAAGCCTCTGTCTCACTAAGATTAAGAGGGCATAGTCCCATGACACAGTTTCCAGTCAAATTTTGGCATCTGAAAAGCCTTTCCTCTGTCAAGAGCCGTGGGCAACCAGTCAAGAGCAAGCAGTCTTTTGCCACTGAAGAGAAAAAGTTACCTGCCAACTAGACTGCTCTGAGCCCATTGTTTGTGAGACCAGAGGAAACACACTGAACAGAAGGCGCTTTGTGCTGTCAGAGGACTTTGATGAACACATTTGCACCAAGTTGAAAGGAAAATGGGCCAGGCCACTGTCCCTGTCCACTGTTCCCCTTCCACCTTTCCTTGGGATTCCTGAACATTCTCACAAGGTGCCTCTGAAGACTCACTTTGGAACTGTCATTCTGCTTAAACTATAACCATGACATTCTGCCCTTCACAAGGCATTACTCTCAGTGGTACCTTTTTTATTATTATGTTATATGTATAATTATATTGCCTGCATGTATGTAAGTGTACCTGTGCCCATCTGTAAGTCCAGTGGTAACTTTTAATTACCCATCACCCCTTATTCTTGACTTCCAGGCCCACTGTACCTAGGAAAGTGAAAATTAACTTAGGTAGAGGCATGCCCCCAAAGACATGTCTTCCACAGTCCTATCCCCCATTCTACTTCCATTCAAATGTTTTTATTGAACAGTAACCACACACTGTCTTCACTAACTCAGAGACAATGGTGAGCAAAGCAGAGATCTAGAAGTGCCCTGGAGGCCTTTATTCACCAAAACCCAGCCTAAAACCAGAGAAGGAGCCAGAACAGTGCATAAAGAGACTTAATAATTGCACATCCAGTTGCTTGCTCTACAGCCCTTGCTCATAACTTCCTATACTCTTTCAGTCATCTTTCACGGCCAAATAAACTTATATGTATATATTAATGTATATATTTATATTTATAATATGTGTATATAATTAAAATATTTAATTAAAAATTACATATATGTATCTAATTTTAAAAAGCAGAGAACTTCATCCTCTGCAAAATATTGTTCCCACAGTAAAGACAGAAACCCAGTTGTCAGACAAGCTGAGAAAGAAACCATTCTACTATGAATATTAGATGATAAATGGTTAATCTGCTGGGCCTGGTCCCCAGAGGCTTGTAATATGAAGTACAGAGTTCCATCCTTCATTCTTAGCATGTGTGGAAATCTTTTAAAACAATTTCTTAGATAAGCAGAGGGTGGAAAAGCTCTGGCGTTTACCAGTAAAAACTTTTCTTGGCTTAAAAAAAAACTTTTTTTAGAATCTTGGAGGAAAATAAATATCCACATAATTCAATCAATGTATCTTCTATAATAAACAGTAAGTCACAGAACATTTTAAAGCTGGCAAAGAGATTATGAGAGAGAAGCTGCCTGGCCACTTAGAAGTTTGATCAATTCCTTAGCAGCACTGAAAGTGCTTGTAAATGCTTTCCCGCCATCGTCCCTTCCAGAACACTCCTGCCTAACAGGTCAGAAAGACACCGAAGGGGAAAAATCTTAGAAGTTGAAAATCAGCAGCCTACATACCCCGGAATCTTGGTCGTCCATGAAGGGAGCTGCTTGTGGTCGTGCGGGGCCATACATTCGAATGGTCCCGGACTTCCTCTCTGACTCACAGATCCGCAGCTCTGATGTAAGGCTCTTAATGGGAATCTGTTTTCAATTCAAGGCAGATGTGGGACAATCCTGTAGCCCTAGAGATTATGAACTTTAAAACAAATCGCCTCAGGATGATAAGTCCAGAGGCGGTATCTGTTTCCTGAGGCCTCGTTGGGGCGCCTTCCAAATGCTTAACGTACAACACAGTGACAGGAAAGCAAGCCTGGCTCTTAGACTGTAAAGCAGAGCCTTCAAACGCCCCTCAGAAACAAGCTTGTGCATAGATCTCACAGTGATTAAACAGACCGTTAGATACGTCAGGAACAAACTGGGGATTGCAAAGCTCCTCCCTCCTGGGCCCCCAACACTATCTTCATACCATTTGGCTCATTGCATTTAGTGTTTCCGCAAATTGAAATTGAATTGTTCTGGATCAGAGTTTTCTTGGCTCAAGAAAGGGAAGGGGAGGACTAGTCCAAGACTTCCATAGAGAAACATCCAGATATCCATTTAACGTGGTAAGTTTAAGGGTTCTAGAATTAGTGTTCACATGGTACAAACTGTCTATATCTCTGCAGAACCTCAGTTCAGAGATTACTCTGTGGGGCTGGCCCATCCTTCAGGATTTAAACTCCCCAAACTCTAGCTGGCTTTTAATATAATTTAACCCAATTTAAGAACCCTGAAAAGAAAGATGTTATAAAACCACTAATTTTTAAAGCATACAACAGAAAAATAGAAAGAAATAATATGAGTTTCCTTTTCTTTTTTCTTTTTTTTGGGGGGGGAGTCTTTTTTTCAACAAAGTCTCCCTGTAACCCTAGCGGGCCTGGAACTCATAGATATCTGCTTGCCTCTGCCTCCCAAGTGCTGGGAAATAAAGGCGTGTGCCACCATGCCCAGCTACATTTCCTTTTAATAACAGTTTTCTATAATGCTTTAAACCATAAAAATTAATGTTTTTAGTATTTCCATCAAATAGGTAACTCTAGGTATGATTCACATGAGGGAATCAGCAGAAGAGAGCTGCATTAACATATGTGTACTCAGGAAGCACAATCTGGCACGGCAAGATGGTTCAGCAGGTAGAGGCACCTTGCCGCCCAGTCTATCAACCTAAATTCAATCCCCTGAATGAATCCTTGGTGGAAGGAGAAAATCAACTCCTTTGACCTGTACATGAACATTGTTTCATGTGCATGTCTCCATTCATACACACAGACATATTACATCACATCACAAGCATATACTAAATAAAAAGTAGAAATCATGATCTATTATTTAAAATTAATATTATGAGTGTCACATGACAGAGCTTCATGCAAAGTCACCAAAGGACATTAGAACTAGTATTTCTCTTGTCTTCCTGGGGAAGGACAACCTGCATTGCCAATTAAACTTTCTATATCTTAGAATGTGTGAATATAACCATCTAACAATATTCCATTTATTTATTTATTTATTTATTTATTTATTTATTTATTTATTTATTTATATTTGAGACAGAGTATCATACAGCCCAGTCTGGCCTTGAACTTGCTATGTAGCTGAGAATGACCTTGAACTCATGATCCTTCTGCTTGGGTTACAGGAACGTGCCACCTCTTCCGGCTTATCAAACAGCAATATAATGGGTACTAATAGTTCTGGGTGGCACAGAAATGGGCCTGTCCCTAGATTTCTCTTTAAAGGGGTAGCCACCACCCGAATCACAATTTATTTATTTGTATAGACTGAATTCAGCTGATTATTTCTAAAACTCAAACCTCAGTAGTGGTATTGTGTTAACCAAGACCCAGAAGGAACTTTTATTTTTTTTGTTTTCAAAAGTCATTTCTAATTGCCACTAGCTTGATGTTTAGATGAAGCTCTTCTTCCACCTAGAAGCTTGTATTTATAATTAGAGATGATAAGCTACATTGGAGCTAAAAAGTGGGATCTGAAGCCAGGGCTGGCAGACACTTGGCAGGGAGAAGCAGGTGGATCTCTGTGAGATTGAGGCCAGCCTGGTCTTCACAGTGAGTTCCAGGCCAGTTGTAGCTACAAGGAGACCCTGTCTCAAAAAAAAGTCGTATCTGAGGTATAAATTTATCTCTTTATATAGACTAGGAACACAGATTTTCTTTGGTTTGATAGGCTATTAAGAAAACTATTACCAAAGGTATAATTCCCCAATTCTGACCCTACTCACAGGCATTGGCAATATTTACTAAACAGAGTCAGTTTAATTTATTGTTGTTATTATTATTACTGTTATGTTATTACTATTATTATTATTTGTATTTTTTGAAAAAAGGGTATCCTTGTAGCCCCAGGTGACCTGGTACTTGATAGGTAGACCAGGCTGGCCTCCATCTCACAGATATTTACCTGCCTCTGCCTCCCGGGTGCTGGGACTAAAAGCGTGTACCATTACGCAGGGCTCAGTTTAATTTAACAAGAAAATGTTTTTGCAAAGAAGTGGTTGAGAAACACCAGATATTGCCAGTGAAAGTGGGTAACTCTGAGAGATGACGATGAGGTGGAAGACAGTGAGTGTGGGAATGAGTCCTGGCTGGAGTCAGGAAGTCCAAATTCTAGTCCTAAATTTCTACTAGCTGCCCTTGTAACCTTGACTAGAGCACTTGCCTGCTTTCTACCTGTTCCCTGTTTACACAGAGGAAGTGCTGGTCTATAAATCTTCCCCTAACAACTGAAAGAGAAACTCTGTGCCATGAGATGTGGTGTCTTGGTCTCCGGAACTTAGAAGCTATGTTCATAAAATCAGTGTATATGCACATACAGTATTAGCCAGTCCTGGGTGTTCATCAAGCAAAGAGCAATTATTCCCTCCTCTGAGAAGTTTCTTTTCAGAGTCAAGAGAGGCACCTACTCACCTTTACAAAGGAGATCAGATATATTGGAAAAATTCTGTAAGAAACAGGGTTACCATTAAGACTTTGCTTTCATGTGGCCATTGTAATTTCTCAGCCTTTGTTTAATAATATTGGAATATTCTTTGAGATAAACACATATAATACTTATGTTATGGGTCATTTTGTGCACCTTGCCTCCATTTCCAGATTCTTATGCCAAAGTCCTAGCCCCTGTACTTCATAATGTGACTTCATTGGGATAAAATAATTTTCTAATGGTAATTAAATTAGAAGTCATCAGGACAGAGTCTAATCCAATGCTATTGGTGATCTTATAAAAAAGGAAGCCATAAGTACAGAAAGAATGCCATGTAGGAAGAGAGAAACCTATAAGCCAAGGAACGAGGACTGGAATAGATCCCTCCTTCTCCATTCTCAGAGGGAACCACCCTTACCAACACCTTGAACTTAGACTTCCAGCCTCCACGAATGTGAGATAACCAGCTATGCTATCATATACTTTGTCTAGGCAGTCCTAGCTTGTGACTGTTACTGGCATCTTCCAGACCCTGATTTCGTGTTCCATCTTGTATCCTACTCTATCCTGGATACTCACAACATACAAATAAAGACGTTTTAGTGATAGAAGATGGTAGGGTAGAAGAAATAGGAACTGAAAATGGGCTGACCATGGAAACATGTCTCCAGCATTTGTTTATTTACTCAGATTCTTAAGTTAAAATGTACATATATGGGTCTTAATGTTCAATCTTTAGATTTATGTGCTTAATTTGGGGTACCTATGGAATCCAGGAAATTAGAAATGGGCCATTGGTGGGGGGGGAGAAGGTCTTAAGAGATGGTACAACACAGGTGGTATGAAGGGAAAAAGGGAATGATGGAGAGGGCGGTATAAGTGGGGGGAGTGATGGGGGAAGGAGGAGTGTGCAGAGGGATAACTGACATTGAGGATATTTGAAAAAGCCATATAGAAACCCAGTATTTTATAGGCTTCATATACATATATAAAGTATATTAATTGGAGTTACCCTACACATAGGATTATGTTCATCCCAGAAGCCATGGTTGTAAAATAAAAAGCTTAATGCCAGGGGCTGGATAGTTCTCTTGAGTCAGAGATGTCCGAGAGACATCAAAAAGAATATAGGCTATTATTCTGCTCTTGTTGTTCACCAGAACTTGATGCTAAGACCCCATTGCTGAAGACAGCACACACATTGGTCACAGGATATGGAGAAATCAAGTAGGTACTGACCAGGAAGCTTCCTCCCTGCTGGTTAGCTGTTACAGTATTGGAAGCTATTTTATTGGCTGCTGGAGGAAACATCATCAACAGGCTTATACAGTTTATGAATCCTGTGAATTACAATAATGACCAGTCTGGTAAGATATGTCCAGGGGTGCAATAGTGGCACAAATATTATGGTGGTAACCAATCAATTTCTGATTGGATTTAAAGCTTGCTCCACAGGAGGAAACACATGCTTGGTATTGTAATTCTGAGAATCCATGGTTGGAGAGCTTATAGGCTCTAAGATTGATAAATAGTATGAAACTACTTTCTAAATTCATCTCTCTCTCTCCATCCATAGATTAGTGTAACTTTCAGACAACATCAGAGAAGTTTCTTTGTGCAGTGGATGGTGGTTAATGTAGAAACTCACACACACAAAAAGAAACAACTGGACAAAATACAGAGAGTATTACTCTAGTGCTCAGGCACAAATGGGACATCTATCTCAGGCCCCTTCCCCAATTTTTCATGGACTATCATGGAAGAAGGGGCAGAAAGGTTCTAAGAGCCAGTAGGAGAGGAACAGAGAAGAGCAATGTCTTGTAGACACCAGAGGATCATGGCACTACCTAACTCCCAGCAGCTGTGATTGCCTGTACAAGATCTGCATAATATCAATCCAGTCAATATTCTACCCTGGAGCAGGAAGGGCTTCATGAGTTGCTACCCCTGACTGAGAATCTAAGGACAATTCACAGGAGTCAGTTTTCCTTAAGGGTGTGGCTCCTAGTAGATGGACATTCTAGTGATGGCTCCATGCTCAGGAGTACATGAGTGTGACACAGTGGAATCCATGTTGATTAACAACAAGAGTAGGTCACAAAGTTGGGGTGAAGGGAGGTGTGATAGAAAAGGGATGAGTTAGAAGGAGGATGTGGGCAGGCGAAAATGATGAAAACAGACTGTATGAAAGTCTCAAAGAATGAGTATGAATATTTTAAAATTCCATTATTTATTTGTGTGTGTGTGTGAGAGAGAGAGAGAGAGAGAGAGAGGCCCAAGAATATGGAGGTCAGAGGACAACTTTCAAGCATTAGCAATTGGTTGTCTTTCATACGTGTCTTCCAGGGATTGAAGTCAAATCATCAGGCTCGGGCTGTTAGCCATTGAGCCATCTAGCTGGCCTATTTAGTTTTATATGACCAAGGTACACATGCATGTATGAAATATAATGATGAAACCCATTATTTTATACAATCATATATGCTAATAAAAAAGTTATTAACACCGATCTGTCCTTCATCTCTCATCAATGCAAGGGGGAAAAAAAACCCCAAATAGAAAAGCCTGAAGGAAGCAGGTGAGAGATGGAGAGATGGGTCAGCAGTTAAGACACTGGCTGCTCTTGCAGAGGACCTGGGTTCAGTTCCCAGAATCTACATGGTGGCTAACAACTGTTTGTAACTCCAGTTCCGAGGGATCTGACACCCTTTTCTGGCCTCCAATGGTGATGGATGACACAGGTGCACTTATTTACTCATAAGATATCAATCAAAAAAAAAAGATATCAATCAAAAAATAAACAAATAAGTAAATAAAAGAAAAGCAGGTGAGGAGAGGACAAACACCTGGGAACACTCAGAACTCCGTTCTTGTTCAAGGTCTGGTATGCACTAGCCCTTAGTGGTACTGAGATCCTCAGCTCTGTACCTATAAGCCCCTCCTCAGAGCACATGGCTCCAGGCATCTATGGCACATCCTCTTACTGACTTAAAAGCTTTTCTCTAAATAGAAACCAATGCAGAAACAACATGCTATTTCATAACACAAAGAGGTAAATGTGTTTTCTTTATTACATTACTTTTAAAAAAATTCAAAGGGTAGTTGTGGATGTTGCACAGTGGTAGAGCATGTGCCTGAATTGTGTGAGGCCCTGGGTTTGATCCCTAACACTGAAAGAATGAAATTTAAGTAAGTGGAGACACTGAGGAATGGGAATGCTGGGTGGACATTAACACAAGCACTTATTACACAGAGCAAGTTGCTATAGTTTCCTAAGATAAAATTCAGACCGCATCCAGCACTGTGATTCCCAAATGCCTAATCTGGCAAAGTTTAGAAGGGAGTAACTCATGCAAAGCCAACAGGCTACAAAGAAATATTCCAAACTTTTAGATTTATTAAAACACACTCCAGTATCTTATTAAGGAGCTCAGAGGAAGATAGTCTCTAAATATGGACAATATTTACAACTCAATGCTGGGTCCAAGGAAGGCAGGATTCAAATAGAGCAGGAAGTGGGAAGGAGGAAAAATTTAAGGTTAATTACGTAGGGCAGGCAGGTGAAAGTGGATCCTGGGGGATGTGATTCTATAAGGCAACTTTTCACAGGCTGCATTAGAATGTTCAGGAACTCATAGATTGATGATGGTTCCAAGAGACTTGAATGCTCTAGAAATGAGGAGAATTGGAAGTGGCCGGTGCGGTGCAGGGTTGTCAAGTTCTGCAACTTGGAAGTGAGCAGCTGCGTAACTTTTTGACTTTATGTTTTCCACTTGCCCATGAACTAGTAGTTTGTACGTAATTTACATCAAACCTGATCTGGCTTTCTCATGAGAGCTAAAAGTAATGGCAAGAGCTTTGTAGAGCTGAGGGCTATATTCTGTTCAGAGGGAAAAGAATAAAAATAAAATTTAGTAACATCTGCTTCCTGGGGAGGTCAATTCGCAATGTATACATAAAAAAGAACTCTGTATATTATTTTATTTCATGATTCCATCTTTTGAATGAGTCATTTGTTTTCTTAGTTCTTTGTCATTTGAGTAGTTTATATACTCTGGAAGCTAATGCTCTGTCAGATGTATCAGCAATGAAGGTTCCCTCCCACCTTCCAGGTCTCCCCTTAAAAGAAAATGATGACGATAACAACAACAACAACAACAACAACAACAGCAATGACAACAACAACAGAAACACCTCTTGTGTGGTCCAGCTTCTTTTTCATCAGAATTGCTATTACTGCTGTATTAAATGCAGCAGCATGAAACACCAGGTCATTTCCACACCTTGTACTAAGTGCTCTACAAGCATTATCTTAATTATGTCAGGCTGCAGAGATGGCTTAGATGATAAGGTGTTTGCTTTGAAAGCATGAGAACCAGAGTTCCGCTCCCAGAACCCAGGTAAGGAGCAAACAAAACAACAGAACAAAAAGCAGGTGTGGTGGCTATGAGCTTGTAAAACAAGGAGGAAGAGACAGCCCATCCTACAAGTGGCAGAAAGGGAAGAATCTGTTAAGTAGTTGTGTGTAAGCTATTATTACTGGTGATTCCAGCTTTCCTGAATTATCTTGCCACTTCTAACATGGGATTAACTCTTTATTTTATTTTATTTTATTTTTATTGATGCTTTGTGTATTTCATACATCATTATCCAATTCAGTTCAGGCATATTTCCCCTTCCCTTCCCCCCACCCCACCCCATCCCATCCCAGATCATGCATTCTGCCCTGACCATCCTGCATCTTTCTCTCAGTTTTTTTTCTCCATTTTTTAGCAATAGGTGATAATTTATGAGTACAAGCATCCTTCATGTAAAACCAATTTGCAAGCAGTTGTGCCCAAACCCACACAGCCCCTTGGTCCCACCATCCAGCAGGGGGGGCTTGTATGTTCAATCAAGTTGATCAAATGAGTGTCCAGGCTATATTGCTGTAGGTTCACGGTTCACCCCAATCACAGCCCTTACATTCTACCATGCCCCTTCTTCCGCAGATTTTTCCCTAGGCTTAGACAAGGGGCACAGGTGGATGAGAAGCAAAACAGTCTACTTTCTCTGGAGCTGTTGTGGGATTAACTCTTTTAAGATACTTCTAGACTTTTTTCTAGCTAGAACCATGGAGGTTGTACCAGAGAAGAAAAAGAGATGCTTCCTATGCCAGAAACACATAAGAAAAAGCAAGTGAACTTTGAAGATTGAAGGGAAAGTGCCCGCAAAAGAAGTTTGCTCTGAAGATGGTTCAGATGGCAACGAGAAGCTTATCTATGAAAAGGCTGAGTACTGTCACAAGGAATGTAGGGAGATGTGCAGAACTGAGATCAGAATGGCCCCAGAGGGCAAGAAAAGCTGATAAAAACCTGTAGATCCCCAATGAGAATTTGTCATCAGAATCAACACAAAGGTTGAACCCAAGGTCCACAAAGTGTTGCAGTTCCTTCACCTGTCCTAGATATTTAATGGTACCTTTGTTACACTCAACAAGGCTTCAATGAACATGCTAAGGATTGTGGGGCCATATATTGTACATGGGTATCCAAACCTAAAGCCAGTAAATGAACTAATCTACAAGTGTGAAGTAATCTATGGCAAAAGAAGTGGATTGCCTTGACTGATAATTCTTGAATTGCTGGGTCTCTAGCATGGAGGGTCTCTACCATGGCATCATTTACATTGAGGATCTGATTCACAAGATCAATACTGTTGGAAAAAGCCTTCAAGGACACAAATAACTTCCTGTGGCCCTTCAAAGGATCTTCTCCAGGGAGTAAAATGAACAAAGAAAACAATTTTGAGGAAGTTGGAGATGCTGGCAATCGGGAAGATCAGATCAACAGGCTTATTAGAAGGATGAACTAAGGTTTTCCCATGGAATTTTTGAAATCTAGTCAGTTAATAAGCAGCAACTGCTTTGTTAGGGGTTGGCAGGGGTGTGGGGGAGAAAACAGAAAGAAAGACACTTTTAGAAAAAGCTATTCACAAACATGAAATGTAGTGCCTGATTTGCTGCATTAGGGAATCATGAGCTATTCTTAACTAACCCAGAGACAACTGAACTGAACTGCACTGAGTCTTAGATCTAACAGCAGAGGTTTGGGCCTGATTCTCAAATGCCTTGTGTTAGGTACGGGATATTGAGTTAGTCACATTCAAGACGAAGATTAATATTCTGAGTGAACCAGGCCCTGTTGGAACATTAATTTATATTCTTGTGTTGATTTTTCCGAGGTTTCCCAAATAATGGACTTTTTATGCATCAGAATTGAGAGACCAGTATCTATCAAGTGAATATTTTGGGTTCTAAAAGCTCAAAAGGTAGGAGGAACACAACAAAATCCTTAGTAGGAATTCGATGCAATTTTAAGATGCTATGAAGAGGAAGAAATATGTAAAACAACAAGCTCCTCAGTCCTCTGTCATTTGGTATGTGTGGTGGTTTAAATGAGAGTGTTTCCATAGGCTCCAAGGATTTGGACATTTTGTCCCCAGTTGGTGGTGCTGTTTTGAGAAATCTTAGAAGGTGTGCCTTGCTGGAGGAAGTGCATCACTGGGGGTAGGCTTAGAGAGTTCTTGGGCCTTGCAGGGTTTACATTCACTCTGCTTCCTGTGCCTGCTTGAAGACGTGAGCACGCCTGTTTCTGCTCTGACTATATCCTGCCACCATGCCTCCCCACCATGCCGGACTCTGATTCCTCTGGAACCATAAGCTAAAATGAACTTCTCCATTTATAAGTTCCCTTGGTGGTGGTGTTTGTTTGTTTGTTTGTTTTAAATCAGAGCAACAGAAAAGTAACTGACTAATATAGAATGGATTCTGGTCTTTTCTAGAAAATGGAGGCTATGTTAAGACTGAGGAGGAAAATTATTTTGTGAACATTCTAATAGAAGAAAGACTACTAATAGCTAAGTTTGTAACAACATCTTATGTGCAAAATTCAATTTATCTAACAAATATTCACTGAGCACTTAGTGTGTACTAGACACTGGGCATACAATGATGACATAGGTCTCTACCTTCACGCAGTGTACATTCTCAATGTGCATGCAGACTAACAGATTAGTAAACCAATAACTGTTAAATTTTGTTTTGTCAGGCTGAGAGATGGCTCAGAGGTTAAGAGTACTGGCTGCTCTTGTGGAGGAGCTGGGATCCATTCCCAGCCCCTACATGGTGGCTAACAACTGTCTGTTACTCCATTCTAGGAGATCTGACACTCTCTTCTAACCTCCATGGGCATTGCATGACATAGGTGCACTTAAACAGATGCACCCAATACACTCAAACACATAAAATAAAAAAAAAATACATTAAAAATTTTGTTTTGTCTTTTATGCAGGGTCTCATGTACAGGCTGGCCTCCAACTCGCTGTGTAATTAAGGATGGCCTTGAATTTCCATTCCTCAGGCCTCTGTCTCCTGGGTGCTAGCATCACAGCTGTATGGCAGCACTCCTGGTTTGTGTGGTGGTGGGGATCAAGTCCAGTGCTTCATGCATGTTAGGCATGCACTCTATTGATTGAGCTATATCCCCAGTCCTAGGAATAATTAAATTTGACAGACGGGCTGGAGAGATGGCTCGGCAGTTAAGAGCTCCAACTGCTCTTGCAGAGGACCTGGGTTTGATTCCCAGCACCCACATGGTGGCTAAGAACCATCTTTAAGCCAGGTGTGGTGGTGAATGCCTTTAATCCTAGCACTTGGGAGGCAGAGGCAGGCGGATCTCTGTGAGTTCAAGGCCAGTTTGGTCTACAGAGTGAGTTCCAGGACAGCTGGGGCTATAGTGAGACCTTGTCTTAAAAAAAAAAAATTAAATTTGACAGAAAAAGCTCCCAGAGACTGAAAACTGGTGGGAGAGCACATCTGCTTTGCACAGGGCAGGTAGGTAGAGGTGGCATTTGAACCAGAATATGAAAAGGGAAGCTCTTCTGAGTAAGGAAAGAAAAACATTTCAGCGAACAGATTTGTAAATACAGTTATTGAGGCATGGTAGAAAGGCTGGTGCACTGAGAAGCTGAAAATGATCAGGTATAACTGGGTGCAGAGGGAGGGGGAGAGGGAGGACAAGAGGCCACGACCCTCGAGCAGCCAGCTCGGGCAGCCATCATGTGCAATGGTAAACAGTGATGATTTTACCTGAAAACCAATAAGAAGCCACTGAAGAATCCTAAACACAGATGCAGCATGACCCATGCCTTAATGCACTTCCTGTGGTGTGTAAAGAAAGGACCAGAGCATATTGAAGACAATAATGAGCTTTCTCTATTCAAATAACACTTGCTGGGGAAAGCTGAAATTATAAAATCTGCTTGTATTTTTAAAGCAATCTTCTATGGGCCCACTTCTTCATCTCAGGCCTATATATTTTAAGAAACAACAGTTATTCTACATTTAAAATTGGGGCTCAATTCTAGGCACATAGACCATCAAATAGTAACCTGCTAAGTGGAGGCCAGGAATACACTGGACAACTCTCGTGTGTTTGTGTGTCAGAATAAAAGATAACAGCATCCTCTCAAAGGGCTGTCAGTGAATATGTGCCTCTAGGTCTCCCTTCTTTAGAGAGAGGTGCTGTGTTGAAAGTAAACAAAATCCTGTGCCGGAGAGATGTCTCAGTAGTTAAGATCACTTGCTCTGGCAGAGAATCTGGGTTCAGTTCCTAGCACCCATATGACAGCTAACATCTGTCTAAAGACAGTTCCAGGGGATCTAGCAACCTCTTCTGACCTCTGTGGGCACTGTACATGCATAGTGTACTTATATCATGCAGGCGAAACACTCATACATGTAAAATGGAAAAAACATATTATTAAAAGAAGTTAAGCAGGCTGGAAAGATGGCTCAACAGTTAACAGCACTGGCTGCTCTTGCAGAGGACCCAGGTTCAATTCCCAAAACCCACACAATGGCTAACAACTTTCATTTTTTAGCCAGTTGTCATCATGTATGCTTACAACTTTCTATAACTCCAGTTCCAGGGGATCTAAGGCCTCTTTCGACCCCTGTGGGTGTTGCTGGACCTGGGGGCATTTACACACACAGAGGCAATGCACTCATATACATAAAAAGGTAAAAAAATAAAAACTTTTAAAAAAGAAAGTAAGCAAAATCCACTCACATGTAATATCATGTGGCGGTAAATCCCAGGTAGAGTCCAAGAATACCTCAGATTCTCATTTTGGACAGGTAATAGTGAGGAAAACACCAGGGTAACACAGGATGTACTATTCCTTCCTATTCTAGTTTATCTTCAATTGCTGTGACAAAACACTTTAATCAATACCAACTTGGGGAGGAAAGGGTTTGTCTTACATCTCCTGGGTCATAGTCCATTACTTCGGGAGCCCAAGGTAGGAACTCAGGGCAGGAACCTGGAGGCAAGAGCTGAAGCACAGGCCATGGAGAAACACTGCTTACTGGCTTGCTCCCCTGGCCCATGCTCAGCCTGCTTTCTTATAAAATACAGAACAACCTGCCCAGGAATGGCACCACCCACAGTGGGCTGGGTTCTACCACATTACTCAACAGTCAAGAAAATGCCCCACAGACATAGCCACGGGCCAGTCCAATGGAGGCAATTCCCCAGTTGTGGTTCCGTCAACCCAGATGTGTCAAGTTGACAACTAAAGCTATCTAGCACATCTCCCATCTTTGAGAGAACTCTTGGCATCTTCCATATACATAAAGTTAAGACAGTACACTGTCCCCTGGGCCACCCAGAACCAAGTCGTCTCCCTTCAGGTAGTCTGTTTTCACAGTCCAGACAGACAAGGAAGAAATATAATAATCTAATCTAATCTGATCTAATCTAATCTAATCTAATATAATATAATATAATATAATATAGCAGATGGAATTGATAACTGAAATACTTCGATAGCTCTGAATGTTAAACTCTCTCTATCCCATGATAGTTTGCTTCTCAGGTTTTCATTCAATGCAAAATATGTTTCTTCGACTGAGCTATGAACTCCAAAACCAGGGGCTTGCAGTGGCAATTCAGACAGACGCTTTACTGCTGCTATGCTATTGGGCACTGCTTCTGTCTTCAGCTTTAATGAGGGATGTTAATAACACCTCCCTCAGAATGGCTGCCTTGGGCTGACTTTTTGAGCTGTGCACAGGTGTTCTCGGCCAACACCGTAATGTACATTATTACGATATCAATGAGGCACAGATGTGCTTTCTGTCTGAACTCAGGGCGGGTATGCCTGCCAAGTCCATAACTCTTTCCGAGGGCCCAGGTCTGCTGGTATCAAAATGCTGTTCTAGCTCAGTGAACCCAAGTCCTGCCTTCTGCTTCCCAGGACTGGAGTTACAAGCATGCTTAAGAATTCAAAGAGGGGCTGGGGACATAGCTCAGTTGGTAGAGTGCTTGCCTGGCATGCATGAAACTCTGGGTTCGCCCCACACACACTCAGGACCCCGTAAGCTGGATGTGATGACATGTACCTGTAATCCCAGCACTTGGGCAGGCTGGGCTACAGAAAAAAAATGCAAGGATCCTGGGCCCCCAAAAGCCAGGCCACGGCTTTCTTAAGAACATGAAACTCACCCTGCCACCTTCAGTTTTGCTGTGATGGCTGGAGTTGCGCAGATGCATCTTTGGCTCAGCAGGCTTTTCTTGGCATCTACCATGCCACAGGTATCCTGAAGGAGTCAGGATCTATTCTGCCAACCAGTCTGTCTTCAGGTGTCCTCAACAGTCTCTGCTCTTTTTGTTCTTCTCTTTGACTTGTCTCTTAAATCTCATTTCCGTGACCTCTCCCTGAGGATTCTGGTCCCCACATTACAGCATTTTCACGATGTCAAATGTTTCCCTGAACTCACCATACTGTCATCTTCTTCCTTCCAAGCTCAAAACTCCCATGCAGTGAGATTTAGTTGTCCAACTTTGTAACTGAACTCTCTCTAACTTGAAGCTCCATTTTCCCTCAAGATGTAGCTGCAGCTGCTACAGTTGGTCTCTGGCTACCCTGGCTCTCCACACAGGTGTGGAGCCTGTTGCCAAGAGGTGGCCTGTCCTGAAGAGGCACAGAGGGGTCACTGCTGGTGAAGACTTTCTTGCTCCATGGCCTGTCAGGGCCAGATGGTGGCTTGGGAAGAAGATGGAGTTCTCCTCAGTGTGAAGACTGACTTAGAATTTATCTTGACTTGGAGAGTGACATTGCTGTGCCATCCAAGAAAATCTCACATTTAGCTAAGTGCTGAGAAAGGAGGTCAGCTCTTCAGCCACAATGCAGCCTGCTTAATGTCATTTTTAACCTTAAGCAGAGATGAACAGACAAGATACTGATCTCTCTCTCTCTCTCTCTCTCTCTCTCTCTCTCTCTCTCTCTCTCTCTTTCTGTGTGTATGGTCTTCCAGAAATAAGCAAAGTTTTACTGGGTATCTGAGTACATCAAACTTAAGGAAACCTAAGTAGAGACAAGTTAGGACACAGTCTCCCCAGCCCTATTGCTCTATTGCATGCTATATTCCTTTCTCCTGCTAACCGGGGGTGACAAGAAGATCTTGAAGAGAAATAGATGTTCTCTTCCATTTCCTTTTCGTTCCTGTCCTCATCATGCCTAGTTTCAGTTTACTTCCTCCCTTCCCTTATTCCCATTCTTTTCCTGCCTATCATTTGACTGATGGTTTCAGCTGCAGCATGAAGAGGTGGCACTAACCCTATTGTCTGCTTCCAGACCCCCAGAGGGGCACAGTGGTTGCTGGGGAGCAGAGGCTGTCATTCCTGAAGTCTGCCTGCGAGCCCTGAAGACGTGGGCCAGCAGCTGCAGGCCCCCACGGCGCGGCGCGCAACACGGTGGCCGTTCTGCATGGCTGGGCTCTCTCTGAAGTAAATCTCTTGACAAGCAATTCGCTTCTGCCACCTGTACCTAGAAATTCTTTGCCCAGGATATAAAATAGACCCAGACTCCTTGGCTCCCAGGAGCTATCTGACCTGAGGCCTGATTATCCTTCAAGCTGGCAGCTGCCGGGGCTGCAGTTTTCCTGGCGGCCTGCGCTGGCACTGTCCGTCATGGCCGCCATCGGAGCCTGGGTGTGTGGTGCACCCACCACTGGGGCTGTGTCCATGCATGAAACACGGCGCTATTTGCATTTCCATTTGGTGCTTGAAATTTCCAATCACCCGTCGTCCATCCTTTCTAAGTATGAGGATGTTTTAGAAGTGGGTGGGAGAGAAGCGTGAAAGCACATTAAAGACCCAACAAGTGATAATGGAAAGAAGACTGACGTGCTTCTGACTGATGAGAGAGAGAGAGAAAGCTTCCTGTGAAAATATGCTTTAGGATGAAATACAAGTATGGTAGTTTAGCTTTTTTTGAGATGAGTCTTATGTAGCCCAGGCTGGTCAAACATTTTATGTAGCTGAGGAAGTCCTTGACCTTCACCTCCTCCCGCCTCTACCTCCAGGTGCTGGGGTACAGGTGTCTTTGAATACATATGTATATCAGTACTCCTGACTTTGGTTGACCGTTATTTAGTGTTTCAGGAAAGGTTTTCTTTTGTTAAATACCAAGTAGAGATCTTCCTGATTCCCCCAGTGACAGAAAACTTGGGCAATATATAAGCTTTTACAACCCCTTTTTAGAATCTTTGGAAAACAGATTTAAAAGAAGGTGTATAAGAAAACTTTATGTACATCTATCAAATGCCTAAGTGCTATCATAAGGGTTTTTCTTGAAGGTTAACTATAAGATATCACTGAAGCAATGTTTAATACTAATTCCTATTTAGAAGAGTGATTATTTCTAGCTAATCTTCTAGTAGAACAGTTAAGCTTCAGATTTTATGAAAGTTGAAAGGACCATGATGACAAATTGACCCCCCCTTTGCTCTGTTTTTCAGTATTTTCAAATCAAATATGCTGTATTCCTTACATATTATGCTTAAACTTGTACTCAAGAAAAATGTTGCATTTAAATGTCCAAAAATAAAAATATGGGAAATAATTTTAAAAGGTCGAACTTTGGCTGGATGCTGTGACTCAAACCTATAATCCCAAGATGGGCTACAGACCCATTTATGAAGACTTTAACAAGGGAGCCTAGCCTTGCATGTGTTTGGTGAGGATGATAAGGAGGTGGGAGATATTTTGCCTTGGGTTTGAAAAATTTCAAAGTGGTATCTGGACTTCTATGTTTTTTGCCTCTGAAGTTCATGGGAGTTTAAGTACAGTTTACGCCATGGGCATGGGCAAAGACCTTTGGAGGATTTTTGTCATAGTCTTTCATAACATAGAACTTTGGTTCTATGTTAACTTTTCTAATGATAGCCGCTAGTTTTACATGATTCCAAGTTCTTCTGTAACAGGAGTTGCCCCTTTATTGGGCATGGACATGCCCTTTGCCCTCATCCCTTAACTCCCATAGACAATGGTTTGGCATGCTGTCCACTCATATCACACATGGCCGACAGTAACCGAGGGATAGAAAGTAAGAAAAGCACCAGGCTGTTTACTGTGGCCCATGACATATGTGAAATGAGCAAACATTTAATTTGAAGTTGTGATCAATTTGAAAGCTGTTAAAGCTCTTGTAATAACTCTTAGGACATGCGTTCCATGCATTTTGAAACACCTAGAGCTGAGCTTGTTGTTTAGAAATGTCAGAATGTTCCATTACAGTATTTGACTCACACTGAGTTCTCTTGTTGAACAGAACTCTGAAATACAGCTAAACACTTTCTGGGTTTGGTTGCTTACACATTAAGTTTATAGCCAAATGGAAGAGGCTCCTTGATTCTTTCTGTGTGCCTACTTTTGTGGTCACCTTCTCAATGCAAGGTGCTGCTTGGTCAGCTGACTGAAAAGGATGAACTCAGAACATTAATGCCTGGTTTAAAGGAGCTGTGTGATTCTAGGCTCAAGAAATTAGGTAAACTCTGAAGCCAAGAAAACCAAACAAGACTGGAAGGCACAAGAATAGTCTCAAGTCACACTCTTGATTCTCTTTGATTTTCCTCTGATAAGGGCACACTGATAAATGACCACTAGCACTTCTGTGGCATTGGGTGTACCATTGAACCTCTCTGAGCCTCAATTTTCATATCTGCAAAATGGAGGTAATGAAAAGATCTACTCTGGGGTTCATTGTGAGGGTTAAATGATATAATGAATAGAAATTGCTTAGTCAAAGTTTAGTTCAGAGTAGTTCAATAAAAACTATTATTTTTGGGGCTGGAGAGATGGCCTAGCAGTTAAGAGTGCAGACTGCTCTTGCAGAGGACCCAGGTTTGATCCCCAGCACCCACATGGCGGCTGAGAACTGTCTTTGACTCCAGTCCCAGGGGAATCTGATGCCCTCTTCTGACTTCTGCAGCATTGCATGACATGGGTGCACAGACCTACATGCAGACAGTACGTTCATATTAATTAATTAATTAATTAATTAATTAATTAAAGAAAAATTATTATTATTTGAGACAGGGTCTCCTTGTAGCCCCAGCTGGCCTGGAACTCACTATGTAGACCAGGTTGGCCTCAATCTCACAGAGATCTGTCTTTGCCTCCAGAGGGCTGGGACTAAAGGGGTCTCACCATGCCAGCCTCTAAACGAATATATTTTTTTAACTTTTTAAAAATTTTTATTTATTTTTTTATATGTATGAATGTACTGTCTGCATGTAGGTTTGTGCACCCATGTCATGCAATGCCGTGGAGGTCAGAAGAGGGTCTCGGATTCCCCTGGAACTGGAGTTCTCCTGGAATTGGAGTTACAGACAGTTCTCAGCCTCCATGTGGGTGCTGGGGATTGAACCTGGTTCCTCTGCAAGAGCAGTCGGTGCTCTTAACCACTAGGCCATCTCTCCAGCCCCTAAACTAATATTTTTTATACTGTGTCAACTCAGTAAAATCAATGCTTTAGTTAGGATTATTTAGTTTGCTAATTCTGAAAATGTTTCAACATAGCAAAAAGAAGTATAGGCCTTTTGACAAACCGAAAGTGGGAGAGCCAAGTATTCCTTTATTTAACAAGCATCTCCTATGCGGTTGGCGATGGGTAGGGTTAGAGAAGAGGTAGTTACAAAAGTAACAGCTCCTGTCTTTCAGAATCCTCAAGTCCATTGAGACAGATCAAGGGGTAAGCTGACAAGATGGCTGTAGCATCTATGCTCTGTGAAGACAGTGTAGCAGCCCTTTGCCTTGAAAACCCAGAGCTGCTGACAGAAGAATGGGAAAAGACCACATGTCCACTAAAGTCTGACATTCTCATTCTAAAAGACTGGAAGAGGAAGAGAGAGTCAATAACAAGTAAGAAATTAGTTCAGATCCTGCTGATTTCCAGTCTCAAGAGCTCTTGTCTCCAGGTGAGGATGTGTCTAAGATGAATGCTGGCTGTAGGCATGAGTTTAAGGAGCTCTGGACAAGCCCTGTGTGATTCCAGTTCAAGCCAAGATTGCAGCTTGGAGGCTCTAAGGAAGTATGCCAGATCTGACTTCTGATCTTCTGCCCAGTAGCCCTTCATCTATAAAGTTTAAGATCAGAGCTGGCTCTTTATTCCTTTCAGGTACTTAACGACACTGGTCCTGGCTCTGAGTGCCATTTGTAGGGGTGGAATCCTACCGCCTCTTAAAGACCTCAGCAAAGATGTATATTCCCTTATACTTTTTGCTTTATTGCATATAACTGCTTTACACTGAACATACAATTAACTCACCTGAAATTCAGTGGTTAGGCTAGGGAGATATCTCAGTGGATAAAGTGCCTGCTGGGCAAACACGAGGATTGAAGATGGGGTCCCCAGCACCCATATGAATGCTGGGTGGGAGTGGCAGCCCACCTGCAATCCCAGTGCTTAGGGGGCCTGAGGAAGAGATGATACCCAGGACAAACTGGACAGCTGAGTCAATGAGTTCTGGGTTCAGCAAGAAACTCTGCCTTAGTAAAGCGGAAAGCCATGGAAGAAGACACTTAATGTCCACCTCTGGCCTTGACACACATATACACACCTCTGTACAGGTGCCTGCACGCACCCATATACATGCAAACATGCATACCTACACTGCACAGAAAATAAGTAAATGACTAAATACAATTTAGTTTTTTTGTTTTTGTCTTTGTGAGACAGGGTCTCCCTTTAGTCCCAGCTGTCCTGGAGCTCACTATGTAGACCAGGCAGGTCTTGAACTCACAAAGATCCACCTGCCTCTGCCTCCCAAATAAAATTGAGTTTTTAACATGTTTACAGATGATGTGCAACCCATCATCACAGTCAGTCTCAAAACGCCAGAAGTCCCGGATCCCCTTGGCTTTCGTCCTCTAACCCTCCCTGACCCTGCAACTTCTAAGCCACTTTTCATCTTCACAGATTTTCTTACTTTGAGCGCATGCTGAATCATGCCTCTTCCCCCATTCATATTTTATAACTCTGAACTCAAATGTGACATTACTTGGCAGTGCAGTATTTATTTTTTACTTATTTACTTAGTGTATGCCATGGCTGGCTTGTGGAGCTCAGAAGACAACTTGCGGGAGTTGGCTCCTTCCAACACTTGAATCCTAGGGATTGACTTAATTCTCATTTCCCCAGATGAACCACTGAATTTTAAAATGAGTGAATTGTGTGTTTGTTGTAAAGCAGTTAAAGCAGTTACAATAAGAAAACAAAAGTATAAGGGAAGATATATCTTTGGTGAGGACTTTAAGAGGCAACTGGATTCCACCCCTAAGAATGGAGTTCATACCTGACCAGTGTCTTTAAGTACCTGGAAGGAATAAATCTCAGGCTTGGTGGCAAGTGACCACAATGGCTGAACCATCTCACCAACCCCCAAAACAGGGCATTTAAAGGATTCATTAAGTCAAGTGAAGTTCTGAGCTGGGGATGTAGCTCACGTGGAGTGTTTGCCTAGCATGCATGAAGTCCTAGGTGTGATCCCCAGCACCACCTAAAAACTTGGGATGTTGGCACATGTCTGAAGGTGAGGAAAGAGGACCAGGAATTCAAGGTCATCCTTGGCTATACCAAAGTTCCTGGGATAGTGAGGTTCCAAAGGGTGGCATCCTAATACAGTAGGACTTGTATCCTCATAAGAGGGAGCTACACCAGGAGTAGGAGCATCCAAAACAAAGGCCATGGCTGTAGGAAGGAAACAGCCACGTACAAGCCAAGAAGACAGGCACCAAGAGAACTCAATCCTGATAAACCCACACCTTCATCTTGGACTTTTAGGCCAGAGTTGTGAAATCGATCATGTTGCTTAAGCCACCCAGTCTGTGGTGCTTTGTAATGGCCTGTTATGGATCAACTCTTTGTGTCTCCTCCCATATGTATTTGTTGAAGTCTTAACCACTATGGTGGCTGTGTTTGGAGATGGGATCATCAACAAAGTGATGAAGATTAAAGGGATCTGATAGGATCCATGTCCTTAGGAGAAGGAAGAGCAGAGGGGGCAGGGTCTTACCCCAGGAGCCCTGGGAAGATACAGGAAGCAGGTGGCCACCTTCAAGTCAGAACAGACAGAAGTTTCCAGCATCTTCTAGCTTTTTATCACTGAGTTATCTAGAATCTTTTATATATTCTAAATACAGGCACCTTATCAGACGTATGGTTTCCAAGTGATTTGTCCTATTCTGTGGGTTTTAGTTTCACTTTCTTGATGGTGTCCTTTGAAATGTAAAATTTCTAATTATCAGGAAATTCAGTGAACCAATTAATTTCATTGCTGGATGTGATGGTGCATGCCTGTATCCACGGGATTTGGCTGAAGCAGAGGTTCATGAATTTGAGGATCTCTTTAGCTACATGGTGAGACCCTGTCTCTAATAAACAAAACAAAACAAAAAATTGTTGCTTAAGATTCATTTTCATCTTTAAAGAATAAAATAAAGAATCATTTCCAATCTAGGGCAACAAAGGTTTACTCAGATCCTTCTCTTCTATTTCAATAGTTTTCTTATGTTTAGATCTTGGATGAATTTTGAGCTAATTCTGTTGATCATGAGAGGTAGATGTGTCATTTCTTTCTTAAAAAAAAAAGAATCATTTCCAATCTAGGGCAACAAAGGTTTACTCAGATCCTTCTCTTCTATTTCAATAGTTTTCTTATGTTTAGATCTTGGATTAATTTTGAGCTAATTCTGTTGATCATGAGAGGTAGATGTGTCATTTCTTTCTTCAGCTTGTGGATGTATAGTTATTGTTATTTGTTGAAAGATTGTTCTTCCCAATGGAATCATCTCAGCAGTTGTTTATTTAAAATGTATTACTGAGAATTGAATACATGTCTCCATATATACTGGGCAAGCATTCTACCACCAAACTCTATTTGCAGCCCTGTCTAAGCACTCTTGATGCTAACTAATCAACAAAAAATGTAAGGGTTTATTTTTGGACTCTCAATTCTACCTCATTGATCTGCCTGACTGTCTTTAAGTCAGCACCACATTATCTTGGTAACTTGCTGTGTAGAGAAGACTCATCTAGGAAGTGTGAGTCTTCTCTAGCTGTGTCACTTTTTTATTGGAACAGGGTCTCACGTATGGCAGGCTGGTTTTGAACTCATTACACAGCCAAGGATTGTCTTGAACTTTGATTCTCTTGCCTCCACCTCCTTCAAGTGGTAGGATTATAGGTATAAGATACCAAACCTGATTTAGGTGGTACTGGAGATCAAACTTAGTGCTTCCTGCATGTATGCTAGGCAAGCACTCTACTACCTGAGCTACATCCTTAGCCCAGCTTTGTCTCCAACCCCACACTTCTTTCTCTCTGTGGATGTGTGTGGATGTGTATGGGGGCAGAGTGTACTGTCATTTCTGGAGGTCATAGAATAATCTCAAAAGTTGATCCTTGGTTTCTACCTTGTTTGAGACAGGGCCTCTTGTTCTCTGCTGCTGCCTCCACCAGGCTAGCTGGTCCCCAAACTTCTGGAGATTTCTCTTCTCTGCTTCCCATCTGGTGGCTGGAGTGCTGGGATTAGGAATACACACTACTGCACCTGGATTTGTTGGGTCCTGGGATCTGAAATTTGATCCTCATGCTTCTTGGCAAGTGCTTCATCCACTGAGCTGACTTCACAGCCCCCAATTCCATCATCCTTCAGGATTGTTCTGTTTTGATTTCTTGAAGCTGCCTATGGCTTTGAATCCCTAGACTTTCTCTGTTATCTGTGGCCAGTATTCTGTCTGTAGACGGGCGTCCAGGTGGCCTGTGCACATTTGAGGACTACCACGTGGGCTGGTCTCCAAATGCCTCACTATTAGCATGCCTGTGGATAGTTTCCTAGTTCTTAAAGTTGGGTGTCATGAACTTACCTCCATAATGAGTTTTTTTTTTTTTTGGAGGAGATGGAATTTTAAGCCCCATTCTCCCAGTATTCCAAATAGGATTGACACATTCAATCTGAGAGTTCCCACTGAGTACTAAGACCTAATCAGTTTTGATGGGCAGTCTGCCAGTAAACCCAATTATAGCTATTGTTTGAAATTAACCACACTGACAAACAGAAAAAAATCACTATAATCAGAATTCACTTGTTATGAGATAATTATTGATTTTCTTTTTTTTTTAATTATTTATTTATTTTTGTATGTGTATGAATGTACTGTCTGCATGCAGGTCTGTGCACCCATGTCGTGCAATGCCGTGGAGGTCAGAAGAGGGTCTCGGATTCCCCTGGAACTGGAGTTCTCCTGGAATTGGAGTTACAGACGGTTCTTAGCCGCCATGTGGGTGCTGGGGATCGAACCCGGGTCCTCTGCAAGAGCGTCGGTGCTCTTAACCGCTAGGCTATCTCTCCAGCCCCAATTATTGATTTTCTAATGCAGCACTTGGAGATACTCTTTCCATTTTTGCATTGTTTGGGGGAATCTGAGAATTCCATTAGAGAATTTTGGGTGCTAGTTCCCTTATGGCTGAAGAGGCAAGACACATTGGGGGGCATAACTAAGCAAAATTATTCTTTGTGCACAGAAAGAGGCATGTATTTCTCTCATTTAATTTTGAAGTTGGACTTCAACTTAATGTGCAGTTTTTCCTCTCTAAGAGGCTGTGTGCACTTCTGAATGCCTATCCTGATAATGATTCTTAAGACTTACTACAGATGTGTGGGTTAAATCAGTTTGGCTTCCTTCCTACTGGGGTGGAACAAACGTGCTACTCTGTCAATGGAAACCTGGGTTCTGGCAATCTTTTGCTCAGATTTTATTCAGGTTGACCAGCAAGGGGCACTAAAGCATAGCGTCTCTCCCTCATTCCCCCCAGCAATAGCAGAGGAGGTTTCTGCAGGCAAGTAATTGGGCCAGAATCAGGAAACTGTGCACTGTCACAGTCAGGTTAAAAAAAAAACAAAACAAAAAAACCAACTGGCTGTAATCTCTTTGATATTTTTTCAAGGGTATTGATATTTTTAAGAGAAGAAAAATTCTGATTGGGTAAAAAGGCAGCAAAAACAGTTCCAAATACAGAACCATTTTTTTGCTTGCAGGCCGTTATTCCCCTGTCTAGTCAATACTGTTAGGAAAAGCTGCAGGATCCTGTCATTACCTTTCTGTGAATGACTGCATTTTCTTTCCATCCCTGGGATGTAATGGCCAAGATACACAGCGAGGCCTTAAAAGGATGAACTACTTGATGTTATGGTGACAAGCAATTATTATAGAGGCCTAGTTGTTGGCCTCCCCCTACCCCCTTTCCTTTAAATTTTGCCTGCCTAGTAATTTCCATCAGCTGCTAAAAATGACTTTTTCCTTGTTTCAAATAAAGGAAGAGGTCTACATGCTAGGCACATATGATGAATAATTCCTTGTCATAACCAGGCACGATGTACTTCAGGGACTGGTGTGAAGTTACTGAAGCTGTCCAGTATCACACAGTAGGCTTTTCTTTCTCTTTAATTTTATCTTTTATCTATGCTTATTGCATCAAGGTATGGAAGCATTGAGAATGATAGATTTACCAGGCATGGTTGATGCAGGCCTGTAATCTCAGTCCTCAGGGGACAGGAGGACTATAAATTCAAGGCCAGCCTTGACTATATAAGGACATAATGTCCGAGAATCAGAGCAAGAACAAGAGAGAGAGAGAGAGAGAGAGAGAGAGAGAGAGAGAGAGAGAGAGAGAGAGAGAGAGAGAGAANTCGGGTGCACAGCCCTACATGCAGACAGTAGTTATTTTATTAATTAATAATTAATTAACTTTAATTAATTTTAAAGAAAAAATTATTATTTTTGAGCCAGGGTCTCCTTGTAGCCCCAGCTGGCCCTGGAACCCTACCTATGTTAGACCACGGTGGCCTCAATCTCACAGAGATCGTCTTTGCCTCCAGAGGGCTGGAACAAAAGGTGTACACCACCAAATGCCCGCCTCTAAACGCATATATTTTTTTCACTTTTTAACACATTTTTATTTATTTTTCTTAAGGTATGAATGTTAATGTCTGCATGTTAGGTTTGTGCAACCCATGTCATGCAATGCCGTGGGGAGGTCAGTAAGAGGGGTTCGGCTTCCCCTGGAACTGGAGTTCCCTGAATTGGAGTTGCAGACACGTTCTCAGCCTCCATGTGGGGTGCTGGGGATTGAACTGGTTCCTCTGCAAGCCGGCAGTTGGTGCTCCTTAACCACTAGGCCATCTCTCCAGCCCATAAATAATATTTTTTATAGTGTCAACTCAGTAAAATCAATGCTTTAGTTAGGATTATTTAGTTTGCTAATTCTGAAAATGTTTCAACATAGCAAAAAGAAGTATAGGCCTTTTGACAAACCGAAAGTGGGAGAGCCAAGTATTCCTTTATTTAACAAGCATCTCCTATGCGGTTGGCGATGGGTAGGGTTAGAGAAGAGGTAGTTACAAAAGTAACAGCTCCTGTCTTTCAGAATCCTCAAGTCCATTGAGACAGATCAAGGGGTAAGCTGACAAGATGGCTGTAGCATCTATGCTCTGTGAAGACAGTGTAGCAGCCCTTTGCCTTGAAAACCCAGAGCTGCTGACAGAAGAATGGGAAAAGACCACATGTCCACTAAAGTCTGACATTCTCATTCTAAAAGACTGGAAGAGGAAAGAGAGAGGAGATTCACTAAACAAGTAAGAAAATTTCGTTAGATCTGCCTGATTTTTTTTTTCCAGTCTCAAGAGCTTCTTGTCTCCCGGTTTGAGGATTGTGTCTAAGCTGAATGCTGGATGTACGGCTGCAGTTTAAGGATTCTGGACAAGCCCTGTGTGATTCCAGTTCAAGCCAAGATTGCAGCTTGGAGGCTCTAAGGAAGTATGCCAGATCTGACTTCTGATCTTCTGCCCAGTAGCCCTTCATCTATAAAGTTTAAGATCAGAGCTGGCTCTTTATTCCTTTCAGGTACTTAACGACACTGGTCCTGGCTCTGAGTGCCATTTGTAGGGGTGGAATCCTACCGCCTCTTAAAGACCTCAGCAAAGATGTATATTCCCTTATACTTTTTGCTTTATTGCATTAATGGCCTTTGTTCACTGAAAACATAAATTTAACTTCACCTGAAATTCAGTTGTAGCTAGGGAGATATCTCAGGGATTGGATATAAAGTGCCTGCTGGGCAAACACGATTGATTGAAGATGGGGTCCCAGCACCCATATGAATGGCTCGCGGTGGGAGTGGCAGCCCCACCTTCGCCAATCCCAGTGCTTAGGGGGCCTGAGGAAGAGATGATACCCAGGACAAACTGGACAGCTGAGTCAATGAGTTCTGGGTTCAGCAAGAAACTCTGCCTTAGTAAATAAAAAGGAGAAAAACAAGGAAGACACTGACATCAACCCCTGGCCTACACACATAACACACCTCCTGTACAGGTTGCCTTTTGCACGCCACCCATATATGCAAACATGCATTACCTTACATGCACAGAAAATAAGTAAATGACTAAATACAATTTAGTTTTTTGTTTTTGTCTTTGTGAGACAGGGTCTCCCTTTAGTCCCAGCTGGTCTGGAGCTCCTGGAGCTCACTATGTAGACCAGGCGGCTCTTGACCCTCCACAAAGATCCACATGCCTCGTGCCTCCCAACTTAAAATGATTTTTAACATGTTTACAGCTGATGTGCAACCCATCATCACAGTCAGTCTCAAAACGCCAGAAGTCCCGGATCCCCTTGGCTTTCGTCCTCTAACCCTCCCTGACCCTGCAACTTCTAAGCCACTTTTCATCTTCACAGATTTTCTTACTTTGAGCGCATGCTGAATCATGCCTCTTCCCCCATTCATATTTTACTAAACTTGACCTCAATGTGACATTATTGCACGTGCAGTATTCTTTTTACTATTTTACTTCGTGTGCCATGGCTGGCTGTGGGTCAGAAGACCACTTGCGGGAGTTGGCTCCTTCCAACACTTGAATCCTAGGGATTGACTTAATTCTCATTTCCCCAGATGAACCACTGAATTTTAAAATGAGTGAATTGTGTGTTTGTTGTAAAGCAGTTAAAGCAGTTACAATAAGAAAACAAAAGTATAAGGGAAGATATATCTTTGGTGAGGATTTAAGAGGCAAATCTGGATTCACCCTAAGCCATGGGTGAATCCTGCCAGTGTCTTTTAACGTACCTGGAAGGAATAAAATCTCAGCGATTGGTGGCAAGTGACCACAATGGCTGAACCATCTCACCAACCCCCAAAACAGGGCATTTAAAGGATTCATTAAGTCAAGTGAAGTTCTGAGCTGGGGGATGTAGCTCACGTGGGTGTTTGCCTGGCATGCATGAAGTCCTAGGTGTGATCCCCAGCACCACCTAAAAACTTGGGATGTTGGCACATGTCTGAAGGTGAGGAAGGAAGAGGCCCAGGCATTAAGGTCATCCTTGGCTATACCAAAGTTCCTGGGATAGTGAGGTTCCAAAGGGTGGCATCCTAATACAGTAGGACTTGTATCCTCATAAGAGGGAGCTACACCAGGAGTAGGAGCATCCAAAACAAAGGCCATGGCTGTAGGAAGGAAACAGCCACGTACAAGCCAAGAAGACAGGCACCAAGAGAACTCAATCCTGATAAACCCACACCTTCATCTTGGACTTTTAGGCCAGAGTTGTGAAATCGATCATGTTGCTTAAGCCACCCAGTCTGTGGTGCTTTGTAATGGCCTGTTATGGATCAACTCTTTGTGTCTCCTCCCATATGTATTTGTTGAAGTCTTAACCACTATGGTGGCTGTGTTTGGAGATGGGATCATCAACAAAGTGATGAAGATTAAAGGGATCTGATAGGATCCATGTCCTTAGGAGAAGGAAGAGCAGAGGGGGCCAGGGTCTTACCCCAGGAGCCCTGGGAAGATACAGGAAGCAGGTGGGCCACCTTCCAAGTCAGAACCGACAGACAGTTGTCCAGCATTCTAGCTTTTTATCACTGAGTTATCTAGAATCTTTTATATATTCTAAATACAGGCACCTTATCAGACGTATGGTTTCCAAGTGATTTGTCCTATTCTGTGGGTTTTGTTTCACTTTCTTGATGGTGTTCCTTTGAAAATGTAAAATTTTAATTATCATGAGGAAATATAGTGAACCAATTAATTTCATTGCTGGATTTGTGATGGTGCATGCCTTATACTCACGGGATTAGCTGAAGCAGGCAGAAGATTCATTGAATGAGGATCTCTATAGGCTACATAGTGCGACCCTGCTCTAATAATAACAAAACTAAAACAAAAAATTGTTGCTTTTAAGATTCATTTTCATCTTTAAAGAATAAAAAAAGAATCATTTCCAATCTAGGGCAACAAAGGTTTACTCAGATCCTTCTCTTCTATTTCAATAGTTTTCTTATGTTTAGATCTTGGATGAATTTTGAGCTAATTCTGTTGATCATGAGAGGTAAGATGTGTCATTTCTTTCTTAAAAAAAAAAAGACTCATTTTCACATCTAGGGCAAACAACGGTTTACGTTAGATCCTTCTCTTCTATTTCAATAGTTTTTTATTTGTTTTTTTTTTAGTCTTGTTATATTTTGAGCTAATTCTGTTGCATCATGAGAGTGATAGTGTGTCATTTCTTTCTTCAGCTTGTTGATGTATAGTATTGTTATTTGTTGAAAGATTGTTCTTCCCAATGTGAATCATCTAAGGTATTTTATTTAAATTATATTATCCGAGGAATCTGACTAATGTCTCCAATATATACTGGGGCAAGCATTCACCACCCAAACTTATTTGAGCCCGTTCGAAGCACTCTGATGCTAACTAATCAACAAAAAAGTAAAGGGTTTATTTTTGGACTCTCAATTCTACCTCATTGATCTGCCTGACTGTCTTTAAGTCAGCACCCCACATTACTTGGTAAGATTCTGTGCTTTGTTGTTAGGAAAGATCACCTAGGAAGTGTGAGTCTCTCTCTAGCTGTGTCACTTTTTTATTGGAACAGGGTCTCACGTATGGCAGGGCTGGTCTTGAACTCCATTACACAGCCAGGATTGTCTTGAACTTGATTTCTCTGCCCCACCTTCACTTCATACGTGGTAGGATTATAGTCATAAGATACCAAACCTGATTTAGGTGGTACTGGAGATCAAACTTAGTGCTTCCTGCATGCTATGCCAGGCAGCACCCTACTACCTGAGCTACATCCTTAGCCCAGCTTTGTCTCCAACCCCACACTTCTTTCTCTCTGTGGATGTGTGTGGATGTGTATGGGGGCAGAGTGTACTGTCATTTCTGGAGGTCATAGAATAATCTCAAAAGTTGATCCTTGGTTTCTACCTTGTTTGCGGACGGGCCTCTTGTTCTCTGCTGCTGCCTCCACCCAGGCTAGTGGGTCCCCAAACTTCTGGGGATTTCTCTTCTCTGCTTCCCATCTGGTTGCTGGAGTGCGGGATTAGGAATTACCACATACTGCACCTGGATTTGTTGGGTCCTGGGATCTGAAATTTGATCCTCATGCTTCTTGGCACGTGCTTTCATCCCACTGAGCTGACTTCAAGCCCCCCAATTCCATATCCTTCCGCGATGTTCTGTTTTGATTTCTTGAAGCTGCCTATGGCTTTGAATCCCTAGACTTTCTCTGTTATCTGTGGCCAGTATTCTGTCTGTAGACGGGCGTCCAGGTGGCCTGTGCACATTTGAGGACTACCACGTGGGCTGGTCTCCAAATGCCTCACTATTAGCATGCCTGTGGATAGTTTCCTAGTTCTTAAAGTTGGGTGTCATGAACTTACCTCCATAATGAGTTTTTTTTTTTTTTGGAGGCGATGGATTTTAAGCCCCATTAGCTCCCAGTATTCCAAATCAGGATTGACACATTCAATCTGAGAGTTCCCACTGAGTACTAAGACCTAATCAGTTTTGATGGGCAGTCTGCCAGTAAACCCAATTATAGCTATTGTTTGAAATTAACCACACTGACAAACAGAAAAAAATCACTATAATCAGAATTCACTTGTTATTGAGATACAACTTATTGATTTCTTTTTTTTAATTATTATTTATTTTTGTTATGTGTATGACTGTTACTGTCTGCATGCAGGCTCTGTTGCACCCCTGTCGTGCAATTGGGCCGTGGAGAGTCAGAGAGAGGGTCTCGGGATTTCCATGGACATGGAGTTCTCCTGGATTGGAGTACAGCCGTTCTTACGCCATCGTGGGTGCTGGGGATCGAACCCGGGTCTCCTCTGCAAGCAGCGCTCGGTTTGCTCTCTTAAACGCTCAGGCTTCTCTCCAGCCCCATATCTTGATTTCTAATGCAGCTTGGCCAGCTCCTCTTCCATTTTGCACTTGTTTGGGGGAATCTGCAGAATTCCATTAGAGAATTTTGGGTGCTAGTTTCCCTTATGGCTGAAGAGCAAGACACCATTGGGGGCCATACACTCAGCAAAAATTATTCTTTGTGCACAGAAAGAGGCGATGACTTTCTCTCATTTAATTTTAGTTGGACCCTTCAACTTACATGTGCAGTTTTTCCTCTCTAAGACGGCTGTGTGCACTTCTGAATGCCTATCCTGATAATGATTCTTAAGACTTACTACAGATGTGTGGGTTAAATCAGTTTGGCTTCCTTCCTACTGGGGTGGATACAAACGTGCTACTCTTGTCAATGAAACCTGGGTTCTGGCACATCTTTTGCTCAGATTTATTCAGGCTTGACCAGCAAGGGGCACTAAAGCATAGCGTCTCTCCCTCATTCCCCCCAGCAATAGCAGAGGAGGTTTCTGCAGGCAAGTAATTGGGCCAGAATCAGGAACACTGTGCACTGTCACAGTCCAGGTTAAAAAAAAAACACAAAAAAAAACCAACTGCTGTAATCTCTTTGATATTTTTTCAAGGGTATTGATATTTTTAAGAGAAGAAAAATTCTGATTGGGTAAAAAGGCAGCAAAAACAGTTCCAAATACAGAACCATTTTTTTGCTTGCAGGCCGTTATTCCCCTGTCTAGTCAATACTGTTAGGAAAAGCTGCAGGATCCTGTCATTACCTTTCTGTGAATGACTGCATTTTCTTTCCATCCTGGGATGTAATGCCAACGATACACCAGCGAGGCACAAACTTAAAAGGATGAACTACTTGATGTTATGGTGACAAGCAATTATTATAGAGGCCTAGTTGTTGGCCTCCCCCCTACCCCCTTTCTTTAAATTATTGCCTGTCCTAGTAATTTCCATCAGCTGCTAAAAATGACTTTTTCCTTGTTTCAAATAAAGGAAGACGGTCTACATGCTAGGCACATATGATGAATAATTCCATTGTCATAACCAGCACGATGTACTTCAGGGGACTGGTGTGAAGTTACTGCAACTTTGTCCAGTATCACAAGTAGCTTTTTCTTCTCTTTACTTTTATCTTTTTTATGCTTATTGCATCAAGGTATGGAAGCATTGAGAATGATGATTTACACCAGGCATGGTTGATGCAGGCCTGTAATTCAGCTCCTCAGGGGACCGGAGAGAGGAGGGACTATAATTCACGGCCAGCCTGTCTAATAAAGAGCACAATCAATGTGCTTGAGAGACGGAGCAGACGAACGGGAAGAGAGAAGAGAGAGAGGATGAGATTGGAGACGGGAGAGAGGAGAGAGAGAGGAGAGCGGAGAGAGAGAGGAGATATGGAGAATTTAATTGTCCATCAAGCTAGAATAAAACACCTATTATGTTTTCCAATTCTAAATCAAAGAAATACCCTTTGGAAGCTTTGTCCACTTAATACCACAGAAAAAATGCCTATAAAGCTAATTAACTTAGTATCCGTATTTAATTACAGGCTAATGTGTAACATTTTGAGAGCTTTTACACTGCTTTAAAAATATACACAATTGAGCCGGGGTTGGTGGCGCACTGGCTTTCAACCTAGCCTTGGGAGGCAGAGGCAGGGGCATTTGTGAGTTCAAGGCCAGCTTGGTCTACAGAGTGAGTTCCAGGACAGCTGGGCTAAGGGAAAAAAAAAAGACACACACAAAAAAATACACATTGCGCCAGGGCGTGAGTGGTGCACGCTTTAATTCTAGCATTGGGAGGCAGAGGCAGGCCAGATCTTTATGAGTTCAAGGACAGCCTGGTCTCACAGAGTGAGTTCTATAGGACAGCTGGGGCATCAGGGGGACCTGTCTTGCAAAAAGACATATATATATATATATTATATATATATATATATAGTATACAATTTGCATGTGTTATATCCATGTCTGCAGGGGGTTGCAGGTATGTGCAGTTCTGTAACACTGCAAATGTGTGGAGGCTAAAGGCTGAAGTTGAGTGTCTTCAATCACTCTCCATCTTATTCACTGAAGCAGGGTCTCTCAATTAAACCCAGAGCTCATTAAATGGCTAGTGGGGCTAGTCAACTTATGCTGGGGATCCCAGTCTGTTTTCCAAAGGCTGGAATTATAGTCAGGCCACCGTGCCCTCCTGACACTGTGGATTCAAGGGATCCAAACTCTGGTGCTCAGCCTTGTTTGGCAAGTGCTTTACCTACTAAGCCATCTCCTGAGCTTTGTTACATTATTAGTTAAAAACAATTTTAAGAGCTGGGCGTGGTAGTGCAACACCTTTAACATAGCATAGGGAGCAAGAAGGTGGGATCTCTATGGTCAGTGGACACCTGGTCTATAGAGTGAGTTCCAGGACACTGGGCTACAGGGGACCTTGTCTCAAAAAGGACCAAAAAAAAAAAAAAAAAAAAAAAACAATTTTAAGATTCAGGTTTGTTTGGAGCCCGTTTTTTGCAGCCTACCAGAATGAGGCATTAAAATGGATAACATAGTTCTTCAGTCCTCTCATCACAGTCCTCTTCCCTCAGATACAATCCTAAGTCGCAAACGGCTGATTACTGAAGAACCCTTAAGAAGTCTCAGTTAAATGATGGATAGCTCAAGTGCAATTTCTAATATTTTTCTCTCTGCTAGCCAAAATTAGAAATTAAAGGAGGCAGAGGAAAGCTTTTGGGGGGTTTGAGTTAGATGTCAAGAGTGAATGAAAAGGCAGAACAAGAGAAAGGAAGGACAGGTGGTGTCCCAGCGTTTCAATAACCATCACAGAGTTCTGTCCTGAAGTGACTTACATCTGTATATGTCCAAATGTTGGTGACCTCCCGCCCATCACCCTGGGCCTTTCTTCTCTCTGATCCAAGAGGTAGATGCAGAGACCATAACTGGCTGTTAGTTAAGAGCATGGGTCCTGGAGTTTGCGGCTCTATGACTGGGCTAGTTCCAGTGTACAGTTAAGATGCCTTCACCCATTTGACAAATATTTATGAAATTGCTACCGTTTTGGGAATGAGTTACCTGAGGTTCAGGGAGGCAAGACAACTTGGCCAAGGTCCAACTGGTGGTAAGGTGCATATGAGCACCCTATCTGTCTGGCTGCAAAGCCTATGCTTTTCAGCCGTTGTATCTTGGTGCTGCCTAGAAGCATTCAACACCTGGCTTGAGGTGACAGAAAGTGTAAAACCTGTGATACGGAAATGCTATTTCCCAGCCACCCCCAGTTCTCCCCATTAGGCCATGTGTGTGCATATACACGCATCTATAATTTTTGTATTTGGCTTTCTTTTTGCTTGGCTGTTTCTCTGCTTATAGACTATATACTGATAGGCAGATATTTAGCAAACCCTCTATCCACTTCCCTAGGCCCTAGGCTACACAAATCAGTAAAAAATAGAACTTTAATTTTGTCATACATAAGCCTGCATGGGGAGAAAGCCTTTTTTGACTTGCCTGTTTAATCATTTATACACTCAGTCATCCACTCTGTCTGTCCTCATTCATCAAATCTTTACTGAGAGGCAGGCACTGTGCTAGGTAAATTGCTGAGTTTTTTTCCACCATACACTATGCTTTATTAGTATGTAAAATATTGAATCCTAATTGTATATCTTATATAAATTAGATTAAAAGGACAGAATGCAGCAGAAGGAAGGTCTGCCGGTTTGCTTTGAACATCCCCAGTGGCTGCCTGACTGTCAGGAGAAGATAGTTCTATCAACACTTCACAGCTTCAATAAGATGCACGTTTTCTTACAGGGTCCTTTGTGCCTCTTCCTTTTGGGAACTCACAGCTACACATTATATGGGAGTGCTTTGGTGCCAAATGAATCTCCTTCTGAGACCCATGGGGAAAGCCACTGTTTTTCTGAACTATTTTCTTTTATTTGAAATGGAAAATGTTGCAGATGTTTCATGGAGCAACACTGTGCTCAGCTGAGGATTTATTTATGGGAAACAATAGTCCATATCAATTATAGTAATTGCTTCTTTAAAAATAAAGACCAAATAGTTTCCTGCTTTATGTGTACCTAAAAATATAGAGGGAGATTCTGAGGATTTGGATTCCTACGGCATAAACTATAAATTTTCTATCTCCAAAGGGCTGTCTGTAATATTTTTTTTCTCGAACTTGTTAAGTAGCTGTGGGGGACCATGAACTTCTGATCCTCTTGTATCTGCCTCTGAAGTACTGGGACCGTGACTTGAGCCCCACCCCTTTGTTTTATATGGTGCTGAGGGCTGAACCTGTGGCTTAGTGCATGCTAGGCACAAACTCCACCGACCGAGCTAGATCCCATGCTGGGCACAAACTCCACCGACCGAGCTAGATCCCATGCTGGGCACAAACTCTACCAATTGAGCTAGATCCCATGCTGGGCACAAACTCTACCAACCAAGTTAGATACCATGCTGGGCACAAACTCCATCAACCGAGCTAGATCCCATGCTGGGCACAAGCTCCACCAACCGAGCTAGATCCCATGCTGGGCACAAACTCCTCCAACCGAGCTCAATCCCATGCTGGGCACAAACTCTACCAACTGAGCTAGAACCCAGGTCCCTATTGTTACTTTTTTTTGGTCTTTTTGAGACAGGGTCTTTTGATAGCCCCAGCTGGCCTGGAACTTAGACCAGGCTGGCCTTGACCTCACAGACATTTACATGCTTCTGCCTCCTGAGTGCTAGGATTAAAGGCATACACCACTATGCCAGCTCCCTATTGTTACTTTTAACAGTAAGTCTCATACACACATATACTCAAAAATAAATAAATAAATAGATAAATAAAGTTAAAAATAATATGACTCATAAACTTAAACAAGCTTTAGGATCGCACAAACACAGGATTTCAAACCCCAAGATGACCAACTCCATATATAGCAGTTGGTATCAGCCCAGCCAGAATGGCTGATTGGTAACTGTAAATGGAATCTGCTTAAAGGTTTGGGATAGGCCAACCTTACTTACTGCCAAGGTTGGCTTGTTCACCAGTAAAGGTCTGAGTTGTCCCATCATATTATCTGATCAATCCACTGCAGGCAGTGGACGCATCTATCTTAGCCTGATATCATTAGTTTGTCATGTTTGTTCATTAGACAGTAATCCTTTCTATTTTATGCTTATAAAGAAGCCTTGTGATTATAGCTTATCTCCTGCTCTGGCTTGGGACTTAAGAGTCAGATCCTTGGACAATTCTATTAAGATAAGTTAGTAAATTGGCCTTTTAGTTTAATATGAGTTATCCTGATTCCTTGGCCAATATGAGACCCTCTGAACAACCGTCTATGCTATGGTTTCTGAGTCTGAACCTATATTGAAGACCATGGCAAACCGATAGTGACCTTAGTTCTCCAGGGACAGATCCTCTTTGGCTCCCTCCCTATATTCAGCAGGACTTTATTGAAATTGTTTATTTTTATTACTTTTATTTTATTTTATTTGGTCTTTTTGAGACAGGGTCTCCCTGTAGCCCCAGTTGGCCTGGAACTCACTCTGTAGACCAGGCTGTAGACTCACAAAGATCCACCTGCCTCTGCCTCCCGAGTGCTAGGATTAAAGGTGTGAGCCACCATGCCCGGCTGGCTTACTTTTATTTTTTGACACAGGGTTTTGATATGTAGCCCAAGTTAGCTTTGAACTAAAACTCTATTGGTTTCTGTGTGCTCTTTTCTCCCAATGGTCCAGCACCACAACAGGCTCCCTCTCTAGTGCTGGGATTACAGGCCTGACCCACCACACTTGGCTGACTAGAACTGCTTGTCTCTCTAACAGAACATAAACTTTTTGAAAGTAGGGGCCACTTGTGCTCTGCACACTACTTTGTACAAATTTGCCCCACAGAGGAAAGACTCAGTAACAGGTCAGTAAATGTGCAAATGATATAAGAACAAGTGTGTTTTCTCTGGGGACTAGTAAATGTCAGAAAGCAAACTTTCAGTCAAATTTACAAATCATTTTTGCTTTTGAGCACATTTGTTTCTCATTATAAAAGTGTTTATATTTGCAAGCTGAAGATCATCTGTTCAGTCATCAGATAAGCTACAAACCTGTGGCCGACACAAGTAATTCCTTTCTTACAATATTTTCTTTTTCACTGTAGAATCCTATTGTTCTATGTCTATCAAATCTTCATGTAATTAGGAAGATGGGAAATCCTTTTGTATTTGGCACTAGAGATGAGAAACTTTGAGTGAAGAAAACACCAGGCTTAGCTGAAGACCTTTATTGAAGAATGTAAGATATGGAAGGGATGACTGAGATTAATGCAGCCTGAAGTCACTGTTAACACCTACAGAAGTCTACTTTGCATTTCAGAGAAGTCTATGCAGAGGAAAATTGATGAACTGAATGATACTAAGAGAGTAACAATGCAAAGACTTCTACCTAGTGAGCTGGTCGTGTGGCTCATTTGGAAGAATGCTTGTCTAGCAAGATGCCTCAGGTTCCACCTCCAGCACGATATAAAACCAGTGTGGAGGTGCAGGCCTGGAATCCTAGCCCCCAGAAGGTGCAGGCAGGAGGATCAAAGTTTCTCCTGGGCTGCATAATGAATACAAAGCCAGCTTGGGCTACGTGAGACCCTGTCTCAAAAACAAAACAAAACAAAAAACCTCGTACTTAGGCATATCTGTATATTCTGTTAGTCTTGTTTTGATTTGATTCCACTGTCGTATGAGCTCTCGAATGTAGGTATAATGAGAGAGAGAATGAATATGTATATTAGGGACAAGAAGATACTTCACAGCTTAATTCCTATTTTTTCAAATGTAAAACACAAACCAAAAGTAAAATGAAGCAAAGCAACAACAACAAATTCACATTCCATCTCTGTGTCTTTAATACCATGAATTTTATTTTCTGAAAGAAAATACCTTTGGTTACAAACCATGCTGCCAGTTGTGTAACTTGTTATTCTAAAGAACCACAATAGAGGTTACTAGGGATATTTACCAGGGGATAATTAATTAATTATCTGTAAATTAATACCACATTGTAATCAGGACTGGCTTCTGCCACACTATGCTCCAGTGGTAAGACTGGAAACTTTGTAGCCTTCAGCAGAGATCGTCTGCTGTCTGTCTTGGTACCATCTTTTAATTGTAGCCTGGTGATAAACAGTGTGCCTGCAATAATGTCAAGACCTGATTTTCTTGGCTGCATCTGTAACTTAGTTATTGTGGCTTACTTATTATCATCTTTATCTTCTTCATAGAACCAACTTTGGGAGACAAACAATCAGGACCTATACTGAGAAAGAAGAGTGTGCGCTGTTTGTTTTCCTAAGCAAATAGGAAGTCCTCCAGTCTGGATGCCAAGATTCTAACCCTCTGGAGCTCTTCATAGTTCCCCTGTAGGGCTCCAAGAAACTGTTTCTCTTGGGAAGGCTCCTGGCAGTGAACTGAGTTGAACATGGGGTACTGGAATGTGGGCTTGAGAGGAATGCTCAAAGACAGCTTGCAACATGCACACACATACACACACATACACACACACACAGACCACGTGCTTATACACACATGCTTGCACATACATACCTAAACATATACATGCTTGCACATACACATATGCACACATGTACACATGCACACATGCTTGCCCATATATACATACATAAACACACACATGCTTGCACACACACACACACACACACACACACACACACACACACACACTCTTCCCAGAATCTTTGAGTAGCTAACTGAAGGTCTTTTGCCTCCCAGCCAGGAAAAGTAAGAATCCACTCTATCAAGTAGAGCAACCTTTCTTTGACTGCCCCTCCAGGGACATAGGCTTTGAGTGCAGCTGTGATCCAGCTCCTTGAAACAGCAGCCACCAGACACAAAACCCTGGGAGGAACAACAGCACCCATGGCAGCTCTAGGTCCTTCCTCCGAGTGCTGCATGAGAGCATCGGAGGGGACTCTGATGAGAGTCCCCTCCCCCTCCTTAAAAACATTGCAGACTGATAGTGGACCTTGAAATGTACCCAGGTTATACTGCACCACACTTTTCCTCCCATTAAACCTGCAAATCATCCCTCTGCAGCTAGCCAGAACCACTGTCACTCTAAATATTATTATTGTGATTATAAATAGAATAACTTCTTACCACTATATTCATCTACTAAGGGATGGACAAGTATTCTGATATGGTTATCATTAGGGATCCCAGGAAAGACTGTGCCTAGTAAATAAAAATGTATTCCCTGCATGGTAGAGAGACTTTTTCTAGTATCAAACAGGCAGTTCGAACATGCATTTGAGGACAAGAACCAGAGCAAAGTGGGTGATTAGGTCTAGGCTTGCAGAAGTCTAAGCATGCTCTAGCCCCTGCTGAGGGTGGGGAAGGATGGCCTTGCTCCCTGGGGATACAGGAGCAGAGCTGGGAAGGGAAGAAAGGACTAGCTTCACATGGAGGGCAGCCTACATTAGTATATGGCACCCTCAGGACCTTTACTCAGTCCCTCTCTAAATACTCTAGCCTAGTCTCAGAGAACTTTCCTGACTTCCGAGAATGGTCTCAGGTTAGCATCTGAGAAGATGGCTAGAGGGAGGCTGAGTGTTCTGAGAGTGGCTCCGCATCTCAGCCACGTCAGCCCACAGGTCTCCCACGTGGGGCTTTCCTGAATTGCCTAATTTGGAAAACTGGTTTGATTTAACTATGAAAAACTGGCTTCCTTCTCTCATTTCTCTAATGCATAAGACTTCTAGCTACTCACTTTCACAGGCTTCTCAGCTAGTGGTGGCAAAGCTTAACAATGGCCGTCATGACTGGACAACAGAAGACTGAAAGCCAGCTTTCTAGCAGAATTCCTACACACCCAACCCTCTCCAATGTTAACTCTCCTATGTGAGCTGCCAATTGTAACATCCTGATTTTACAGAGTGGCAACATATGGGGTTTACATCATTAGTAGGGATAAAAATAGCACATATTATTGCATGCCAAAGACCAGAAAACTTAAATTTATACAGAATATATCCCCAACCCATCATCCTTAAGGAAGAAAGTACTTTTTTTCTTTTTTTGGTTTTATTTAGTCAATGGGAAAAAAGCATTACTAAAAAACTGTCTAGCTGTAGGTGAATCAATGTTATATGGGATTGGAGACACACAGAGAATTATTCCACCATAAGGGAAAAAAAGGGGCAGAGATCAAAATAAAATGCAGGATGTGTTTGTCCTAGCAGCAACAACTCTTTTGGAGCAAATACTAACTGGCCATAGAGGCCCCATCCCTTCACCTGTAAATCACCTTGCAGATGATAAGCCCAGGCTGGGAAAGTCATAACAATCAGTGCAGCATGAGAGTCAAGCAAAAGGGCTCTGAGATAGGCACAACCTCACATTTTACTTGACCTTGAGACAGGTGGAGAACGAGAACTAAGAGCCTTTGTTGTGAGCAGAGAGCTTCTGAAATCACTTGGGTATGAAAGTCCTCCCAGGCTAGTTCCAGGCTCCCCAAACACAGAGTCCAAAGACAATCAGAGTCTCAGAAAGTGTCTTGCCGAGAAAAAAATGGAACTCTGCCTTTTTGGCTTCTCCCAAGAGTGCTTCTCTCCAGGTTCCCACTGCAGCAGAGAAGATAGTCACATATTTTCCCACCCTTTCTGGTCCTTCTGAATCACAAGCACTTCATTTTAGCTAGTTATTTACAAAAGGAAAATAGTCTCTTTAAAATCAGGCCAAACACCAGTCTTTAGGTAAAACAAAGAAGGTCAATAAAAGTAGCAGGATATAGATTGCTTGAGCACAAATGTGGACAAAATTACATAGACAAAGACTGGCAACGAATAACCCCCAAGGGCTGAGGTCAGTTGCCTAATGGAGTAAAATAGGCATGTTTTCTATAATGCAAGAGCTTTGTTTGATATATAAATGAAATGTGGAGCTAAGGAGATAGTTTGTTCTGTAAAGTGCTTGCTCTGCAAGCACGGGACCTGAGTTTCATTCTTAGAATATGTGTAAAAAAATCTGAGCATAGTGGCAGACATGTCCCATCCCAGTGCTGAGGCATGGAACAGGTGGATTTCCGGGTCTTGCTGGACAGCCAGCTTAACTAAATCATTAAGCTTCGGGTCAAGTGAGAGATACTGTCTCAAAAAACACATTTATTGTGGAACAACACCTGAGCGTCTGAGGGTGATCTCTGGTGGACGCATGTGCACACACACGCGAGTGAACACACACACAAGCACGCACACATGCATGCACATATGTACATGCCTTCACACATCTGTATAGAAATTATATAAATAAAAGTACCTCCAAATCTTATTTAAAAATAAATTCATGAAAATATGTCCATTTCCAACTACCACTTAGTCCCACTGCTCAAACCCCTCCCCATTTGCTTGCTAATTGACCACAAATAATAGGTAGCAAGATCTGTAGAATGACACCAGTTAACATGCCAATGTGGATAGGGGAAATTTCACACAGTCCCACCTCTAGATGGAAAACTACAGCTAATCAATGGCTGCTGAGGGAGAGATTAAGCTTTCCAGGGAGGAACTCCATGATAGGCTGTCCAATCCCAGTGGTCAGCTCTAAACCCAGGAACAGAGGAGCAACGCTAAATATATATATATATATAGTATATATATATATTCATTCACAAAATTGGATGGGGAAGCCAGGGAGGAGTTGCAGGGGAGAGTGAGGGGTAGAAATGATGCAAATATAATAGTATAAAATCCTCAAAATTTGGGCTGGAGAGATGGCTCAGCAGTTAAGAACACTGGCTGTTTTTATAGAAGACTCAAGTTTGATTCCTAACATCCACATGGTGGCTAACAACCATCCAGAACTCCAGCTCCAGGGGATCTGATGCCTTTTTCCTTCCGACCTCTGCAGGCATTGCATGAAATGCAGGCACAACACTCACGTAGATAAGATAAAAATAAACAAAAAATTTTTTAAATCCTCAACATTTAAACAAAATAAATAGCAGGAGCCTAACGGAGTATAGTTAGTCCTACATTATTTAAAAGTAATGTAGAAACAACTAAGCCTCCAAGAAAGCAACAAAGGCCACACTTGACTGTTGGGTTTAACTTTTCCAATTAGGTCAGAAATTCTAAGACGATTCAAAAATAAAATCAATTTATATAGAAAGAATAGATGTTTTTTAGTTTTTACCAAATTCTCAGCTTATAAAAATCACACCTAGGGCGGGAGAGATAGCCTAGTGGTTAAGAGCACCGACTGCTTTTGCAGAGGACCCGGGTTCGATCCCCAGCGCCCACATGGCGGCTAAGAACCGTCTGTAACTCCAATTCCTGGAGAACTCCAGTTCCAGGGGAATCTGACACCTTCTTCTGACCTCCGCAGTATTGCACGACACTGGTGCACGGACCTGCATGCAGACAGTACATTCATACACATACAAAAATAAAAAAATTTAAAAAATTAAAAAAATCACACCTAATATTTATTTGAATGCTTGTGCTATACCAGTAATGGAGAGGATTTTATTAATGTATTATATGCTGGAATCCTTACCTAGTTTTACATGGTAGATACTGAAGTTAGTCCCATGTACAGATGACAAGGTTGAGGCATGAAGAGGCTAAATCAATTTCCCAAGGCCAGACCAGAGGTTTGAACCCCAGCTGTGTGGCCCCAGAGCCTGTTCTCTTAACCATGAAACTTTTCTACTTTATGAAGCTGTATGATGCTACAGTTTACTCCTATGATGACTGAGAGGCATTCTAAATTCTCTGCTTAAATATTTATGCAGAATATAAATATGTACCCTGAGAGTTTACAATGGGCATAGTCTTATGGATTTCTTAGACATAATTCAAAGGGTCTATAAATTTCAAGTCTTAAAAATAGGAAGAGATGCCATTTATCTAGCAGTTTTCATCTCATAGCATGCATTTTAGGAAAGTTCTAGAAGCACAACTACAAAATTTGTGATAGCTGTATTTGTACGTGTCTAGTTGTTCAGAGGCAGCAGGACTGTAAGAGGTCCGGCTATGTACATAATGCCGCTCTTCATCTAGGTTAAGTGATATGTTCAGTGTCTGACAACCAGTTAACAACATGGCCAGGCTAAGAAGCAGCTCTCAGTTCCCATTTCTGGATTCTTCTGATGATTTTTCCATCTTAAGCCCAGGAAGAGATAGAAGTGATCCTTAATAGAGTGACTGAATTTCAAAGACCCTAGAATCTGACAGCTTTAATTCCAGTGGATATTTCTTCCCCTGCAATGGGCTTTAAATATTTTACAGACTTTTTTTAGAGCTTTCCCAAAATACATCTCTGGAGATTTTGAAATGTTTTGTTTGTAAGAGAGAAAAAGAGATAAAAACAACCTAAAAAGATGGTGACTAGAAGGCAGAACTAATGAACCGGGAAGTGGAATCCCGCCTAGAAGTCTGAAGCTGATAACTTTTCCTGACCCCGACTGGAAGATTATTTTTTTCCCATAGGGAGCACAAACTTGTTGGCTGTACTTTTTTTTTTTCTCTTTCTTTGAAGAATATCTCTTCTCCTTATTAGCTCACACAGATCAAGTGACAATAAACCCAACTGGGGATTTAAGGAAAAAATATCTTCTCCTTTATCCTGTTGTAAAGCCTTCGGCTCTGAGCTGGAATTTGGTGAGCAGCCTCCACCCACAGAGGCCTGACATTCAGCAATACAGAGGCTCCAGGAGCCCTCTACACACCCCAAGCGCTGGGTGTGGGAAAGCACGCCTGCAACTCAGGGAAGGGAGCCCAGAGGATCAGCTGCAAGATCCTGGGTTCCATCACTGCTATTTATTAGTGTAAGGGGGAAAATGACTTAATTGTAAACCAATGACTTCATCCTAATAACCATGTTCTAATCGTTTCCAAAGAAAGCTGCCTTTTTCTATTCCTGCCAACTTGCAAATGAAACAGATGACATTGGAACATGATTATATTCATTAGCAAGTATTCCACAAAAACAGGGAGGACTTGAATTTACCCTTCATTTAACCCAGACAACTCAAACTGCAGTGCACTCTTGGGCCAAATGTTGGCTGATAACATATGGTGTGGGGAGCACCTTCAAAGGTAGCTACACGCATCTGAGTGCTCCCTTTCTTCAGTGAAACACTGGTTCAGGTTGAAAGAAGGAAATAACACAGCAGGAGCAGTCTTGGGGATCACATTAAAGCCTTCAATTGCTTCTCTGGTTTGACTCTGAAGTTTCCTATAGGAAAGAATAATTCTCGGTCCTGGCTTTCTGTCTTCCAGTGACATGCTAGTGTCCCACAAGATGGAACTGATGTGGGTCACGGAAAGGCAGTGTAAGGGCTGGTGTGTGAGCTCTGGCTAGGTACTGACACCAGTGGCCTGCAGTCTGGGAAGCCCACGAGTGCTCATGTGTGGCTCAGAACAGGGAGGGTGTCTGTTGGATGTCAAGTCATTCCCTAGGCATACTGTCTGGCAGAAGAAAAAATAAAGGCTGGATTTTTCAAGTAGGAAAAAAGAGTAAAAATTTATTCTCATAGGATAACATTTTCAAATATCTGTGTGTTTATGTGTGTATGTATGTGTGCATGAGTATGTGAATAGGTGGGATGTATGTGTGTATATTTTGTGTGTGTGTGTGTGTGTGTGTGTGTGTGTGTGTGTGTGTTTGTCTGTGGAGGTCAGAGGACAATCTTTATTTCTTTAGATGGCATCTACCTGGTTTTTCTTGGCCTAGAAATTGTCAAGTGGGCTGTTGGCCATGAAGAACTAGGGATCCATACCTCCACCTTCCCAAAGCTGGATTGTAAGCCACAATGCTAACTTTTTTACATGGGTTGTAGGGATTGAATTCAGGTCTTCATGCTTACATAGCAAGGACTTTACCAACTGAGCCATCTTGCCAGCCCACATAAAATTATTAAAAATTAAGAAATATTTATTATTTTGTGTGCGGTGTGCATATGTTTTTGGGTATGTGAGGCATGGCTCATATGGTGGTTAGAGTACAACTCTATGGAATTGGTTCTCTCCTCTCCTCTTTATGTGGATTTGGGTATTGAACTTAGGTCGCCAAGCTTGCATGGTGAGCTCTTTTACCTGCTGAGCCATCTCATTGGTCCCCTAAAATTATTTTTCTGAATGAATTTTGAGATGATCACATGCCATGCTTGTTGACGGTGATTTGCAAATAAAAGAGCTAAAATGATAAAACACAGACACATGGGTACAGTGATCTTGGTGAGACTAGCAAGTCTGAGCAAGACCTAGCATAGAATTTAAAATGTCAGAAACCTCTTTCAAGCTCTGACAATGGAAAGGTGTCTAGATTCTGAGGAGGAGGAAATGATCTGAGTTAACTTCCTTTGTACAGTGGTCCTATGGGCCGAACTGCTTTCAGTTCTATGTCCTGGGTCATGGGCGAACACTGTGCTGGGCCCATGTGAGAGGCAGCTCCCTCTGTGAAAACATCAAAGGCCATGCCACGGGGAAAGTTTCTTGGTATTACTATATTCCTTCCAGAAGGACCGCACTGGGGTATGTTATCGATTCCTTTAGGAAATGCAAAAATACCAAAGTATTTAACCATGAAGAGTTCCTACAGAATAAACTACCTATAGACCAATGAAATTTGTCCATCATTCAAATATGCTTAGAGTCAGTGAGTCCATAGCTTGGTACCTAAGTAGGACCTAGTGGTAAGAGCAGCCATGGTTTGAAATGCTTGTCCGTACTAAAACTCTGGTTGAAATTTAATTGCCATTGTATTGTTATTAAAAGATGGATCTTTTTTTAAAATATTTTTTAAATTTTATTTATTTCTGTATGTATATGGATGTACTGTCTGCATGCAGGTTTGTGCACCTATGTCATGCAATGCCGCGGAGGTTAGAAGAGGGTCTCGGATTCCCCTGAAACTGGAGTTCTCCTGGAATTGGAGTTTCAGACGGTTCTCTGCCGCCATGTGGGTGCTGGGGATCGAACCCAGGTCCTCTGTAAGAGCGGTCGGCGCTCTTAACTGCTAGGCCATCTCTCCAGCCCCCCAAAAGATGGATCTTTTAAAAAGGGCTTTCATGGGTATTACCAAAGAATGCTGATATATTGAGATTGTAATACTGTTATAAAATATGAGTTCAGGGGCTGGAGAGATGGCTCAGTGGCTAAGAGTACTCACTGTTCTTGCAGAGGACCTGGGTTCAATTCCCAGCACCCACGTGGCAGCTAGCAATTGTCCATACTCCAGTTCCAGGGGATCCAACACCCCCTTCTGACCTCTGAGGACATTGCATGACATGGATGCACTTACACACATACAGGCAATAGACTCATACACAATATGTGTAAAAAATAAAAATAAAATAACTTAAAAAATATAAAAAACATGTGTTCAGCCCAATTTACCTCTCTCTCCTGGTTGTTCTGACAGATGAGGATCCGGATTTCCTCCTGGAGGGTTCAGCGTGAAAGGCACCATGTTGGAAGATGAGAATAGCCTTACTAGACACGAACTCTGTCGGCACATTGACCCTAGGCTATCCAGGCATAAGAAGTATTAGCCAGCAAACAATTCCTGTTCTTTAAAAACTACCCAGTTTGGGGCTTGAGAGATGACTCTGCGACTAAGAGCGCTGGCTGATTTGCAGTGGACCCATGTGGTTCCCGGCACCACATGGGGAGCTGACACCATCTTCTGGCCTTTTCGGGCATTGCAAGACATTAGTGAACTTCCATACACGTGGGCTAAACACTCATATACATAAAAGTAAAAAAAATTATCCATTCTGTGTTATAAAGCAGACTAAGACAAAAGCATAAGTAATTCTGGTGTCCCTAGTCGAACCAGCCATCTGGCATGACAAACTCATAGGCCAGTGAAGTGTTTGGTAATTGCAGATTAACACTTTTGCCTCTGCGTCCATCTGACCATGACACTCTCCGGCTTCCTGCAATCTGCCTGCTTAACTTGGTCATCCAATGACAACATTTTCCAGAGTGACTTTTAAAACTATTTTTGAACAGATTCATATTGATTTTTTATTAGTCAAGTCTCTGTAACTAGGACAAAGTATCTATGATAAATAACTTGGAGGAAATAATCATCTTGGCTCATGGTTCTGGAGGTCTCAGTCCAGGATTGGCTGGCTCTATTGCTGTGAGCTTTTGGTGGGGCAGAGCATCAGAGCCAGAAGCATGTTTGTGGAATAAAGCTGCTCACTTTCTGGCTGCCAGTAAGCAGGGAGAGAGAGAGAGAGAGAGAGAGAGAGAGAGAGAGAGAGAGAGAGAGAACAATATATACCCTTCAGAGGCCTACCTGCTCCAAACAGGCCCTACCTCTTCATAGTCCATTCACCTATGAAATCATCAAAGCTAATCCACTGATGGGTTAGCACACTCATGTTCCAATCCACCTCTCACTAGCACCACCAGTTGTGCACCAAACCTTTAACACATGAGCCTTTGGGGAGATATTTCACAGCCAATCCACAAGAGGAATGTATATAGCTGTGATAAGGGGAATGGATCAGATGTATTAAACAAATATTTATTGAGAACTCAGTATATGTTGGGGTATTTTTCTAGTGCTGAACAAATCTCACAGCACTTCCTTCTCTCAAAGACTTTGTTGTGTGTCTATTAGGAATGGGGTGGGTAAAATATAATAACCCAAATAACTGGAAAAATTTGTACGAACAGTCCTGTGGAGTGCAAGTAGGAAAAGGGGAGGGTTCTGAGGTGCAAATTAATGAATAAAGTTTAAGTAAGGCCACAAGAGAAAGCTCAATGAAAAGAGATAACCTTTGAGAAAAACCTGAGAGAAAATGCAGCACTTAGAAGGCAGCCTGGAGAAGAGCACTCTAGGCACAGGGCCAGTCACAGCCCAGAGCTAGTCACCTCGATGCACACTGTTGGTATGTTCTCTTCTCGTGGTATTATATAAACAGTCCCCACTGGAACTGTGCTGTGAATGCATGCAGTGGGAAGCATGGCCAGCCTCTCGTGAGGCAGGGGTCTTCTGGGAACAGCAAGGAGCCAGGAAGAACAGACAAAAGTCTGAAAGCGGAGGGTTGGGTATTTCAGGCTGATTCCAGTAGCTACATTCAAGGAATTTTCAGACAGTCCTTCCATCATTTCTACTCATAAAACACACTCTAGAATGGCTGTGCTGCGTCTGGTCTCCTTGGGTTTGACAGCTCATGACCAAGCTCCATGAGGCACAGGAGCAGATGACATGTCTTTGCATGGTTTTCAACTATCTAGTTCCCTGATGACCACAGGAATAAAAATTTGTATCAGAAGCAACACCTATCATAATGTGAATTTGCTATGTGATTAGAATATGTTTTAATTTTGCCCCTGAGGATGAGGATAGAAATGGAACCATGAAATAAATAAGAAAGTATGGATGCAGATGCTAAGAATCTAATAAGTTGCACATCATAGGCAGAACTCATAGGCTGCATTTGGTATAGATAAAGCCATTTACTGTGTGTTAAGACATCAAAATTAAACAGAATAATGGGAAAGACGATGGAACAAGCAGTGTGTTACTTTAAAAACTGTACAGAAATATCAAGTTACAAGTGTTGATTTTGCTCCCTCTGGCTAACAGCTGGGTCACTACTAGAGCAGCTATCCCTCCCAACTCCCCCTCCATAATCCTCAGTGTGGTCTAAATTGTCCTCATGTGAACTGTGCTAAAAATGCAGACAATACCATTGTTCAGTAAGCTAATTGGCTATGGATCCTTGTCCATGCATTGCTCTGACAGAGCAAGTATGTGTCACAAGTTCAGGAGCCTTCCCCGTGTGGATTCCATTGCTTAACCTCTGTTCCTGTAACTACATCAGTGTGGAGAGAGGACACAGGGAGCCTGCCTGTCCTGGCATTCAGGAAGTGAACCTGTTTGCACCCGTCTTCATGAACGGACCCTATTTTCTACACTTGTTTTCCTCTCTATCTTTATTTATTTATTTTTTAGTTTTTGGTCTTTTCAAGACAGGGTCTCCCTGTAGCCCCCACTGTCCTGGAACTCGCTCTGTAGACCAGGCTGGCCTTGAACTCACAAAGATCTGCCTGCCTCTGCCTCCTGAGTGCTAGGATTAAAGGCATGCACCACCACGCCCCATTTCCTCTTTTTTTTTTTTTTGGTGTTTTCGAGACAAGGTCTCCCTGTAGCCCCTGGCTGTCCTGGAACTCACTCTGTAGACCAGGCTGGCCTTGAACTCACAAAGATCTGCCTGCCTCTGCCTCCCAAGTGCTAGGATTAAAGGCGTGCACCACCGCACCCCACTTCCTCTCTGTCTTTTATTTTTATTTTTATTTAAAAAAAAATTTTTTTTTATTAATTTTATTTATTTCTGTATGTGTATGAATGTACTGTCTGCATGCAAGTCTGTGCACCCGTGTCGTGCAACGCCGCGGAGGTCAGAAGAGGGTCTCGGATTCCCCTGGAACTGGAGTTCTCCTGGAATTGGAGCTTCAGACGGTTCTCAGCCGCCATGTGGGTGCTGGGGATTGAACCCGGGTCCTCTGTAAGAGCGGTCGGCGCTCTTAACCGCTAGGCCATCTCTCCAGCCCGCTCTCTGTCTTTTAAAGAAATAGAACAAACAATGATTCCAGCATCTTGGTTTGGTTTCTGTACGTCCTATTTCCTGCCCTCTGGAACAGCCTGGAATAATTTCCTACTGGCTGCCATTTTCTATCCATGCCCTTTCTTCTGGAGTGCAAAGCCCAAGGTACTAGAAAGTTTCCTCAACAGTCCTCATGCCTGGGTGTTGTTTTTAGAATCCTGTGGTCAGAGAGAGGGAACATGATCCTTCATAGACTTTGGACAGAAAGAAGTAACCTTAAAATATAAAAAGCTGGGCATGGTGGTGTATGCCTTTAATTCTAGCACTCTAGAGGCAAAGGCAGGTGGATCTTTGTGAGTTCAAGGCCAGCCTGGTCTACAGAGTGAGTTCCAGGACAGCTGGGGCTACAGGGAGACCCTGTCTTAAAAAAAAAAAAAAAAGAGAAAAGAACAGAAAAATAAATCTAACCTACAATATGGTTGCAGACATCTTTACATTTTCATGTATTGAGAGTGGCACTTCAAGGTTTGATTGAAATTATCCACCTGTAAACTTATAATAGAGGTTTTACAGACAACATATAACTAGCCAAGTGGGAAAATTGAAGGCAATTTTGGGATGGGTAGAGAGATTGGCTTTGACTCAAGAATATTCTACTATCTTCATCTACTATTTTTTTCTGCACATAATTGCTAGAAACATGTTTATACTGGTCCCTTTGAATAAGTGGGATGAAATATAAGGAGGTGCGGGTCTGAGTCATCAGAGTATATGAGTTAACCATAGAGCCACTGGGTATGTTATTATGACCTGGAAATTGCTGAGTTTGTGTACAATTTAGACATATGAAACCAAGCACACAGATACATATTTGAGAAATTATACACATCCTAATCAGTTTTACAGTGTTCTGTGGAAAATAATCATGATTTTAAAAAAGAAGAGTATTAGTTATCCTTCCATAATTGAGTAGGTCAAAAAGGTCAATAGTGGGTTACAGTATCAAGAAATACCATTTTGATTAGAGATATTTGTTTTTCTGATTTTGTCTTTTCTTTCAATGAGTTGATTACATTTGACCCAATTCAAGCATATGATTATATAAGGTCAGCAATCAAGGTCTGATAATTTTCCAACACAGCCCCTTACCTCCAACACTTTGTTCTTTGTAGAATCGGATTTAGTTATGCAATTAAAATGGGCAGTTATTGGGGGGTCCTGAGTGGGGTCATTGTTTTCATAAGACATCTAAACCAAACACAGAGGAAGGAGGAAGACAGGAATGTGTGTGTGCTCAAGCATTAGTTATGGATTCTTCCAGATTCCATTTGGCTTCACATGGTGCTGTGGGCCCATCGGGGTGAACTGTGGAGCACAGCTCAGACGCTGGAGAATAAGTGCTTTCAGCGTCTCACGTGCCTTAGGTCCAGCTCCAGCCCAACCTTCCTGTTCTTACTTCCTCACTTCTAGTTAACTCATCACACCCAGATAAGCCCAGAATCAAGAACCCTGTTAAATCTAGGTGCCTGGCGTAACTTTGTGGGAGAGGCCAAATGTGCACATTCAGTCTAAAAACTCTCCTCAACCTGCATGCTTCAATCTTATTAAATACTTGATGCAATTAAAAAATAGCTAGTTTTTTTCTAAGCTAAGGTGTTTGGAAGAAACAGGAACTCAGAACACACAGTTCTGTAGAATCAATTCTTAGTGAACTTGGTTTTATCTTAAAATCAAACTTTGAAACAACTATGAAGTGGTTGTCATTTATAGTAACTGAGAATTTTCTGTTTTTGAATGCCATTTTCTTTCTAGATGACTAGATAAGTGGAGGGACCTTTAGCAAATTTTACTTACTGTATAATCCCTTGATTTATATAGTTATGTCTTTCTTCCCTGTATGTAGCTAGTACTGGGAAGGTAGATGTTGATTCTTTCTTTTTCCTTAGGTACTGGGGTTGAAAGCCAGAGCCTAAATGAATCTTAAGCAAGCAGTCTATTACTGAACCGCATCCCCAGGCCTCTGTTTATTAATTAATTAATTAATTAATTAATTAATTTATAGTATTTTTATTTTATGTGTATGAGTATTTTGCCTGCATGTATCTAAGTGTACCTGTGTCATGCAGTGCCTATAGAGGCCAGAAGAGGGCACTGGATCCCTTGGAAACAGAAGTTATGGTTGGTTGATAGCTGCCATGTGGGTACTGGGAATCAAACCCAGGTCCTCTGCAAGAGCAGCCAGTGCTTTTAATTGCTGAGGGAGGGCATCTCTCCAGATGCCCCCACCCCGCCCCTTTTGAGGCAGGGTCTTACTAAGATGCCCAGACTGACATTGAAAAGAGAGATTCTTTCCTGTTTCCATCAATGACCTATACACAGAACATACACGTGCCATAGTTTCAAAGGAGGCTCTTTGGATGGATAGAAAAATGAAAGGAAACTAGGAAGGAGCAAAGGTGGGGACTGGTAGAGTGAAGGCTCCACCTTCCAGGTAGTTTTCCCATCTCAGGAGCTGAGTTTGGGATTAACAAATGTTGGGACAGACAGAGCCCATTTCTCATTGCCCAGCTTTCAGAGACTCATAACATCTTCCATCTGACACTGGGATTTCTTCTACAGCCTTCCTAATGGTTAGGTCAAATGGCCTTGGCCTGAATCTTTAAGGAATGATTAGACCAGACTATGAGAAAATCTTACTTATTTATTATAAATTTGTCCCTTTTATACTAAACTTAGACCCTCTGCTCAGTCATTGAAACCATCTGGGGCAATGAGGAATTCATTCTCTACATTTTAAAGACACTTAGGCTATGAACTATTTTCTTGTGCTTCATTTCTATTTCACCTTACAAATTAAATATCACATAGTTTTGTAATCTTTTTCTTAATGATGTCTGGATCCAATCCACTTCATGAAGATCCTACTTAAAGTTATGCCATAAATAAAACGTGGAAACACAATGAGCTCAGAACAGGCAAAAACAATAATGAAAAAGAAAAGATTCCAAATTCCAAAACTCAGTTCAAAGCTACAATAACCAAGGCAGTGTGGTACTGGCATAAGAATAAGCACACAGTGTGTGTGTGTGTGTGTGTGTGTGTGTGTGTGTGTGTGTTGATGAGATAACTCAGCAGATAAAGGAGCTTGCCACTAAACCTAGTAACCTGACTTCAATCCCTGGGAACCACAAACAGACTTCCGTGACCAATAAAAACACTGAAGAGGAGAGGATTGAGGTCAGAGACCAATGAAGCATTAAACACTCACTTAAAGATAGACTTGGCTCAGGGATCCAGCTAACTATACTGCGGCCCAGTTCTGTCCCTCTCTGGAAGGCACCTTCCAGAACCCGTTGATCAGACCCAATGTTGTGTCCTTCGTGGGCCATTCTCTGAGCATCTTGCCCACTGTGTACTCCCTATTCAGTTTGTTATAATATTTTCCTTGTACTACCCTTGAGATATCACACACTACTTTAACCATAATTCACACGTGTGAATTGTAATTACTCACAGGTGTGCCTCAGCGCTTATTCTAGGCCCTAACATATTTAAGAAGAGGAGTTGTCCTTTCCTTGATATTTTTGCCTCTCAGAAGTTTTAGATGCTTAGTATTATAAATGATAGATAAATAAAATATTTGGTGCTATTAAAATATTATTAATTCTGAATATTATCAGGGGATATATATCTGAAAAATGTATCCTGTATACACAAATTCTAAGATAGATTAAAATAGTTCCTATCAGAAACTCCGATAGAGTATGTACAGTCCCCCTAACCTTCAATTATTCATGATAGAATTTTGCAGGGGCATCACAATGAGAGGTCTAGAGTTCAGTGGCTAAATCATCTCATTGTATTCAAACCAGCTTGTACTAGGTTGAAAGTCTGTGTTTCCTGCATTGCATGTTTCCTTTTTAGTTTCTGCTGATGCTTGTGTTAGTTTTGTGCCGTCTTCTGTGTCAGGACAGTGTTTGCAGGTGCTGGGTGGGGTCTTTCCTAGGCTGTGCAAGTACAGGAGACACCCAGATCTCTTCTGTCTGCTCCAAGTCACAGCATCTTTTCAAGGTATACTTTCCGTTTCATACTGTGATTGGAATAGGATTCCAATACCATACATAGATGTCTCAACATTTTTCTGAGTATTTCCTGAGGACCTAATGTGTGTTGATTACATTACTCTTAGTGCTGGAGGTGAAGCTGTGAACAATTCAAATACAGTTTCCACTTATTTTTTAAAGGAAAAACCAAACAGATCCAAAAAGGGCCCATAAAGTAGTTTTATAGTTATTAAGAAAATGAAACAATATGGCATTGAATTCTAGATCACCCAAGGTCTAGGTTGCCCAGAACCCCAACAAAGATTCTGGAATCAGTAACTCACACTTCAGTATCCAACTCACATCCATCGATGTGTGCTCAGGATTTGCAGCTCAGTTTGCTTCTGGAATGTCCCTTAAAGACCCATGAGTTAAAAAGTCCTTAGGAGGTGCTATTGGGAAGTAGTAGAATTTTTAAGGGGTGGCTCCTAGTGGGAGAGGGCTGTAAGTCACTGGGGGTTGTACCCTTGATAAAAATTGTGGGATCCCCTTCCCCTTCTATCCTCATCCCAGCCATGAGGTGAGCAGCATTGCCACAGATTCAGCTCCCCACCATAATGTGGTATTTTGCCACAGGACCCAAAGCAGCAAGGTCCACTGACCATCGATGGCCTCTAAAACTGTAAAATTAACTTGATCACCTCAGACATTTGCTACAGTAATGGAAATCTGGTTAGCACAGTATTGTTCCCTTTTCCAGCAGGCACCTGCTACCTCAGATCACCCACTAACCCTAACTTTCCATGCTCAGCAATCCAAGCTATTACTAGATCTGTACCCCTCTCATGGGACTTAAGGGTTCACGTCAGCTCTCTACCAAGGCTATACAACCTGTTGACATTGTGATACCACACCATCTACAAAGCTCATGCTCAAGAACTGCATAATTGAGTTAGTTACAAAATGAATTAAAAAAACTCATAATGGCCGGGTGTGGCGGAGCAGGCCTTTAATCCTAGCACTCTGGAGGCAGAGGCAGGCAGATCTTTGTGAGTTCGAGGCCAGCCTGGTCTACAGAATGAGTTCCAGGACAGCTGGGACTACAGGGAGACCCTGTCTCAAAAAGACCAAAAACAAAACAAAACAAAAAAAAAACACCTCATAATGTTTTAAGGTAGTTTGTAATTTGTGTTGGGCTACATTCCTAGCTATCTTGGGCTGCATGTGGCTTGTGGCTATGACAGGAACAGAATCAAAGGATCCCTAGTCTCCTTGACTGTGACTTTAGGGAGAAGCATATAATTCAATCCCGGCTCATAAGATTTGAAGTCTGTCAAAGGCACCTGGGGAAGGAGATGGACTCTTCTACCACTTGAGATGTCCTGAATGAGACACAGACACTGGAATGGTTATCTTGTAACCAGATGGAAGCCAGTGTGAGCATAGACAGCATGTCTCTGAGAAGACACTGAAGGGAGTGAAGGAGAACCTTTCTTCTTGATGCTACGGCAGAACCAAGGAATGGCCCAGCTCAGCAGATGCCCCACTTTCAGCCTTTTTTGTTAGGGTGAAAATGTGTTGCCCTTTTGATTTAATTACTTTGCAGGGTGTGTGTGTGTGTGTGTGTGTGTGTGTGTGTGTGTGTGTGTGGTCGGGAGGGTGGATGAGTGCATGTGTGCACATGTGTGAAGGGCAGAGGTCAACCAAGCTCTGGTGTCTCCCCCAGTTGCTGTCGGCCCCCTTACTGGCCTCGTCTGGAACTTACCTGTTTCCGCCCTGCCCAGTGCTGGGATTAACAAGCATGAACAGCCACACCTGGCTGGATGTTTTTAAAATGTGTGTTCTAGAGGTCCAACCCAAGTCCTTACGCTCATATGGCAAGTCCTTGCCGGCTGAGACATGTCCCTTATCCCTACTTTTAAAGTCACTTTAGCTGGACCTCTGTCACCAGCCGCCCAAAGCTCTTTAACAGAGAAATGTAGACAGACATGCACATATATCATGAATATTCTGAATGACTGAGTCATTGTATGTGAAAGCAGAAATTCCCCCTGCTCCTTTCGCAATTGTCATATTCATTTTTACAGCAGGCAAAAGAACCTATATAATTGGAAATTTTCAGAGTTGAAAATAAAGCTCTGAATTTAAAATTAAGAAACATCAGTTCATTGTATATTGGTAAGGTGCTGAAATAAAAGCTTACAAACTGGCTAACTGCTTAAGACAATAAGACATCACATAAGCCATTTTTTTTCTTTAAATTCCTTCATTAAAGAGGAATATCTGATGTTGAGTCCAGCCTTTCATTTTTATCAGTGGAATAAATGGAGAATAGTCATTGCAATCAATTGCCTGTTTGTTCCACAGCTAGTTCCACAGCTAGTTCCCCGACAAGCATACATTATATATGGAGATGAGAGGGGGAAGTGGGCTCCTTCTCACACTGTCTTTTCTTCTAAACTACAGTTTTTCCATTGGACCTACTTTTAAATAAAATGAAAGCAAAAAATGTTAAGCTATTGCTATAGCAAACAGCTTTCTCTAAAAATGAAATGCCAATTGTCTTGCAAATATTTTTGGTTTCTCATTTGCAATGTTCTCTTGGCCACTTTGATAACGTCAAAACTTCTGAATATTTATAACAAGCTCTTAGTTTGGGGAGAAAATAGACAATAATAACCTCTCTGAATTGTTATATTCATTTTTTATCTGATTATTGATTGAACCTAGGGCCTCCCACATGCTGTACCACCGAGCTACATCCCCAATCCCTTCAGCTTTTATTTTTGAAGCATAAATGATAAGAAATTGCATTTACAAAGAGTCTAAGCTTAGGGCTGGCAAGATGGCTCAGAAAGTAAAAGTACTTCTTGTGGAGCCAGACAACCTGAGTTCAGTCCCTGGGACCTACATGGTAGAAGGACAGAACTGACTCCCTCAGGCTGTCCTCTAATTCACACACACACACACACACACACACACACACACACACACACACACAGTATATATATATGTAATAACTCCTGGGGCTGGATTGATGGCTCAGTGGTTAAGAGTGCCGACTGCTCTTGCAGAGGACCTGGGATCGATTCCCAGCACCCACATGGCAGCTAAGAACTCTCTTTAACTCCAGTTCCAGGGGAATCTTATGCCCTCTTCTGACCTCCGTGGCATTGCACGACACGGGTACACCAACCTACATGCAGACAGTATACTCATACACATAAAAAAAATAAAATATTTTTTAAAAAGTTCATTATAAATGTAACAACTCCAAGTATATATTCTTTCTAAGTTTACTGCTTAAGTGTAGCTGTATCTATGCCTTCAGTATACTGCAATCAGGTATACACGATCATTGAGAGCTGATGTGTGCTGGGCAGATAAAGTAGGTAAGAAAGTGTTGAAAATGGCTACTCACATCTACAACAATCCCAAGTCTTCTATCAGTCCACACCTGTGACATTCACTACTGTACCTTTTCAGCCACAGGCAGGCTTTTACCTTACCATTATGAAAATTGTGAAATTTTTATTGACATCGCACTTTGAAATTAAAGCATGAGGCCAAGAACTCTATAAGCATCAATGTGTATAATCCTAATTAGAATCTTCTGAGAGTTCACAATGATTGCCCACAGATCATATTGGGGAAAGTGAGAGAAGAGACCCACCAAGTAATCAGAAGCAAAAGTGGCATCTCAGTCCAGCCAGCCTCTCTGAGTCTATGCTTTTCTCTTTGGTGCTGAGGGTTGGACACTGGGGCTTGTATATACTAGACAAGCCCTGTTCCACTGAGGTGTCACCATCTCACAAATCTATGCTCTCTGAGCACTGCTTCTGCCCCTGAGAAATACTCAGTTCTTGGGCCTCTTTGGGGAGTTCTCAGGTTCCTTCTTTGCTTCTGACAGCCACACCCAAAAAGACGAAGCCATTTGAGGATGATGATAGTATTTAAAAAGATCTAGTTACTTTCATCTGAAAATCAGGCTGCCTGCAAACTGTTATTATCCTCATTATATAGATAAGGATACAAGGAGGCCTGAGGTAACTGTCGCTGAGACAAAGTTGGAAACAGAAGATCTAATCACAACGTTAGTTTCCATTTAGGAGTCAGTACACAGATGTGAGGTGGGAGTGAAGGAGAATTCGGAAGCCCAAAGTAAAACCCTTTGCCTGCAACCATCCCATTTATAAGTCTTGGAAGCATAAGGATTCTGTGTATCTATTCCACTTTTCCTAATGTGATATTGCATTATCATGCAGACAGTCACCACCACAATGTTGTTGGTATTAACTTGACAAACCAGTTGCAGAGCCTTCAGGAGGCTGGAAATCTTATAAGAACCCAGAGGCTTCATATTTCTGGCTAAAAGGTCTTAGAAGCTGTACAGGTCAAGGAGTAGACATGCGATCTGCAAAAGCACACTTAGTGCCTCTTCCCAGGAGTGAGACCTTGTTTTTGCTTCCTAGCTTCAGAACCTGGAGTGAGGAGCCACATTGGACTCTGGCCTAGTATGTTCTTTACTTAAGGAATAACCTGATTTATTTATTTATTTATTTATTTATTTATTTATTTATTTATTTGGTCTTTTGAGACAGCATCTCCCTGTAGCTACAGCTGTCTCTGTAGACCAGGCTGGCCTTGAACTTACAAAGATTTGCCTGCCTCTGCCTCCCAAGTACTAGGATTAAAGGCGTGCGCCACCACGCCCAGTTCTGATTCTTGGTTTTAGTTTCAGTAAGAAGGAAAATTTGTGAAATGTTTTCATGTTGCTAGGCTGTTAAGTCTAGGGATACTAATTCTGTTGGGAAAAACCTTAATTATTGACTTACCTACAAATGCACTGCTCTCTGCTTGGGAATCCATTTGCCATTGTGGCCCACTGACACAGGAGGAGAAGGGCCAAAAAGGGGTGTTCCACTCCAAAAGAGACCTCAGGTTAGGAAGAGGAAAAGAGCTTGACTTGCTTTTGAATTTAAGAGGGAAAAGAAGCCTTTATAAAGGAAAAGATGAGTATTTTTTAGTTTCATTTTATTGGAAGGGAAAATGACCTTAAAGAAGAGGCTGAAGAAAGGAGATGAAGGGAAAAAATAGAAAGCTAGTACAGAGTTGAGGACACAGCTCAGTTTGTAAAGTGTTTGCCAAGCATCCTCATAAGGAGCTGGGCATGGCGGCATGTACTCATAATCTTGGTCCTTGAAGGGAGAGGCAGGAGGATCTCTGGGGTATGCTGGCCAGCCAGTCAAGCCTAGTAGTTGAGCCCCACCCTGGTCTCAATGAGAGATACTGTCTCGAAAACACAAGGTTGGTGGTCCCCGAGGATAGACAACCAAGGCCAACCTCTGGTCTTCCTATGTATATGCACACTACAAAAACCCATCACACACACACACACACACACACACACACACACACACACACACACACTAAAAATATAAGGCTAGTACAGAAGAATGCAAAGCGATAGGCTTGGATATCCTCAGGGAAAGGAGACAGGGGAAGGAAAGGCTGAGTGACTTCCTGGTGTTGTAATGGACTTGAACTTCTCCTCTTACCCCCTTCTGTTCACCACTGTTTCTAATGCCCTTTGAAATTCTAATTAGCCAATTAATCACTGTTCACAATAACCAGAGCTCACCAAAGGGAAAATTATGCTCTGGGGTGGTAGCCAAAGCAGTATCGCCCTTTGTCTAGCTGAACTCAAATCAAATCAGTCTTGCAGTTAAAGGCTCCCTCCTCCTATGTAACCACAGCAAATTCTACAGGATCCAGGTTGCTTTCAAAATGAAACGTTTGTGGAAAAATGCTGCTTAAAACTCAGAATTATTATATGTAGCCTAAAATCTTTACCCATGGAGGACTATATTTCTAGTTTCACTGTCTTCTTAGCATCCAGCCATGCAAATGGGGGGGGGGGCACATAAATTCAGTGCTAAGTAAGCTTCAGTGAGGCTTTGTCATGTTAGTACTAGCCACAAATCAAAGTAAAAATTTTATTTTTAGATTTAACCTTGTAAATTGCCCAAAAGCAATTTTTTATTTCCAGCTGATTTATTTGAAGAAAATAGGCACAGATTTATTGGGTCTGTTAATAAAAAAAAAAAATTAAATGACCTCCTGTAGGTTCTGTTGCTATTTATCGATCTCTTTCAAATTTAGCGAGCGATTCAATCTGCAGAAAGGCATGTTGAACGGAATGGATCGTGAGTGTAAAAATGAAATGAACATTTAGAAAGCATTTCCAAGTCCCAGGAAGTAGCTTTAATAAATGAGAACAAATTAAATTCACATCACTGGAAAAAATGGAGAGATTTTATTTTAATGGTGGACTACACAGAAGAAGTTTATTGGATATAGAATCTATTGGCCACTCTGAAGAAGCCAGCTTGTGGAATGCAGGGCCATGGCTCTGCTGGGTGAAGGGTCCATCATAATCCATCATGGTAAGTCCCCCTTCTGAGACTTCACTTCTGCCTCTAAACAGGTAATTCACTCCTGCTTTCTCCATCCAAATTCTGAAATGACTGAGACCACAGTAGGGGTGACAGAAGTGGCCCACTCTGGTTTGAATGTGTTCCTTCCTGAACATGAGGGGAGACTTAACCCCACTGTTGGGATATTGTGGGGCCTTTGGGGAAACAATTAAGCGACGAGGGCTCTTCTGTTCCTCTGCCAGCCCAAACCATTCCTTCTTGTCTTGATTTCTGTCTCTCTCACCACATGAGGACACAAAGTTCAAGGTGCCATCTTGGAGCACAGGTAGGGTTCTCTCTAGCCGAATTTACTGGTGCCTTGACCTTAGATTGTCCAACATCCAGAACAGTCGGAAATAAATCTCCATTACTTGAAATTTACCCAATCGCACTAATTTTTTTTACACTAAGATGAATGACAAAATGAGCACAACAGAATTTTCAAAATCAGAAAAATGATTGGGGATGCTTTCTTGGACTTAGACAATGTGGTGACCTCCGTCTTGCTGAGGCTCTATGGCTGTTTCCATATATTACCTAGTCAGCCTTGGTTATAGCTATCTTTATTGAATTGTGTGTGTGTGTGTGTGTGTGTGTGTTTGTGGGTGTCTGTGTATGTGTTTGCATGTCAGTGTGGGTGTAGTTTATGTGTGTACATTTGTGATGTTTGTGTGTATGCTTGTGTGGGTGTTTGTGGTATATATCTCTCTGTGTGGCATATTTGTACGTGTGTGTGTGTGTGTGTGTGTGTGTGTGTATGTGTGTGTGTTGTGTCTGGTGTATGTACATGGGACCATGCACCAAGATAGGAAGATAATACTGGTTGTCCTGATTTACCAGTCTCTGCCTTGTTCCCTTGAAACAGGGTCTCACTGAACTTGGAACTAGTCTGGTACCCAGCAAGCCTAAGAGACCCTCCTGTATCAGCCCCACAGAGGGCTGGAATTACAGTTCTATGCAGCCATACCTGACTTTTTCTGTGGGTGCTATGGATTTGAACTCAGGTCCTAGTGCTTGTGTAGCAAGCACCTGCTGAGCCATCTCTTCAATCCTGACCTTCCTTTTTTTTTTTCTTGAAACTGCATTGACTCTTTCAGTAGCCTGAACCAGGTAGTATGAATTCTCCGCAAACTTCTGTCTTCTTTTTTTTATTGTTATTAAACTTTTCCATACATCATACATCATTTCTCAATCGAATTTAGAGTCACGTCCCTTTCCATGCCCCCATCCCATCTGAGTGCCTGCACTCTGCCATGCATGTCTTGCATCTTTTTCTGAGTCTTTCCAGGTTTTTGTTTGTTTGTTTTTTGTTTTCCAGTTCTTTTGTTGTTGTTGTTCTCTCCAACTTGTATTGCTTCAATATATATATATATATATATATATACACATACATAATTATATACATACATAAATATATGTATACATACACATATCACCTGAATTGGAGGACTTTCTTTCTTTCTTTCTTTCTTTCTTTCTTTCTTTCTTTCTTTCTTTCTTTCTTTTTTTGCTAAAAGATGTCATGTTTTCCTTAAGGAAGTGTTTGAAGGTTCCTCCTTGGCAAGCCCAAACAACCAACAATCTTGCCCTTGTGCTCCACTCTGGGATCTTTCCCTCCCATGGTCCCCAAAATGAGGTCCAGTAAGCATGCGTCCTGTCTTGATCTTCCTGTACTGGCCTCCATGATACAGCCCAGGTAGTCCAACAATGGCAGTCTATACTCTGACGAGGTTGAAATCCCAATAGCTGCTCAGTTCATAAGCTAGATATCTCAGTAGTCCCCATCTGGCATTGAAGGTTTGGAGGATTCTTGGAGAGACATGAGTCTTCAGTCCATATTGGAAGGTTAAAAAGCTGTGTCTCATGTCTTTGAAGAATGGCAAAAGCAATGGCAGCCATGGAGTAGATGCACTTGCCAGTAAGAATTGAAGACGGGCCAAACCACAGTACTCTCTCTTTTTAATCTTTTTGTATTTTACTGAGATCTCAAGTTTTATATCTGAAGTATAATTTCTCAGGCCTTACTGATTATTTATTTCTGGTATTACTTTCCTTTTGTATGCTTAAGGCCACACAGTTAGCCCAGATTAACCAAGGTTTTTGTTTTCTTTTTTTTTTAATTTTATTTATTTTTTATGTGTATGAATGTACTGTCGGCATGTAGGTCTGTGCGCCTGTGTCAAAAGAGGGTGCCAGATTCCCCTGGAACTGGAGTTAAAGATGGTTCTCAGCTGCCATGTGGGTGCTGGGTATCAAACCCAGGTTCTTTATAAGAGCAGTCGGCGCTCCCGACCACTAGGCCATCTCTCCAGCCCCAGTTTTTGTTTTCTTTTTTTTTGTTTGTTTGTTTTCTTAAGGTCAGTTGAGGCTCTGGTCCTCAGGAGTCACATGGGTTTTTTTGGGGCGGTGGGGGTGGGAGCCTTTGGCTCCTTTCAGCTTTTCATTTACCAGTTTCATCTATTCGAGGACAAAATCAGGTCTTGCTAGACCAGGCTTCCCTTTTTGAAGCATGAGTAGACTTTCCTCTTTATAGACTGGACACTGGCTGAAGTCCCATTAGTGGATCTCCAAGACTTCCCTACATAGGAAGACTGGTGACCCACATTTGCAGGACATTTGGAGAAATGGCTCAGTGGTTAAGAGTGCCAACTGCTCTTGCAGAGGACCAGGGTTTAATTCCCAGCACCCACATGGTGGCTAAGAACCATCTTTAAGCTGGGCATGGTCTCTGTGAGTTCAGGGCCAGCCTGGTCTGCAGAGTAAGTTCCAGGCCAGCTGGGGCTATAGGAAGACCCTATCTCAAAAAAAAAAAAAAGCACACACATAAAGAAGATCCTGTCTTCTTTTATGCATCTCTCCTTGACCCCTGACTCAGTCAAGCCTTGCAGCTTTATGGTAAGTTTTAAATAACTCACTGTGGGTCTGTCCTTTGTTATCCCATCTCTGGGCAACCTCGAAAACTCATGTATATCCTTTTTGTCCAGTAATCCCTATGTTCTCTCTCTCTCTCTCTCTCTCTCTCTCTCTCTCTCTCTCTCCAGAGCTCAATGCTCTCTCTTCATCCCACACTTCATAGTTTGAAGTCTGAGCTCCTCACTTTTCCCAGCATATGCTTCTGGTGTCTGCTCCAGAGTGTCGCCATTATCTACCTGCCTTTCAAAGGGAGGCCTGGTGCACATTTTCTTCATTCTCACTGCATATGGTGCCACACATCTAGAGCACTCTAGATAGCAAGGAGGAAAGTAAACTCACTCTATGCCATACAAGTTCCCAGGGGATCTGGGGTGGGAAAGGCTGCTCCAATCTGAAAGCGGGCAGCCATCCCAAACAGCTCAGCCTCCCTCCCTCCTCCGCACGGGTGCCCTCTTAACCTTGTTTTTTGCCCTGGTGATGCATGGTCTGGCGGTTCAAGTGCAGGTTTCCAGGCTATGCTCCCCTGTCCTTTTCCCTGTGCTGAGCTTTATCCCAATCAAATCTCTGCCTCCACCCTGTTTTCTGTAGTACCTCTTCACACTGCTACCCAACACTGTCATTCCAAAATACAATCAGGCTCTTCTCAGTCCCTTTGGTGGTTCTTCAGCTTCTCAGACTCAGGCCTAAACTCTTTTTTTTTTTTCTTTAATGATTCACATTTTTCCCTTTTAATTTTACATTAGTCTAAAATATGCATACATATCCTCTACCCTTATACCAAGATTACAAAGTCTGAAAATAGGGTGGTAGAGATGGGCGAGATGGGAGGCAACCTGTGTGGAACAAAAGGCCTAAACTCTTTAGATAGTGTACTAGACTGTCGGCTCTATTGCTGATATCTGTTTATTTCTTTGTGTCTCCTGCTATCCCCTCTTCCAAACCTTAACGTAGTTGAAACAAACTTTCCTTAGGAATATTTGGTTCCTCTGTATGTCATCTTCAAAACTGCACATTCCTCTGTTTAGTTCATCTATCCACTTAATCACTCATCCATCTATCCATCTACCCACTCACCAATCCATTTAGCATCCCTCCCTCCTTCTCTCCCTCCTTCCCTCCATTATCAGCATCCAACTACCCATTCATACATTTATCTATCCATCCTATGTCTATAGAGCACCAACTACATCCTTACCACTGTTCTAGGCACCAAGGAGACATGAACTAAAACGTCTTTAGTCCTTCAAAGAATCCAACTCTAGAAAGGTAACAGACAGGAAAAATATAAGCCCACACAGAAAACAGGGTAAACTTGGGTAATGGCATAACAAGTGACTTGGAGGTAATTTAGTAAGGGAGAGTGGGGTAGGTTTTTCTGGAAAGGGCACACATGAACTAGAAATAATTACTAAGACAGATGGGGTTACAGGATAATGTGAGAGAAGTTTCCTGGTATTGAGAATGACGAATTCAAATGGAAACAAAGTGATTGGAGGGCAGACAGAAAGGCGGCCAGGGTTCTGATCCCCCAAAGAGAGAGAAAGACAGGAGAAAAGTGAGATGTAGCAGGAGAGGCCACCAGGCCTAGGTGATGATGTAGTTTTTATCTTAGTTACAGTGGAAGGAAGGACATCAGAAATTTTCAGGATCTTCCTATGTAGCCCAGGCTGGCCTGAAACTCAAAATCTTCTGCCTCTGCCTCTTGAATGCTGAGATTACAAGTGTGCACCTCCATGCATAGCTCTCATCAGAGGTATTTTGATTGTTTGTTTTGTTAGTTTTTGAGAAAGGGTCTCCTCATAGTCCCAGCTGGCCTGATCTCACTATGTAGACCAGTCTGGACTTGATCCCAAAGAGATCCATTTGTCTATTCTTCCCAAGTTCTGGAATTAAAGGTGTGCACCACCACATTCGGCCAGAGGTTTTCAAAAATTTTAAATTGCATTTAGCGTGTGTGTGTATGTGTGTGTGTGTGTGAGAGTGTGTGTGTGTGTGTGTATACATATATGGGTGGAAGTCAGAGGACTTTGGAGTTGGTCTTCTCCTTCCACTAAGTGTGTCTTGGGTATTGAATACAGGTCAGCAGTCTCAAGGTCTTTGCCTGCTGAGCCATGTCACTGGCCCTTAATCTGTGTATTTGTTGCCAGTATAGAGCCTGGGACTTGATGAGTCATTAAGCGGGTCTGTGAAGGAAGGAAGAAAAGGGAGATAATAATCCAGCTGATCTGGTCAGGGAATGCTTTATGGTAAAAGTGAGACTTGACCTAAAAGATGGTAAAGTGACAATAGGTATGTATGAACAAGGCCAGGAAGACAAGGCCCTAATATTTGCAAGCCTGGGGCAAGACTCCACATAGAACCCTTGGGGGCTGGAGAGATGGCCTAGTGGTTAAGAATGCTGACCTCTTACAGAGGACCCGGGTTCGATCCCCAGCACCCACATGGTGGCCGAGAACCATCTGAAACTCCAATTCCAGGAGAACTCCAGTTCCAGGGGAATCCAACACCCTCATCTGACCTCTGCGGCATTGCATGACACGGGTGCACAAACTTGCATGCAGGCAGTACATTCATACACATACAGAAATAAATAAAATTAATAAAAAATTAAGAAATCTCATGTTTCCTGCTTGATGTTTTAATGCCAGAAGTCAAAGTATAGACTGTTCAATAAAGCATGTTCTATTTTGAAGTTACAAATTACGCTAACTGCTCATATATGTTCTACCATTTTAGTTAGATAACTGCTTTGTCACACTGAGCTCTGATTTAGACTTCTTTACATTCCTTAATGTTCTAGAACTTTACAGAGTGGCATGAGAGAATCAGGGCCTGGAGCGAAACATACCCTCTTCCCTTCCTACCTGACAGACTGTTCACTTTGTACTGTAAGGAACCTCCTATGCCCATGTGTGGACATCCCAGCCTGCAAATTTAGGCTTATTTTCCTGCCATACAATCCAAGAAAGCTACAGTTAGGCCACTGGAGAAGGGACGTGCTGACTCTGGAGTTTAAGGCTAGACTAGAGGTGTAGACTCCAGGTGAGCATAGCCCATTGGCTCTGCCAATTCTTCATCCCTGGAGGAGAGCTGGCTAAGCCAGAGCAGGGTCTCTTAAATGAAGGGCCCATCTTGCTTAACCTTGCAGGAGAGAATCAAAGCATTTTAAAGAACTAGGGCAGGACTATTTCATTTGGAGCAGAGAATTCGAATAGATGAATAGGGATCAGGTCATAGAAGTACAAGGATTTGTGGATAAAGAGCTTGAACTTGGATCATATGGGCAACAGGGTGCTCAGAAAACTTATAAGCAGAGAAAAAAATGGTCTGAGTCTGGTGTGGAGGGTGACTGAAAAAACAGTAGTAAAAATAAGATTGGCAAGGTTATTTTTTAAAATATTTTATTTATTTAATTAATTTATTTTTTGGTCTTTTTGAGACAGGGTCTCCCTGTAGTCCCAGTTGTCCTGGAACTCACCCTGTAGACCAGGCTGGCCTTGCACTCACAGAGATCCACCTGCCTCTGCCTCCCAAGTGCTAGGATTAAAGGCGTGCACCACCACGCCCGGTGATTAGAAAGGTTATTATAAAAGTTGGGTATAAAGTTATTAGAACTGAAGGGGGGAGAGAGAGAGAGACTGAGAGACTCCTGGGGTCTACTCACCAAGTAGGGGTGATTGATTTCATACAGGGGTTAGGACAGATGAGAAAACTGGGCCAAAGTTACTTTTGCAAGATCAAATGCGAATTGGGCTGTTTGTTTCCTAAATCTCTTCTCTCTGTACCCAGAACCAAGACTCGCTTGTCAAGCCCCCTGTGACCTGGATTCCTCCACAGGATCTTTTCAGTGCTATTCTACCAGACCGATGCCCTCACAAGAATCTGCTTTAGCCCTGAATTTTAAGTCATGCTTATTTTGGGTTGGAGTGGTGATGTTGCCAAGGTAATAAAGCTGTAGAGCCCAGAAGGAAAGGTCACACAAGTGTTTTCGGAGGCAAGCACAGTTGTCATGGTCAGATAAGGTGAAATTCATTGCGGAGAACTAGAAGACGCTGCCAGGGCAGCAAGGACTCCAAGCCGCCCAGATCTCAACCCTGCTCTGCCTCCCACCATCTGTGTGAACTGGAAAGCATGGGCCAGAACTCCTTCCAAATTCCTTCTACGCCAGGTCTCTTTTCTGTCCTGATAAGGGTGCTGGGCAGGAAAAGAAGTTGCTCTCAACATGCCAGTACCGAGCTCTGCCTGCCCTGCCGGGGAGGCGAAGACAGCTTTTGGCTGTAGAAAGCAGATACTACCCTTTCAGATGAACTGGGAGGGCCATGTTGGGACAGAAGAGGCAATTTAAAGGAATTTCCCAGCAAACACTAGGGTTATAGGTTTGTGTGAGTTACTAAATAGTAAAAGGAACAGTTTTATATTTTCCATATCTGATCATAAAGCAACTTGGCAGAACTCCCCACATGGTTCCCTGGAGTTTCTTCCTTGGGCTTGGCCTCCTTTGGACTATCTGTAGCCACCTAACTGGCCAGTTCTCACTGGATTTTTTTGCCCTCTTCCTCCTTCCACTGTTGCTTGGCAGCTGAGTTTGTTTTTCATCTCAATCACAGCACACAATTTCAAGCAGATGTTTTCAAAAGTGCTTGACTTTTAAGCAGAGTGTATGCAGTGGCCTCTTGACAGTGTAGCTGCTCTCAGCCCCGAATCTGCCTTGCAAATGAGGGCCTGGGGGTGCGGGGTGGCCTGGGAACAGAGGCTTTCTGAGTTGTGAGTGCCCCTGAGCATTGTTGAATTTCCTCAGGGCTCCCTGGAGGCATCTTAGTACACTGGGCCTGCTGAGCAGTTTTTGAGTAATACATACTCACCACAAACCAGACCCAAGGGCTGGCAGGCTTTGGATTCCATGGGCCTGAATTTGGATTCTCCAGCACATGATCTTGGATAATGTTCTATTTTCTTATCATGTGCTTCTGTGTGGTGATCAGAAATTATAATAAGGTAAGCCCCCACCACTTGCCAAGTAATATTATTCCTATCTAGATTTTAAAATCACATTTATTATATTTATTTGTGTGTGCGTTTATGTGTGTGTATTTATGTGTGCCAAAGGAGTCAGTTGTTATGAACAAGGTACAGAGAGTTTAAGTAACATGCTTAAAATGGCATAATAATCTGGCTCTAGACTTTCTGTAAGTTGCTCTTTAGTGGAGCATGTATAGTATATATATATATATATATATATATATATATATATATATGGCTTCTTGGTGATTAGCGCAGATACTTGCTTTGCAAGATAAGACTTTATGTAATTCTCTCTGCTGTTTCCCTTACCCATCCTCTGAGGGAATCCATTACTGTCTTCATAGGACAGAGGAGTTAGGAACATGGAGAGAGCTAAGCCAAGAAGAGAGGAAATAACTTGTGGAGAAAGGCAAGCTTCTAGAATGGACCCTGGAGCTGGCTCTGGGGCAGGTATCTTGACTTCCTGTCCTGGTCTGTGGGCCCCTAACTCCATTATCCAGGGCTGAAGTAGACCTAAGTGGTGACCTCAGGAACATCTTAAGACATCAGTGAGCTTCTTGGAGGCACATGAGTTGGAAGCCACGTGTCCTAACTCCAGCTCATTATTTTTCTGTTTTGGTTCCTGGTTTTATAATAACAATATCACTTGTCACTATAAGTAATCCAATATACTTCATTGTTTTTTTTCCTCTCTAGCCACAAGCCTTATAATAATAAAACATTACCAAGATGAAGAAATACTAAAAACCTAATTTGCACAAACACATAGAAGTACAGAAGGACAAGTCAACAAGAAGTCTGGGCATGTTTTCAAAAGAAAACAAAATGGCAGGGATAAAAGAAAGGAAAAGTGGTAAAAGTAGATGGGAAATTAATACTGGAGATTCTGCCTTGTCATCTGTATTCTGGAAAGTTACTATCCACAGTTACACATTAGTAGGCACTGCTGGTTATAGATCTGTCTGGAAAATTCTTTTTAATTAGATATTTTCTGTGAGTTCTGCCCACTGGATGCCATACCAAAATTTTTGTGCTGTGGAAAAGCCATGTTTTATATTTGAACTTTAGATCTGGACACAGATACATTGGAATATAACAAAATTTATCATCAGTAATGAGACACCATTAAACTGTCGCTTTCTGCTTGAGTCCGTAGCACGTGTCTATAATCCAGCATGTGGAAACTGAAGCAGAAGAATCCTGAGTTTGAAGCTGGCCTAGTTACAGAGTGAGACTCTGTCCCAAACAAACAAACAAGGAAGCAAACAAACTTAAACCCAAAACACTTTCCCCGACAAAGCAAGACAAAAACTTAGAGGCTGGATATTACTGAGTGTTTTATTATTAAATGCTTTTAATATATTACAGTTCTGTCATGAGTAGTCAAGAGGAGACAGGCTAGCAAAATGTCTATGTGTCTTCCAAGAGACCACCCTCTCCTCACCAGAGCACATATCAAAAATGCAAGAATCCTGTGTTAGGTTATTAGCCTGTTCTGTGGACTGAACCCAGTACCTCATGCTTGCCAGGCAAGCGTTCTACCAGTGAGCTATGTCCCCAACCTGGGCTTTGTGCTGAGTCACATGGCCCATGACCCATTTACCATGATTTAAAATAGATGCCTTAACATATGTCAAAAAATAGATGCATCAACCTGTTCTCTTCTAGAACCTCTGACTTAGTGTGATGTCTGTTTTAAGCTTCTATGAATTTCTTAAAAACATTGGCCAAACCAGGAAAAGTATTGACTGACTTTCCTACTGCTTTTCATACAGGGCAATTTTCTTCCAGACATTTGTTGGATTTTGGTTGGAGTGAGAAGGGGTTTTAGTCTCAAAGGGACTTGAAGCTGACAGAAAGCTCGGGCAGGCTAGCAGGCCTGTTCACGGGCTGTCTGCCTTGCTGCTGGCAGGGCCCTCAGGACCTTCAGTCCAGCTCTCCTCAGAGAAGGAAGCCGCATGGCAGAATTTGACAGGAGCCAGATATCTATAGACCTCCCCGTTCTCTGGACTGGTTTGTTGTAGAACCAATCTTCTTTAGTCTATCTGTGATGGTCACAGGCCTAGGCAAGGGACAGACAAGCCTCGATGTGCAGGCAGTGTGTTCTTTGTTTCCCTGTTCAGTGGACACTGTAGGCTGCTGTATACTGCCAGGAATGTGCCGTTCAGAATGGAGGCTTGAAATCGCAATTGTAGGGACCAGCATCGTGGTCATCAGAGAGTTGTTCCTCGTCTCTAGGTGTTCTTTCTTTGATATCTCAGAGAGGAGGAAAATCCCAAATATATATCTTGTCACATCTTGGGATTTGGTTGAGTTAGGTCCCAACAATCCTGAAGATAGATCTTGTAGGAGAATAGAGTTGGAAAGTCATTATTATCTTGAGAGATGTTTACAACAGCAAGCATATCTTGAACTAGCCAAAATGCTAAATGTGTTGTTTGCATTACCTCAATTAATCATCAGAACTCCTCTTTGGAGTGGTATGTTTAATCCCAGAGAATGAGGCCCAGAGAGATGAAGTAACTTATCTACAGTCATGAAGCTGATAAATGATGAATTCCAGATCCAAATCCAGGCTGGATTAACTCCAGAGCCTAAGAATGTAACCATCTTTGTTAAACTGAATGCTTAATTCTATATATGTAGCATGGGAGAAAGAAGGGACATGCACATGTGTTACATGAAAATGCCCGTTTAAAGCTTCATATTCAAAATGTGCGCACCATCAGTTTCTATCAATTACCAAGCACATACACCAGAAGCAGCTCCACCCAGTGTCATGAGACATGGAAACCCCTGTCAGAGAGAGAGCCAGTCCGAATATATTGCACTTGGTGTAGAGTGACAGAGCTGTCACAAAGGTAATCATGTAAAAAACAGAACCTGCCACCATCAGCTTTCTGAATTTCTGAGAAGGGGTTGTTTTCCGCCCTGGCTAATGATGAACACTCTTTTTCTATTCATCATTTTCCACTTTGTACTCATGGGAGCAGGTTATCACAATGATCAAACCAGAGATATAAAAGACTAGGAAACATTTAGTTTTCAAAAATAATGGCTTACAACCTGAGTAAATCAAAAGAGCAAGGGGGAAATAAACTAGACAGTTAAGACGCCAGCTGGAGGTTCTTTATGGCTGGGCCTTGACAGTGGCTTGCAAGTTTTAGTATTGCAGATGATGAAAGAGAATCTGCCGAGGAAATCCAAAGTCTCAAACACACACCGACAAAAGACAATTATAAAATCCTGGGAGTAAACACAACTTCTAATGTAATCCCCACTTTCAGGACTAGCTAGTTGGTTGATTATAAGAGCAGGGGCAATAGAGCAGTGTTTAAAACATATGTGAACAGGTTTTTTTTTTGAAGACAAGTAAAGGGAGAGAGGAGAGAAATAATGCCTTGCTAGGGTAAAAAAAAAAAACCCTGAGAGAATCATATTAGTCTAACAATCTATTGACAAAATACACATACAATACCTCTACATGAGTCCATATGGAAAGATGAAGGCCGCATATCAAGAAACAGTACCAGACAGGAGAAACCTTCCTTTCAGTTGTTGGCCAGGGTAGTCCAAGAGACTCCCAAAATTACACAAGCTATTACCACAGCCCTTGATTGCCTCCCAGTACCTGAAGGTAAGACCCTATTCCTGGAGACAGAACATACTTCAGAGAGTGGATCTTGAGCAATGGAAGGGACCATTCCTGAAGGCTGCTCTCATAGCTGTGGAGAGCAACAGGCAAGCCACTAAGGGAGATCATCAATAGACGGTCCAACATCAGCCTCAAGACCAAATATCCACGTCAATGACCAGCACAGCATATGACATCAGTGCAATAGTGGCAATTTTATTTTGGGGGAAATTAATGGCTAACCAATTGAACCCAAAGCCCACTCAGTGGAAGGAAACTCATATGTGGTAGTGTTAACATAGCCAGATGCACACATCTGGAGAGGTCATAGATCTCAGAATTATTTTGCTTCAGATGAGAATAGTACAGAGTCCCACAACTGGACACACATGGACATGGTCTGTGAATGGCTCATGCCTAGGTGACATGTCTACAATGCAACCTCTACACACAAGACCCAAGTATCATAGAACAAGGACCCAAGAAGGCATTAACTATTAACTGCCTCTTTTTTTTTTTGTCTTTTTGACACAGGGTCTTCTTGTAGCCCCAGCTGTCCTGGAATTCACTTTGTAGACCAGGCTGGCCTTGAACTCACAAAGATCCACCTGCCTCTGCCTCCCAAGTGCTAGGATTAGAGGCATGTGCCACCACGCCCAGCTTTAACTACCTCTTAACTCTTATTAAGGAAGATCTTCCATGAAACAGGAGACCAAGAACTCGAAAAGGCTTGAATGGCCAAACTGTGAAGATTAGGATTCTACAGAGCATGGCTCCATGGACAGGCTGCCTTGATTCAGTTTCACCCACCCATGGCTCAGGGAACATTGCAGAAGAGGAGCGGAAAGATTGTAAGAGCCAGGGAGGTGATGCAAGACCAAATGGAAATGAATCTTACAAGCTCCTGGGACCCGGTTCTTATGAACCTACAGCATTGGTATCAGCATGCACAAGATTCAGCTGGACAAAAACCCAGCACAGAACTGTAGAAATGGGCAGCAGAGCCCAACCTTGGCTGAGGAAATATTGGCAGCAGATGGTGGTGAGGTGAGGAAGACCTGGCCTTCTTTAGAAAAGAGATAGGCTAACTAGAGCTCAGGGGAGGAGCTGGCACTGAGGAGCGAGTGGGTAGAATAATTTGGCACAATGACAGGAAGGTGTGAATTCTGGGGGGGTTAAGAAGGGAGGGTGCCAAGGGAGGGGGGGTAACGGCGATTAAGATGACTGAAAAATTATGTATGAAACACATAAAAATTCAATAAAAAAGAAAAATAAGCCAGCACAGAATGAGAACCCCATGATCTTCTTGATACTTAATGAAAAGTTGATCTGATAGAAGGTAAGAGTAGGACAGTGTCTACTAGACAATAGAGAGAATAGAGAGAAGGGGGGATGGGAAGAGGCTGACAGTGTACACTAACATCTGGTGCGCTACTGCACATTAGACTGACTAGACAATAATGATGTACCATATTCCAAAACCCCAGAGGAAAGAATTTTGAGTGTTTTCCCACCCAACTAAAATAATTACACAGGAGGGATGGAAAAAAATGGCTCAGTGGTTAAGAGCACAGGCTTCTCATGCAGAAGACCCAGGTTCAGTTTCTAGGACCCAGATGGCAACTAACAACCAGTTATTCCAGTTCCAGGGGATCTAATGCCCTCTTCTGGCCTCTGCAAGCACTGCATACAAAGTGGTACACTTACATACATGCAGGCAAAATTCTCTACATTTGAATAAAAATAAAGTATTTTTAATTACACAGTAAAAAAATAATCACCTTCTCGCCATCTTCTCTTGATACTAAAACACACACGCACACACACACACACACACACACACACACACACACACACATGCATACTCTCCCCTACTTTTGGTCAGGCAATTCTAGGCTTCTGTAGCAATTATATCTAAATTCAATCACTGAATTACATTAATTGAAATGAACTTGACTCTTGAAAGTTAAACCTTGCTATTAATTGTCATGGAAAATTCAGTTATCCTCTAAAAGCTGAGGATAGAGAGTTGCATCTGGGATTCTTGGACAGAATCCCCTGACGTAGAACGCTGGACTCAACTGTGGACTCCTTTGGGGGGCGGGGGCGGGGCGAGTGAGGACGCTACGGGGGCAGAAGCTTCACTGCTCCCAGAGGATCCACAGACGGCCCAGAGATTCCTTCAGGGCTCTAGACAGGTCATCTGATGTTTTTGAAGGACCTTTGAGTTTCAAGGAAATCCTATTTCACTCCAACTCAGCATTTCTGGGACTTTATGATGACTGGAGGGCTCTAGTTCAGCAGGTTAAAATAAAAAAAAGAAAAACTAAAAAAACAAACAAACAAACAAACAAACAAACAAAAACTTCAGGAAGACCAGGCAGGTCGTGAGCTGGAGAAGACAGGCATGAAGGACCCCAGGCTTCCTTCAGAAGCCCCCACACCTCCCACTGCTTACTGTTGTGCGCTGCTCACAGGCACGTTGCATGGCACAGGCTGAGGAGACTCCTGTACATGTTGCAGCTTCACAGTGTTACTTTGCACAGGTTCTATGGCCGTGGTCAGATTAATAACCCCCATTTGTGTTTCCTTTTCCACTTGTAAGATAATCCTGCCTCTTGAAGGGAAATCACAGAAAGGGAGGAGGAGAGGGTAATGGGGTGTGCGTGTGTGGATGAGTATGATAAAAATACACCCCAGCACGTGGGAGGCAGAGGCAGGGCGATCTCTGTTGGTTCAAGGCTAGCCTGGTCTACAGAGTGACGCAGGATGGATAAGGAGAAAGTTTGAAAATACAAAAAAAAAAAAAAAAAAAAAAAACACCAAAACAAAAAAAACAAAAAAAAAAACAACAAACCCCAATATACATAAAGGAAATGCCATAAGAAACCAATTTTTTTTTTTTTGTCTTTTGAGACGCGTCTCCCTGTGTGATAGCTCAAGCTTCCTGGAAACTATAATAGACCAGGTCTGGCCTTGAACTCACCAGATCCACCTGCCTCTGCCGCAGAGTGCTAGGGATCAAAGGGCGTGAACCACCATGCCCCCCGCTTAGAAACTATTTATGTCAGAATTAATATAGTACTATAAAAAGAAGCAAAGAACCCCTGCCAAGGTAGCTGGATTTATTATAATTATTTTGCTATGACTAGTGAAATGGCTCACGTGGGATAAGGAGCTTTGCACCAAGCATGACGACCTAATATTTTGTTCGCCCAGAGCTCTATGTTGTAGAAGACAGAACTGACTCCGTTAAGTTACTCTCTGACCTCCTGTCACCACACACATTATGCATGGCACATGCACACCGACACACACAAACACACAGAATAAAAAGCAAAAAATGAATTTGATAATAAGAATAGTAATAAAATCTAGCCAAGCACTGATCTGTTCTCCCCTATCCCTGTTCGACCTACTATCTATTCCCCACCTCCCGCCTGATTTTACTATGAAATCATGTCTTATGAGGACTGTGACGGTTTCTGTCCGTCTTTTCTTTCCTCCACACTTACTAGTGCTTTCAGTGTCAGTCAAACCTCAGTGCATATGGTGCTCTGTCAGTCTTAGCAGATACTAGACCAAAATTTCAACACTTTTTCTTTGCCAAGGATGTTCTTTTTGACGTCTCTGGGGATATTAGGTATTATAGGCTGAAAAACTTGGGGGAAATTTTTATTTCAAAATTAAAGGAGTTAGGCATGGGTGGTACATAGTACTCTTAATCTTGCGCACTTGAGAGGCAAGAGGCCAGGAGGCAGGGTGGATTTTGTAGATTTGGAGGACCAGCTGGTGTGATTAGTGAGTTTCAAGCCAAGCTGAGCTTACAAGATAACACTTTGTCTCAAAAAGACCAAAAATTTAAAAAAAAAATAAAAGAAAAATTTTGATTGTATGAAACAACAACAACAAAATCATTCCTGCCTTGAAGAACTTGAAGGTGAAAAAATAGAAAATGGGAACTGCGCATGCACACACGCCTCTGTCAGAACGCACACAAAGTAACATATGTTTCAAGCATGCGTGTCTTCATTATGGCTTGTACCAATACTTTTAGTTATTCTCTATATTTTTTTCCTTTTCTACTGCCTCTCCCCACCCCTCCTCCCCTCTCCCTCCTCTTTCCCCCTCCCCACTCTCTCCCCCCTACTACTCTTTCCCCTCCCCGCCCCCCCCTCCTTGTCCCCCCCCCCCCTCATCCTACTTCTTTCCCCTCCCCACTCCCTCCCTTCCTTACTACTTCTTTCCCCTCCCCACCTCCCTCCCCTCCTTTGTCCCCCCCCACTTCTCTCCCCTCCTTACTACTTCTTTTTCCTCCACCGCCACCAAATCCCGCCCACGCATTATTCTTTCCCCCCCACCGTCCCTCTCCTCCTTAGACTTCTTTCCCCTCCCACCCCTCCCTTCTTACTACTATTCTTTCCCCTCCCCACCTCCCTCCCCTCCTTGTTCTCCTTCCCCCCCCACTTCTCCCCCCCTTACTTCTTTCGCCCCTCCCCCACCCCCTCCCCCCTTTGTCCCTCCCTACCTTCTCTCCCCTCCTACTTCGTCCTTCTTCCCTCCCCACCTCCCCACCTCCCCTCCTTTGTCCCATCCCCACTCTCTCTTCCCCTCCTACTTCTTCTTCCCCTCCACCACCTCCCTCGCCTCCGGTAACTTCTTTCCCTCCCCACCTCTTCCCCTCCTTATTCTTTCCCCTCCCACTCCCTCCCCTCCTACTTCTTTTCCCTCCCCACAACCTCCTCCCCTCCTTACTTCTTCCCCCCTCCCCACTTCTCTCCCCTCCTTACGTCTTTCCCTTCCCCCTCCCCCAGCCTCCCTCCAGACTTCTTTCTTTCTCCACTCCCCAACCTCCCTCCCCTCCTTAACGTCTTCCCCTCCACCTCCCCTCCCTCCTTACGTTCTGTCCCATCCCCACTTCTCTCCCCTCCCCATCTCACTCCCCTCCTCCTCCTTCGTCCCCTCCCCACTTCTCTCCCCTCCTTACTTCTTTCCCCTCCCCACCTCTCACCCCCTGTATCTCACTCTCCTCCCCTCCCCTGCCCATTCGCCTTCCTCCTTTCTTCCTCCCTACCTTACTTTCTTCCGCCATAGTCTCCCTTTCTATTTTCCTTTTACATGTGATCCATCTCTCTCTTTTTCCACCTCCCCTAAGAACACTTCTTTCTAATGATCCCTTTCTAGTTTTGTGACCTATGAACACACACATAAAAGCATGCACATATATAATTTCAATTTCACTGTACTTATTCAATACTACTATCATCATCCATAATCAAATGTCTAAATATTTTTTATAAAACTGTATTCACAGGAAGAGGAATGAGTTAAGATTACAGAGAACATTACAACAATCAGGTCCAGGTTGCAGCCCAAAATGTTCAGTTTCCCATGTCCTGGACTTTTGGGATTTTTTTCTCCACAACTGCTAGTGGAAGCCCAAATTCGCCCCTGGCCCCACAAGTCTAATCCTTTGTCATTACTGGATCATGAATCCTAGTCTGTGCTCACAGTCCCCTCCCTCGGTTGCTGTGCCAGCTTGTCCCCTGGCTGGACCTGCCACCTGGGTGTGCCTCTCACCTTCAAGTTCATTCTTGGCTCTGCCAGGCCCAGGGGCTCTTCTCCTATGGAGGTGCTGGGCAAGGAAGATCTCCTTTCTTCACTTTGTCCTAAACATCCAATTCCTTGCCACAGCCCCTCTGGGAACAGAGGCAGTTAAACCTCCTGAGACATTCCTCAGACTATCAAAGCTACTCCTAATTATGTGGTTGGTTGGCTGCTTAGAAGAACATTCTTCCTTGGGATGAGAGGGGACATTCCTTAGCCCCATTCACCTGTGCCCAAGAACTACTCAGCAGCTGACAGTGACGTAGCAAAGGCACCTGAGACAGCATTCCTAGCTCCTCTTCCTGATTCCAGATTGTCCCAGAGAAGGAATGTGGGCTACACCATTAACATGACCGCTGAGCAGGTACTTAAAGAGGTGTAGCAGCAGTCACAACATGGCAGCTGTGGACGTTGTACTATATCATCATGATAATACTGGCCCAGTGGAAAACGCAAGAGACGCGACTGAGATTTTTCCCATTGCTACTGTAGCCTCAGGCTAGTTACTTGAAATTTTCTGGGCCTTATATATACCCCAAATCTAATTGGCTATTAGCTCTCTCCTTGGAGGAATAACTCACAGTGGATGCCACAAGCTTATGTCCTCTAGTGGTTAGGAGATGTTATAAGCCACAATAAGAACTTGTTACCCTTTATAGAGAAACCACAGTTTGTGGATTAGCATACCATCCAAGCATCTGTGTCTATGCTCACAGCTTAGCTTGACATAATAATTAGTACTGCTTAAATGCCTGTACATCCAATTGCTTGTGCTTTGTTAGTATGACTTAAAAGGTATCACTGGAAAAGCTGTCAACCCATGAAGGGAAACAACCTGAACAGACTAAAGTCCAAAATGACAACGCCAAAGAAAGTAGACTGTTTTCTTCTCACCCACTTGTGCCCCTTTCTCAAAGCCCAGGGAACAAAATGCGGAAGAGGAGGCGTGGTAGAATGTAAGGGCTGTGGAGAGATAGGGGTGAATCATGAGACTACAGCAATATAGTCTGGACTCCTAATTGGTCAACATGCCTATGCATACAAGCTTCTCCAACTGGACTATGGGAACCTTGGGTTGCTCAAAATTTGGACATAGATACTTGCAAAATGCACCAATTACCTAATTGTACAGCAAACTGAGCAACATCAATGTTATCTGAAAACAACTGTGTTATTATATTGTAGAATCTCTTAAAAATAAACAAATAACAGAGTGAGTTCCAGGACAGCTGGGACTACAGGGAGACCCTGTCTCGAAAAAGACCAAAAAAAAATATAATAATAATTAAAAAAATGTTCTGGGCCTTATGTATAGAATGGATCTAGGCCTCTCTGTGTTAGGAGCATGTGGAATAACTCACAGAGCTGCCAAATAAATGTGCACGTCAGGCTTTTCTAAAAGCCATTCTTTTTTTTTTTTTTGTCTTTTCCAGACAGGGTCTCCATGTAGCCCCAGCTGTCCTGGAACTCACTCTGTAGACCAGGCTGGCCTTGAACTCACAAAGATCCACCTGCCTCTGCCTCCCAAGTGCTAGGAATAAAGGCATGCACCACCACGCCCAGCTTTCTAAGAGCCATTCTTAAGCCTTGTGGGGGACCTCTGAGAATCCAGACATGTTCTCTCTTTGCATTTATTTCTAGCACAGGGTGGGCCTACAGCAGATGGCTAATACATCATTGAATGAACGAATGGACTCTGCAGTTCTTCTGAGCTTGGTAACATACCTTCACGTCCTTCTACTAACCATGTCTTCAATTTGATGATGGCTATCAGGGTGAAGGTGCTTGAGTTACAGCCTCAAGATCCAAATGGATCCATTTTCCTCAGATTTGGAGACTAGAATTAGATCGCTCCAAATTTGACTCTTAATATGCTTTTCTATTTTAATAAACATTAACAAAGTTTTTTGGAGGTATGGCAGGGGGTGGGGGATGGAGTCTCACATAGCCCAGGCTAGCATCCAACTCTATGTAGCTGAAGATGGTCTTGAACTGTTGATTGTCCTGACTCTACCTCCTGAGTGCCGGGACCACAGGTGTGCACTACCACTTCAGGTTTGTTCTGTGCTGGGGATTGGACCCCTGGGCTTTGTGCATGTTAGCTAAGCACTCGACCAACTAAATTACATCTCTAGCTGGAACTTGTGCCTTTATAGAATATATATTTTAGGGGCTGGAGAGATGGCCTTGTGGTTAAGAGTGCCAACTGCTCTGGCAGAGGATCCAGGTTTGATTCCCAGCACCCACATGGCGGATGAGAACCATCTTTAACTCCAGTTCCAGGGGAATCCAACAGCCTCTTCTGACCTCTGTGGCACTGCATGACATGGGTGCACAAACCTACAGGCAGACAGTACATTCATACACATAAAAAATAAATAAATAAAATAAAAAAGAATATATATTTTAGTAACTAGTATGAAAATGTACATTAAAAGATATCTCAATTTAGAGTAAAATTTGAAAATCTAATTTAAAACAATATCATTTTTACTAATCTTCAGGTGTTATCTATTAGAGCTTAATTTAATCCTAATATTTCCCGAGTTCAAGCAGATGATAATAACCAAAATAACTCTAAAAGATTTTGCAGACCCCAAGATTTATTGAAGGCTTCATTCACATAGGTTTTGGGTGAAGACCCATTGGATTTAAAAGCTGGTCTTGAATTAGTCACCTACTGCCTTTGAGTAGAGAGAAACCAATTGCCTTCTCACTTGTTAAAGTAGAAAGCGCTGATACTGTTGTATAACATTTTAGTTAGCCGGGTTTCTTTATCTATAAAAGGAGCACCAGGTAGAAGCTTGGCCAGTGTGAAAGGCAGCAGTGTGTAGATGGAACATTATTACCATACACAGCAATGGGTCCTATTTTTAAATTTGTCTTTATTGCTGGGTGTGATGGGACACATCTTTAATCCTAGCACTTAGGAGGCAGGCAGATCTCTGTGAGATAGAGGCTGGCCTGGGTTGGTCTACTTAGCAAGTTTCAGGCCAGCTGGGGCTACAGTGAGACTCTGTTTACAAAAATTATTAATTAATTAATTATTGTATGTGTGTATGATATGTGTATGATATGTGTATGTGGGTGTGTGTGCTGTGGCACAGGTGAGGAGGTCAGAGGACAACTGTGGACTTGGTTCTCTTTTCATCTTTACAGTGGTTCTGGATTTTGAGTTCAAGTTGTCAGGCTTATGCAACAAGCGCCTTTACCTGCAGAGCCACCTCGCTGGTCCAGACAATGCTTCCTTTTAGTGCCAAATTCCCACAGCTCCAACAGTACATGAATATTATATGGGTTGTTCTGTGCGTGTGTGTGTGTGTGTGTGTGTGTGTGTGTGTGTGTGGTAAGCTTGCATGTGCATGTTCACTCTCCAACTTACATGTTAAGGCAGAATCTTTAATCTGAATACGGAGCTCATTGATTCAGCTGGTCTAGCTAACCAGCTTGCTCTGAGGACCACTTGTCCCCTTCTCTAAAGTGCTGGAATACCAGGCAGGCCACCACGCCCACCCTACCCTATGTGACTTCTCCTTCTCAGATCCAACTGCAGTCCTCACGCTTGCAGGGCAAGCGCTTTCTCCGCACCAAGTCCTCACCTGAGCCCTTACAGGGGATCTTCATTCTGCTTTCTGTTGGATACTCGGTTCTTCTATCTCTGAAAGAAATACGCACAACTCTCTACTCTCTTTACTCTCTCTCTGTTTCTCTCTCTCTCTCTCTCTCTCTCTCTCTCTCTCTCTGTAAGAAGCAAGAGACAAATGTACCTTGTGAGTTCATCTTGAATCATCTGACATCCGATTCACAGCACATCAGAATTCAGGTGATGTACACATCAGCATTAGTTTCTATTAGTATTAATGAGGAACATGCATGTGTGTCAACATACACATTAGCTAGAGTAGACTCCCTGAAGGGTTTCTGCTTTGAGGTAAAAGCTGCTCTCATTTCTACCTTCTCCATGATGGAAATAGAATTGTGCCCATTAAAGTGTTCAGTACTCCCTGCTCAGCTGAAAAGGCTTCTTTCTTAAAAGATGCAAGTAAAACTGTTTTATGTTTGTAAATGAAAGTCTTATGGCAAATGGCCATATCTTACCATTACTATTTATAATTTACTATTTAGGACTTGTTTTTTATTTATCAACTGTGTTTAGTCAGTTTCCATATAGTAGAAAAGATGCACCTATCCAGGCCTTTATTTTATTTTTAGTATTTATTTATTTATTATTATTATTATTATTTTGGCAACATTGAGGATTGAACCTGGCATCTCATGTGTGTGAGGCAAGGGCTCTACTATTGAGCTACAGCCCCTGCTATGAAAAGATTACTTTTTTGAGACAGGTTTCACATAGCTCAAGCTGGCCTTGAACTCTCTGTGTAACCAAGGAACCCTGACCTGCTGATCCTCTTGTTTCCCCTGCCCAGTACTGGGATTACAGTCACATACATGTAATATCATGTCTGATTTTATGCAGTGCCAGGAATCGAACCCAGGGCCTTGTGTAGGCTAGGTAAGTAATCTTTCAACTAAACTGGATCCTTAGCCCTCCAGCCTATTCCCTTCTTAAAGGGGAAAAAGGATCAGGTTTCGAGTCCCGCACCTGTAAACTCAGATTCTCAGGAGGCTGAGGCAGGAAGACTGAAAGTTCAAGGCCTGACTGGGAAACTTAGCAAGACCCTGTCTTAGATAAGTCCAAAAGTGCTTATAGCTCAGTTGTAGAGTACTTGTCTAGCATAGTCAAGGCTCTGGATTCAGTCCCTGGTACCACAAAGGAAACAAGAAGAAAGCATGCTTGGCTTTGATTTATGCAGTCCAGGAGCCAAATAATAAATGGTGCCAGAAAAGACAATTTCTCCAGTCTACAAAGCAAGAAAAAGCTAAAATTACTCCCTATTTATTTTTTTGGAGGAGGGAAAGTGTAAGTCAAATCCAAGGCAATAAGAATGTCACAATTTATCACCATTATATCAGTAATGATGATTTCCACTATTAACAAAAGACCCAATGTTTTCAAAATGGCTTAACCCACTTATTGTTTTACAAACACGGATTCCAGTCTGCTTCAGGGGTATTTCTGCCTGGCTGTCTGCTGTGGTCTACAGTGATGTTAAGTCAGTGCCCCTGTCTAGCCCTCCTTTTCCTACATCCCACTGGTTTTTACCTGAACAGTGAGAAGTGGCTGTGACAGTTTCTCCTCCAGCTGCCAATCCCACATAGCCAATAGAGGAAGATGCACAATCTCCCTGAGGAAAGATTTTTTTTTTTTTTTGAGAGTCCTCTTCTATTGTATTTGTTGCCTGCTATGGTCTGAATATGGTTTCCTATGCCTTCCCCAAACCAAAGTTATATGTTAACAGTGTTAGGAGGGTAGAAACAATATGATGGTGGTGGTGTTTACAGTTGAATTCTGATGGCTTTAAAAGTACAGGACACACACACACACACACACACACACACACGGAACTCTACAGGCAAGAAGATCATAATCAGATGTATCTTTTAGGGTTAGGACTGTAGCGCAGTGGAGAACGCTTGTCTAGCATATGTAATGTCTTGGGCTTGATCCAAGCACTATAGATATATACTTTAATTCCTGTGCCACCAGAATGTTAGTCAAAAATAAACCTATTTTCTATATAAAGTACCTTGCTTCAGGTTTAGTTACAGTAATGAAAAGCTGACAAATACACCAATCTTAGGGCATGTTTCTGTTGTAAAACTTGTGAGTGGAGGGGCTGGAGAGATGGCCTAGCGCTTAAGAGCGCCGACCGCTCTTGCAGAGGACCCGGGTTCGATCCCCAGCACCCACATGGCGGCCGAAAACTGTCTGAAACTCCAAATCCAGGAGAACTCCAGTTCCAGGGGAATCCGATACCTTCTTCTGACCTCCGCGGCATTGCACGACACGGGTGCACAGACCTGCATGCAGACAGTACATTCATACACATACAGAAATAAATAAAAAAAAAACAAAAAACAAAAAACTTGTGAGTGGAATTACATGATTGGTCTAGATAATCAATTTGCTTTCCCTTTCAGTGAGCTCCAGATAGAATTGTTGTTTCTAAGCTCAGTATCTCCCAGAGGAGGATTCCACAGATAATGGGGGTTCAACTATAATGAAATGGTTGGGGACAGAGGGGAATGGCTTGGTTTATTCTGGTATGTGGCACAGTGATGATAATGTGAGCACCTTTACTGTGACCTTAAAAGGTCCACTTACATTCATCAAGGGAGACCTGTGGCTTTACTCTACATAGGAGAGAGTGCCAAGGTTTCTCTTGAAACTAATCAACACAGTTGGGCCACAGCCTGAACACTAAAGTGGAGTATAAACAATATTTTCTGTGTTAAGCAGGTTAATGACAAACCACAAGCAGTCTGCTTACTTTACACCTAAAAGTTTGACCCCAATTGACTGCTGTTTAAAATGGAACAAAGATCAGTTTATTTGAGTAATAAAATAAGGATATGGCTTATATTTATTGTTGTATAACTGAGAAACAAGAGGTGGGCTGGAAAGATGGCTCAGTGATTAACAGTGTTTACTGTTCTTATAGAGGACCCAGCTTCCGTTCTCAGGATCAACATGGCAGCTAACAACTGCAACTCCAGCTCCAGGGGATTCAGTGTTCTCTTCTGGCTTCACAGGCACTGCACACATGTGATGCACCTGCATATGTGCAAACACTCATACACTTAAAAACAAATTCATCTTATAAAAGAAAACTAAGAGGAAATCATGTTTGATACCTTGATCTCTACATTCTGCCCTGCCCACCTGCCACCTCTGTAGGGTCCTTTATGCTGACAAGTTCTCACATTCTATCCTGCCCTGCCCACCTGCCACCTCTGTAGGGTCCTTTATGCTGACAAGTTCTCACGTTCTATTCTGCCCTGCCCACCTAGGCACCTCTGTAGAGTCCTTTATGCTGACAAGTTCTCACATTCTATTCTTCCCTCCATCATGCCTTCTTCAAGGGCCTTCTTTCACACTAAGATGTGATTAACTACTGTGTAGGTACCACCATCTCTCTGATGAACTTGGCTCTGTGGCATGATAAACCTGAAGGAAAGGAAAAGAATTTTATCATTTCTGGAACAGAGATTGATTTCATTTATTTAATTATTATTATTAGTAGTATGTGTATGATGAGTATGAGTGCATGCATGCCATGGTGTGTGTGTGTGTGTGTGTGTGTGTGTGTGTGTGTGTGTCTGGTGTGTGTGTAGATCAAAGAAAAATTTTATGGAGTTGGTTCTCTCTTTCTACTTTACATAGGTTCTAGAGATTGAGCTCAGGTCATCAGCTTGTACAGCAAGTGCCTGCAATTGCTGAGCCACTGCACAAGCCTTGGGACATAGGTCTGGCACCTAAGAATGATGGTTATATGTCAAGATCTCAGCATATAGAGATGCCCTATGCAATATGGTAGTTTCCTGCCATATGCTGCAGTTGAAATTTAAGTGATTTTAAACCAGTAAAAAGAACAATTTAGTCTTCAGTCACAGTGGTTGCATTTCAAACACATTCTGGGGACAGATAAGGGCATGTCCTGGGTTGACCAACGTGGAGATGGCATCTCTCCACCAGCACAGGAGGCTGTACTGGAACTTCTGGGAGGTAATTCCCTATTGGGAAATGTCAGGTCAGGATTGTGACAGTGGGAATGACCCTGAGGGGAATCCAGTCTGACAAATACAAATGCTGTTAGTGGCAGCTCAGTTGGCCAGGTCTGGATGGTTCATCTGTTTGGGGGCAGTGGTTGGGTGTCTGTGGGTGGACTTTGAGTAAATAAACAACTTTGACCAGGGTGGAATACTTTGAGCAAGGGATGAATCCAGTCTCTTACAACAGAAGGACTGGGCTTAGATAGGAGATGCTGTGTACTGCAAAGACACTGGACTTAGTTGGACCATGAATAAATGGAATTAAAAATATATCATGGATTTACTTTAATTCATTGGTATTTTCAACTTATGTCAAGTTATAATAGCCTTGTACTAGTGATTATATTTCTTTAAAAAAATTCTATCAAGGGGCTAGAGAGATGGTTCAGTGGTTAAGAGCACTGGCTGCTTTTGCTGAAGACCATAGTTTAGTTCCTAGCACCCACATGTGGCTAACAACCTTCCATAAATCCAGTTTCAGGTGATCTGGTGCTTTCTTCTACCCTCTGTGGACATTTAACACACAGTGCACTTACACACAAGCAGGCAAAACACTCAGACACATAAAATAAAAATTAAAAAATTAATTAATTAGAACACCAGTTAACCAGACTTCAGTGGTTAACCCACACTAAAGGACATTAGAGAGACACAAATTAGATTCTATAGGCTTTATTATAAATATAAAAGAGTACATTAAATTTGGTGGAAGGACAGTACAGGGAGGCGGGGATAGGGGAGGGGATCTAAATACCATCAAATTATATATTGTATGAAAACTGCAAAAATTTAATTGAAATGTTAAAAAAAAGTCATGGTGGCATGTGCCTGTAGTCCCAGCCCTGGTGAGGTAGAGGCAGGAGGCTTCCTGGGGCTTGCTGGCCAACTAGTCCAGTCTAGTAGTCGGTAAGCTCCAGGTTCAGTGAAATATCCAGTCTTAGAAATAAGGTAGAGAATGACTGAGGAAGACATTAGACATTGAGCTGTGCCCTCCCCACATAGACACATGCAAATGAGTACACACATGCACACACAGAATGGGGGGGGGACAGAAGGGGGAGTGACGGGGAGAAAAATCAAATCTTTGTAGATACTGTCAAGATGATGTCTTTGAGGATGGTTTTAATCAAAATGGTCTTAATCAAAATTTTTGATTATAGAAAAGGGGAATTTGGACATAACATAGACTTCATGGGGGGGGAGGAGGATTACATGAAGAAACACAGGGAAGAAATCCTCTGTGATGAACGTGGATTGAAGAAAGCAAAAAAATACTCCCCCCAAAAGTCCACGAACCACCAGAAGCCAGGAAGAGATGAGGAATTTCAGAGGGAGAAGAGCAGACTTTGGATTGTCAGTCTACAGAACTACAAGATAATAACTTCTGGTTTTACAGAAAAAATAAAGGAGAAAAATGTAAAGAAATATATTAGAGGAAAACTAGTATCATAGTGGTGAGATGAGGAATGAGAAGATGTTTAGGCAGGGGTGGGGTGCAGCTTGCTGGTGAGCATTTGTCTAGCATGTGTGACATCCTGGGCTTGAGTCTTAGCACTAAAAAAAAATCTGTAAATGTAGTTCCCAAAAATCTTTGGTTTGGGCTGGAGAGATGGCCTAGCGGTTAAGAGCACCGACCGCTCTTGCAGAGGACCCGGGTTCGATCCCCAGCACCCACATGGTGGCCGAGAGCCATCTGAAACTCCAGTTCCAGGGGAGTCCGACGCCCTCTTCTGACCTCCGCGGCGTTGCACGTCACGGGTGCACAGACTTGCATGCAGACAATACATACACATACGGAAATAAATAAAATTAAAAAAAAAATCTTTGGTTTGAGAAATAGTAACTTAAGGCAAAAGAGTTTTTTCCACAATGTTTACTGATAGATACAAGTACATAAAATCAGGGCATGAACATGATTTGATAGATTAAGTAGACTTAATTTCAATACTATAATAAGGGAAAAATTCAAATTCTCACCATTTGTTTTGCACCCACAAAAACCACTTCAAGGGCATTAACTATCTCTCAAATCTGATCAGTTTTGAAGCAAAAGAGTTTTACCCTGAAGAGTGTTTCTAGGAAGGGTTGATTTGTCTGTGGGATGCTTTGAGTTCTATGCCTGAGTCCCACAATGCTTTAGAGGACCAAGAGAATGGTTCAGTTTCCTTTAAATGAATGAAAATCAACAATTAATATATAGCATTGTTTTTGCACTGAAATAATTTTATTTTTTTCAACGGAGGAAGGGGTTCATGAGTGCAAAATGTCTGGGGTTCATTACTGAGCACCCGAGGACTTGGAACTCAGCAGGGTAGAGTTTGCTCAGCGTCGCCACCAGGGGGCGGGCTGGGACAGTTGCATTTGAGCAGAAGAGTTCAAATGAGTAGGATGCAGAAACTGTAGCATCAGCCTGTGCTCAAACTGCCTAGGACATGAGCTCAGCGTGGGTCATCAAATCAGGTGCTCAGGGCTCAGTTCAGGGCACAAGGCTGAGGACAACAGGACTAAGCCTGCTCAAGTAATCACTACTTGTTTTCAGGGCTGTTTAGGGAGTGGCCAGGGTTGCACATTCAGGGTGGTTTTTCTAGGGATTGAGGAGAAACACAAATGCACAAATGATGGGATTTAAGGCATCTTCTATCAGGAAAGCATATTAGTACTATTTAATCCCTATACCATAGGGATCTAGAGACAGTCACCTACTTAGCCTCAATCAAATTGCTTATGATTATAAGAAACACAGACACACAGATTCACACAGGCACACATGTATACACAAACTCTGAAACACAGAATATGACTTGAGAATGCTTTCACATATTCTTTTTTTGGAGAAAGCAGCTTATGAAACAATAACGCAGTATTTTCCAAAGGCAAAGGCTGATGGGCATCTGACAGCAACTGGAAGTTGCAGCTAATTTAAAGACCTTGTTCCAGGTCATGCAAGAGCAGAGCACCCATACCATTCCATGTGGAAAGGCTGTGCTTACAGGCCTGGTGTACAGAGGATACTAGGGGACCCCGGGCTTGCTTCCCTGTTGCGGAGTGAAATGGGTGACATTGAAAAATCACCCTATTATAACTTGTGATAAAAGCAGCAGCTACGCAGAGAACCAACCAATAAACACCCGAAAAAGACAAATGGCTATTGGAAGACGACTGATATAAGTTGGAAATTAGTGACACCTACTGTGAGGAGACCAGAACAAAGCATATAGTACAGAAATCATATCCCAGACTCATGAGTGTCCATTGATTGGATCACCTGACAGGCTTGGGAAAAAGTCAATTACTAATAACATATACAAATACCCTGAAAGTGGTGTTACATCATGCTAATACTAGTTATCATTATGACTAAACCATCAGAAGTGGAAAATCGCAGCAATTTTATATAATACTTTCATTTGGAGTACAAATTTTGAAGCATTTGGTCAGAATTATTTTTCATGGTCTGAATATTTATCACAGTTATGTATAGACTCAGCATAAAGATGGCTTTGTTATCCTCAAACCTCCAGCTATTAGGGGGACTCAGAATGACTACGTAGGGATTTAAACAAGTCTTGAGATATTTCTCCTTTGTATAGCTGATCTATTTTATAGACTTGATCGTGGCTGTTTCTTTAGTAGCATCCAGCACCTATTCCACAAATTGCTTCCTTCTTAATCTCAATGGTTTCAGCAAACCACATTTAAATGGCTTGGAAAACTTGTTACTCCACATTTTCCATTACATCAGAGTTTTGCCAAGTAGACCAGGGGCTTGGTGGTGGTGGTAATCATTGGCTGTCTCAATACCCCCATGTGTCTGGTTAACCACAAATACATAATGTGGTCCAGCCACTGAGGAGGCCACGGAGGCAAGCCAGGTTGGACATTCACTGTCATTTTTCTGGCAGCTGTCATCAGTCAACAAAACCCAAACTGATACCGTCCATTGCCAGCAGCTTTGAACAATACGTGTCCACGGTCCCAGAGTAGAAGGGCGGCCAGCTGAGTGGGGGTCAAATTGAATGAGAGTCTCTTGACATTGGACATCAGGAGAGTAGAGATTGGACTGAGAGAGAATAGAAAAAAAAATGAGCTTTTGAGAAATCAGTGAAGAACCCAATAGGTGAAAAGACCAACACGTAGGTTTCTGGAGAGGAAATGGAGAGCGCATGGAAGCCACACATGCGCTACTTAGTTCATTTTTACTTCATGAAAATTCACTCTCACTCTCTGAAACAGCTGCTACTGTTTGGATTATGAATAGCAATAAGCCATATGGCGTGACAGAAATGAATCACACATATTTTCACATGGACAAATATTATTATTCCAAAGCATAAACACGTCAATATAAGTGTTTTTTCCCCTGGGAGGAATATAGTCCCTGATTTCAGTTATAAGAAAATGACTCACTCTGTACGTGCAAAATTACCTGCTAAAGTTATTATTGGGGAAAAGAAAACCTGCGTGAACTGTCTCTACAGTTTTCTTCCCTGGTTTGTCATCAACCACATTCAATGTGTTAGAGGGGATGTAGAAACGAATGGAGGGAGAAGAAGGGAAAGAGTAAATGGAAAGATGGCTCACGGAAGGAGGTCCACACTGTTTCTAGCTCTGCCATCTGGTTTGCTGATTTCACCCAAAAGCTCTCATAATGAAGCGCTTGCTTGCCTGGGCATGAGTATGCCAAGTACCCAGAGTCCAAAAACTGGAAGGTGAGGATGGCAAAAACTTAACCAGACCACGTAAACATGCCAGCACAGACGTCGTCTGAAGCATCGCTCACTATTTTATTCATTTTGTTTTTCAGATAGGGTTTCACATTGCAGCTCAGGCTCATCTGAAACTCAAAATACAGTTCCGGCTGGCCTCATATTCATGGTGATCACAAATGTGGTTCATCTCGCCAAGCTATGCATATCCCTCTCTTATTCAGATTTTATTTCAAAGGTTTCAAGGACAGTATTCATAAAAGATAACATAGTCATCTTTTTTTTTTTTTTTACCAGTGTGTATGTGTGTGAGTTCCTGAGTGTGTGGTTGCACCTGCATGAGGGTGCATGGACAAGCCCTTGGACAACTTTGGCTGTCTTTCCTCAGTTGCACCCACCTTATTTCTTGAGACACGGTGGTCTCTCATTGGCCTGGGACAGGCTGAGTAGGCTAGGCGGTCTAGCCAGTGGGCTCCAGAGGCCTTCACAGCGCTGGGATTCCAGGTACATTCTGCAGTGCCAGGCTGTTTTTACATGGGTTCCAGGGACTGAGCTCAGATCCTCATGCTTGTAAGAGAAGCATTTTACCAAATGACCTGTCTCTCTAGTCCTAATTCTCTCTCTCTCTCTCTCTCTCTCTCTCTCTCTCTCTCTCTCTCTGGCATGTGTATGCATGCATGTGATGTTTCAGAGTCTGTGCGTGCATGTTATTGTATGTGTGGGCATCCTGGAGGCCTGAGGTTGCTATCAGAAGTCTTCCTTGATCACTTGTCACCATGTTCATTGAGGCAGAGTCTCTCAGATGTACAGTGAGCTTGCCCGTACTGCTCCCATCTAGTCAGCTTGCTGCTGGGATCCCATCTCTATTATAGGAGCAGCCGTGCCCTGCAGGCTCTTATGTGAGTTCTGAGCATCCAAACCTGAGTTCTCACCCTTGTACAGCAAGCGCGTCACCAGCTGAGCTGTCTCCGCAGCCCCTTTTCCATGTTTTCATTCCATCTTATTACTCCTTGCTCTCATTTCTGCTCTTCTTCATTCCTCCTTTTCTAGAAATTCTTAACTGTTTTTTTTTTTTTTTTTTTTTTGTATTTTTGAGACAGGGTCTCCCTATAGCCCCAGCTGTCCTGGAACTCACTATGTAGACTAGGCTGCCCTTGAACTCACAGAGATCTTCCTGCTTCTGCCTCTTGAGTGCTGGGATTAAAGGCATGCACCAACATGCCTGGCATCTTTTTAACTTTTTTATTGAGACGGAATCTCACTATGTAGCTCAGGCTCATTTGAAACCTGTGATCCTCCTGCCGCCGATTCCTTTGTGCTGGGATCACAGGCATGCACAACAACACAGGGCTTAGGAAAAAAAAAAAAGAAGTTCTCTCATGCACTTCTCTTCCTGGGAATCGGCTGCTGTAGGTGTCAGCAATTCTTTAATAACATGGAATCTTTTCCCTGTCTCTCTTCCTGCTGAGCCTTTACTTCCTTAGGTCTCCCTGCCCGGTTTCCCAGGCTCTGGAACGTGTGTTGTTTTGCCAGGAAGGTGATGTGTACAAGAAGGAGATGCAAAGAAGAGCCTGTCAGAGCCCTCTGAAAACTTTCACTGTGTAGGTCCCGTGGCCACCAGGGGTCAGCCCCACTACTGTCACACTAAAGCTGTGCAGGTCCAGCTGAGAAGACATTGTAGAAAATACAGTCAGGCACTGCATGTGAGGATCAGTTTTGGGACTGTGTCAGTGGTTCTCAGTGTACACAACCTGGATCAGCAATGCAGTCTTCACTGGCCTCACCTAGATCACTGAATTAGAAATTCGGGGGCAGGGTGCTTAGTGGTAGGTCCAGCAGAGGTGTTTTAATCAGTCTACAGGACTTGGCTGCAAGTTCAACTTCAAGAGCCCTTACAGGCACTGTTGGCTTCACTCTCACTTGGCAATTTGCTTCTATTTGCCTGTATCCTTCTTATATTTCAGTGACTAAAACTAAACCCTAAACCAAACATGGCACAGCAGTCATTAAAGGAATATAAGGCATTGTGAGGATCGAATTAGACACTATCAACGGAGTACCGTACACTTGTCACAAACACTGGTTATTATTGTTAATCTGTGTATGTGTGTGTGTGTGTGTGTGTGTCTGTTTGTGTGTGTTCATGTGTGAGTGAGGGTGTGTGTCATGGTGAATGTGCGGCAGTCAGAGGATATGCTCAGGAGTCAGTCTTCTTGTACCTTGTACCTTGTACCTTGCTTGAAACAGGTCTCTTGTTATTTGCTGCTGTGCATGTCAGGCAAGTTTATTTGCAAGCTTCCTGGACTTCTTCTGTCTCTGTGTCCTGTCTTGCTGTAGGATTTTGAGATTACTGACTGGGGGGATCTAGGGATCCAAATTCAGTTTGTCACACTTGTGTGGCAAGTGTCTTACCCATGGACCCACTTTCCCAGCCCCCATATTAGTTATTATTAGTGTATCACCATTAATACGATTATGCCAATGGGCCCTAAGTTCCCATAAACATTGTAAGCATGATCACTTTCTTTTAAAAAACTTCTTTTTTATTTTATGTGTATGAGTGTTTTTCTTGCATTTACGTAAGGTGGTATGCAATAGCATACAGTCAGAAGAGCGTGTCAGATCCCCTTGGAACTGGAGTTATGGATGGTTGTTATCTGCCATGTGGGTGCTGGGACTTGAAACTGGGTCCTCTGCAAGAGCAGCCAGTGCTCTTAACTGCTGAGCTCAGTCATCACTCCAGTCCCAAGCATGATCACGTTTAGCTGTGGACTCTGAGAGTCAAATATTCCTGCAGTATTCTTGTCTCTCAGTTATACCTCAGGTATTTCCATGGTGGATGGAAATGCAGAACAGATGTTGAAGACAATAATGTGCTAGATCTGAAGCATCCTCTGCACTGGGCAGGAAGTGATGTTGCTGTATCAGTCAAAAGCTCCAAGTAGTTGGGGAGAAGGGAGGGAGGAGAGGAGCAGCTACAGGGAGTGATGTTTCAAGGAGGGCGAAGCTTGGAGGCGTGAGAGGAGAGGGTCAGCAAACCTTTTCTATATTTTAAAGAGCACAGGTTTCTCTTATTTATATCTGTTTTATTTCTAATACTAAATGCACTGCCATCCTCCCCACCCCCGTAGAAACTCCATCCCTCTTCCATTTTTGATAAAAGGCCATTTTGAATGTTGCTACGCATAAAGTAGAAAGGCCAGCTCATGTGAGTTCTGTATTAAAAGTCACTCAGTAAAATTCTGACTTTCATTTAAATAACTACTGAAGGAGAGCCAAAAGACTGCCCTTCCTGTTGTTCAAGAGCGACACCAATCACCTTGCCTTGGCACGCATATGGGTTTCTTGCAAGGATTTCAGCAGGTGTCTTCTGAACCACAGCCAGGATCACACTGGACAGCAACACAGCAGAGGTCACATCAATAATGCTACGCAGGACGATGGCGGCCCCCTCCTGCCGGCCCCAGGAGCTGGCGGGGATCACAGTGCCATGCCAAGCTACCAGCCAACATCCAATGTCACTTTAACATATTCAAGACAAAGATGAACTGAGCCAACAGCTCAAGCCAGAGTTTTAAAGAACTGAAGTGAGGTTGGGAGAGGAAAGGGAACAAGAAACAAACACATAAGTATTTTGTATCAGTAAGCGCTATTTTAGAAAACAGGGACAATTACAACACGAATGCTTAAAATGTATCAGAACTGTTACATTTCCAAGCCACTTTTTGGAAGATCTCAACAAATTATAGTAGAGGGGAGAAGCTAATTACGAAGCCTGTTCCTCGTTGGCATTGTTAAGTGAGCTGAAGGTCCAGCATAGGTCATGGTGGAGAACCACCATCATTCTGAGACGCTTGTCCTGCCATTGTTGGAACACCTCCCATAGCTCCCGTTTCCCAAGTTGAAACCCTTCTTCTTGACCTTCGAACAGCTCTAGGGTCTGACCAACTTCGTCTTTCTCTGATCCCTCATACCCATTTCCTGTCCAGTCACGCAGTAGTGTCCCATTTCTGTCTCAATGCCATCCTGTCCCCTGGATGCCTAATCCCCTCTCACATCCTACCCTCTTCTCTGTCAGTTTCCTTCCTTTCGCCTTCTCTGACTCCCACAGGTCCGTCCCTTTGACTTCTCTGACATCAGCATCACTCTTCCATTTAATTTCTACACTGTGCCCTCTGCCACTCAATTACATGTGATTTTGTTCTCTAATTGTTTCATGCATGTATATCTTGTCTCTCAATTATATTTTGACCTTCAGGAGTCAAGGTGATGTCTTCCTCTGTTCTCCCTGGAAACAGCAGATTCAGCAGAGGCTGAGCTCTCGGCACCCTTGTCTAAGGCTTCCACGAGGAAGATGCTCACAAGAGCTGGTTTGTAGAAAGGGAAGGGTTTCAGGTTTGAGAAAAGGAAGGTGGTTTAGGGGTCCAGGATGAAGATGATCACATGGGACTACGTACCTAGGTACTACTTTTCCAAAACATGTGTGTGCAGACTTTCTACCCGTTGCTGATGTACACGCAGAGACAGTCATGCTTGCCAAAGCTGGTCCAGGTTGAACTGTTTCTACTAATTTATGGGCAGGGAAGACAGCTGGTGTACCAATTGCCTTGGTGACTTTCAGTTTCACTTGGAGCCAAGCTCTTGTATTTGAGCTCTTGGGAGCTACTATTATCTTTTTTGAGATGATCATTTTCTAGTCACATCTGATAAGGAATTCATTTTCTTTTTTTTTTTTGTCATTTGGGTAAAAGATTTATTTTTTGTGTGTGTTTGTTCATTCTTTTTTTCTATTACTTTTTAAATTTTTTTTCATTTTTTTAACAATAAGTAATAATTTATGGGTACAAGTATATCCTTTGTGTAAAACCAATTTGCAAGCAGTTGTGCCCAAACCCACACAGCCCATGAGTCCCACCATCCAGCTGGGGGGGCTTGTATGTTCAATCAAGTTGATTAGATGAGTGCCCAGTCTATATTGCTGTAGTTTCACCATTCACCCCAATTGCAGCCCTTACATTCTACCACACCCCCTCTTCCGCAGATTGTTCCCTAGGCTTAGAAGAGGGGCACGGGTGGACTAAAAGCAAAACAGTCTACTTTCTCTGGAGCTGTCGTTTTGGACTCTGGTCAATTCTGGCTGTTTGCTTTCATGGGCTGATACATTTTCTAAGTTACAAAAGTATCCTTCAAGTGTGAAGACATGAAAATGTGCAAGTTAAACTAAGAAACGAAAAAGGACCAGGGTTAAGTGTGGCTGGAGAAACTAACAAACCCACCCTGGATGGCAGAGAAGCTGGTAGACAGTGTCCAGTGGCCAATATTCTGTGCGAACTAGCCAGCTCCCAGAGGCAGTGGCAGAGTTAGAGGTGCGTCTGTTTCTCCCTCCCAAACTGCTCACTAGCAGAGATGTCAAACCTCTTATTAAGCTTCTGTACCTAACGATCTATATGATGAAGACAACAACCTGCTGATCGGGGGAAGGTACATTAATTATAGTAGAAAGACACTGGGAAATACACAAGGTTGTTCAAAAATCTGTTTCTGTGGACCCATGGGCTCCTGATCAGCTACTGGCTCATAATGGATTTCAGTCCCTCCTGCCCTGGGCAGGGCCTGTCCCCAGGAGTCTGAGTTGGTAGTTGCTCCATCAATCACCTGGCCTAGAAGGAACTGGAGCGAGGCTGCTGAGCATCTGCCAGCTGCCTGGGGCGTTCTGTGGGCCATTGGCCTGGCTCTCTTACAGGGGAGTCACCACCCACCAGCCAAGGAACTGGTGTCAGTGTGGAGAGACAGAGGCGGAGGCAGGGGCAGAAGAGAGGTTCGAAGGAATTTTTGCAATGGCACTTTGCATATCAAGGTTTAAGAGAACAATAGGCTAGCCTGAATTACATGGTAGAGGTTTATCTTATAATATACATAGTTCTTTCATGTGACTGTCTTATTGGGGAGTTCCTTGGATGGGCAGAGATTTGGTACTGAATGGAAAGGACTAGAGTAGGCCTCCCAGTCCTGAGTGCCAGCCTGGGCTGAGCTGTAAACTGTCTTAGGACCCAGAGCCAAGCGGGGCCTGCTGCAGCATCCTATCCCAGTCCCTTAGAGCACGGCCAGCAGGGAATGTAGGAAAGTCTCTTGTTAATTTTTATGGCCTGTCAAAATAAACTCTTAATAAAAAATGAAGACATTAAAAATATTTATGAGTTAGAAGAGCATAGTCATGGCAAGTTTCTAGAATACAGCTTACTGACATGATGAATGAATTGGCCAAGCAAAGACAGATGTCTGTCAAAAGTTTGAATGCTGTACCAGCTTCACTTTATTAAAGAAAAATTATGAAATTATCAGGGAAATGGATGGAACTGAATTATATTAAGTGAGAATATCTAGGCTTAGAGACACAAGCATCTCATGTTCACACTCACGTGTAGAGCCTAGCTTTTAATTTTTATATATGTGCATTTATGTGGGTAGAATTCAGAAACAGAAAGGAGTCCATGCGAGGGAAAGGACCTTTAAAGGAGAGGGCTGGGAAGATAATAGAATACATAGGACATAGTGTGGAAGGGGGAGAGAAGAAAACACTGGGCATGGAAGGGTGCATTGGCGAGGAGGGACGGGGAGATGTAGGAGGACTGAATGCATGAGAACGCCACAAGGGAAGCCTGTTATACTCTATGCTAATAAACAAATTAGTAAATAAGTAAATAAAAATTTTAAAGTTTGAGCATTGATCTAAACATTGTTTTTAAGTTATACCTGGAGATAATACATTAATTTTTATGCTCCTCTAAAAGTATCATATGATCTGATTTACCAGCTTAGATGCAACTTTGGCACACAGGACACCAGGAGAGTAAATATCATTAAACAGGCACAATTGCTCTCAGTCAACTTTGTGTCATAAAAGAAGGTAGGACAGGTCATACTAGCAGAGGACCGCATTGTTACCTCCAAGAGATAACTTTACACTTGTCTAAAAATGCCTGTTTTCGAAAGAATTTCCTGTTTCCAATGAAGCTTGAATTCACAGATAAAATAAGATAAAGTGAACATGTATGCTATGGGGCATCGGGACAAAGTAAATGAGAAAACACTGGCCATTAGGAAGGGCTGTGGGCTCTGCTATGGATTGTTTGGGTAGTGACTGGGACTTTAGTTTATTCAACTGTCAAATGGGATGACCAGCCAGGGTACCAAGGACTAGGCATCTCTGCCATCCTGTGAAGTCTGCCAGTTCATCCAAACCAAATGGCAGCTCTTGGTAACAGGAAGGGAAAAGGAGGTCTGACTCTGTCCAGTACAAAATCATGAAAGTCAGCCTTAAATATTAGTACGCTCCTTTATCAAGCTCTTCAGAACACACACACACACACACACACATACACACACACACACACATGATAAAATGTTTTAAAAAGGAACGGTCACAGACCGCTCCAAATCACAATCCAGCAGAATTCCAAGAATACTTAATTTTGAAACCCAGAACTTCAGCTCTGCATTAGAGTCCCTCTTCATCAGCAAGCCTCTGAGCTCCTAAGGTCATGGTATCTTGCATGCCAGCAGGCTGTTCAGTATTGTTCATCAATAAAATTAAAAAAGAAAAACCCTACACCAAACAATTCATTCAAAGCCATTTATCACTAACACCGTTTGATATCTAGAAGGCATGTTTCATTTAAAACTAATGAGCAAGCCCACGATCTTTTGATTATAAATTCTCCCTTCATCTTCATTTTATAAAAAGCCACAAGGAAAATGCACAGCAGGACATCCTTGATATTTAAACACTTCTTTCCACTTACCATTAGCTTGCTCCAAAACTCAGCTTCCTTTGGAAAAGGCTCCATTTTAAGGGATAAGTTTCTTGTTTTGCCTTGTCAAATGTGTGCCACCTGGCCTGCTCAAGTGACTGAGCACAGGAGAGCAAACATTTCAGCCCAGCTACTTTCATATTATTGAAGGTTACATTCTCTCATAGCTGGGAGTCTTGGGAGAAATGGAATTTACATACGTTAGGGTGAGATGGGTGTGGGCTTTTCCCACAGTTATGATTCAAAGTTGAGATATGTCTCATCCAAGGAGATAATAATACAACTCAAAGAAGAAAAGTGTCCCCTTGCATCCTGGCCACTTAGGACATGACAGCTCACAGCCCATGTGCCGACAGGCTGCGCCTTAGTCCCCAGGCCAAGAGCAAGCCTTCCGTGGGTGGGGTAGGCTTCTTCTGCATTTTTTTTCTTTCCAGACTCTAGTAATTACACATCTCTCAGCTCACTTCAAGGTGTGTGCAGTGAACAACAATGCACATCTGGAATGCAAACAGAAGGCTGCAAATTCAGGAGTGCAACCCTCAGCATTCTTGTGGGTGAAATTAACCAAAGCTGGTGACCAAACAAGCCATTCTCTAAGCTACTCTGTTAGAACACATAAAGTATGACTGTAAACAGCCAAGTGATCTGATAAAGACTTAGAATAGTCTCATTTTTTTTTCTGATAAAAGATGGGAGAAGATGGGGCTGGAGAGATGGCCTAGTGGTTAAGAGCACTAACTGCTCTTGCAGAGGACCCGGGTTCAATTCCCAGCACCCACATGGCAGCTGAGAACCATCTTTAACTCCAGTTCCAGGGGAATCCGATGCCCTCTTCTGACCTTCGAGGCATTGCACAACATGGGTGTACCAACCTACATACAGACAGTACATTCACACACATAAAAAAAAAATTAAAAAAAGCTGGGAGAAGATATACCTTCCTCAAAATACCCTAGAGAATCACATCTGCAGTCATCACTTAGACACCAGCATTCTCATTTTTATTTGCGTTTGTGGGTGTAGGGATCTCTAATAAGAAATGTCTTTATTAAGGCCTGGTGAGATGGATCATTGTGTAAGGGCATTTGATGCTAAGCATGATGACCTGAGTTTGATCCCCCAGATCCACACAGTGGAAGGAGAGAACTGAGTTTTGAAGGTTGTCTTCTGGTCTCTATACACAGAGCAAGGCATTCACTCATGTGTATGCCCACACACAATAAATAGAATGTAATTAGAAGAAATGAATTTATTTTAAAAGTTTTAAATTTTAATTAGTGCACAGAGAAAGATGCTTCATTATGGCGTTTTAATAGACCATTTACTTTTGTATGGATGCAAATTTCTGGGGAGCTAGAGTGATGGCTCAGGAGCGAAGACCAGTGGCTGCTCTTGCAGAGGACCTGGATTCTATTCCCAGTACCCACATGGTAGCTAATGACTTTCTGTAGCTCCACTTCCAGGGAATCTGACACTCTTTTCTGGCCTCTGGAGACACTGTAAGACATGGGCAGACTTACACACATGCAGGCAATACATTCATATACTTAAAAAATTAAAAATGAAAGCCAATTTTTGTTTGTATTTTTCCCTGCCTTCTCTGCTATCCACTCCATATACTCTTCAAGCCCCAGCTCTCCTCTTTGTAATTTCATGTTACAGAAGCCCAACACCCCCAGCCTCCTGGCACCTGCTTACAGAAGAGAAAGGGGAAGAAGAAACCAGACAACATCTGCCAGGGGAGATATGGGAGAATTCTGGTCATTTCTTTTTTTGTTGTTGTTGTATCATGACTCTTCTGTGTTCAGTAAGCATTTCTTGGACATTTGGAGTTGAAGAAGTGAAAGCTCAAGGTGAAGAGCAAAGTTCAAACACACAGACTGCTTCTCCTTTGATTTTGTTTCCTTAAGTGAAGTCACGTTCCCTCCCTGGCTGGTTTCTAATTACTCAGGATTTCCTGTTTACTGGCCCTTTACAGTAAAGCAAAATTGTGCTCATCAGTTGAACTGTGCCACCAAAGCCTGTGGTAGAAAAACTAGAAGCTAACCCCGCACTGCTACAATACAGTGTATGCCACTCACATAGTTTTTCTCCTGTACAGAGCCCCCGTGTTAATGTGGGTGAGGTTTTCTAACATGCTCAGTTTAATAAAATTTTACAGGAAAGCAGTTATTTATACCAGGTACATTTTCTTCATTTCCAGGATATCCCAAGTGACAATCATTCTTGATTAACTACTGTAGATTTATAAAACAAAAATTTAAGAGTCCTAGGGACATAAAAATGGGGTCAAAGGACACTAACTTTCAAAAAGAGAAATAAGAATTTTCTAGAAGGGTGTCTAAAAGTCTTTATGTTGTCTGTTACTCTGGAAGCCTGATGAAGGTTACCCTTAGTGTAACTCCCCATTTAACCTCTAAGCCTTCAGAACCTGTTGTGCAGGTCCAACCACAAAAACCCATCCACCTCCAAGCTGGTATGTGGGTGGAGAATCACAAGCAAGCTATGCAACTCTCCAGAAATATGTCAAACGACTACCCAGATCTTTCGGGAAGTCTTTCTCTTCTTCCCTGGTGAAATCTAATGTTCCTTTGTGTTAATACGCATTTCATTGAGCTTGAGTCATACACTTTTATAAAGATCTACTTTTGAGAAACCAAATAAGCCCATTCTTCTAAACTTTATTGAATATACCAAGGACATACATGCATGGACTTGACACAGAAAGATCTTGATACTCAAAGGAGTTCCTCAGCATATCCACTTGTCAAGTTTTACAATTTTTGCAAAACCACCTATCAAATGGAAGTTTTGAAAGTTAAGGTTTTATGTACCATATTTCATTCTTGAAGAATACAAACTCATCCCTTTTGACCTGTGACTGATTCACCTAAGATCACTGGAACACAAAAGTGACTCTACAGGGAAATTTTAGACTCCTTCCCAGAGAGCAGTTACCAACACCTTGTTGAGCAGCAGTGATACACACAGCGATGCTTACTCATCTGCAAACCCTTTGTGAGAAAGCAAGGTACAAAGTTGGCACATCTCTTCTCACAATTTAAATGAATTTGAAGAGCTAAGGATGCAGCTTAGTTGGTAGAGTGCATGCCTAACAAGCATAAGGCCTTGGGTTTGATCCCCAGGACTGCATAAACTAGACCTGATGGCGCATGTCTACAATTCCAGAATAGCTAAAATGTAGAAGCAGGGAGATCTGAAGTTCAAGCATGAGCTACATAGTGAGTCTGAGGCTAGCCTGGGCTGCATGAGTCTCTCTCTCTCTCTCTCTCTCTCTCTCTCTCTCTCTCTCTCTTTCTCATGTGTGTGCATGCACAGATACACACAGTGATAGTGTATCAATGCCAGAGGAAAAAAGAAATCCCATGATCCCAATATCATCATGATTAATTATCAAAAGCCTCATAAGACAATGACCATGTAAGCAAGCTGGTCTTGATCTTGTTCCCATTTAAAACATATTAATTTCTAAAGATGTTCTAAGATCAGAATGCCCCTGGACCACTGACAAAAAGCAATCAGAAAATCAAACAAAAGAGAGACTTGCTATGATGATATGAGGCTTGATAACAAAAAAGAAGGTACCCTCCAACCTTGTCTAAGTGATCCCTAGAAGAATGAATAGATGAGACACACAGAGTGCTGGAGCTCAAAAACATTGCTTCCCATTCTAGAAGGGCACACATGTGCAGAGGATGGGGTAGGGAACAACAGCCTTTATGTCCCTTGGAAGGAAGTCCCCAGTACTGAAGAGCAAGAGAGCAGGCGTAAGGAACACCCTAGGTATGGATGGAAGTGTATGCCGAGCTTCATCTTCATGTGGAGACAGTCAAACAGCATAAGAGCCTCTAATTGTCTAATTGTCAGGTTGCTGTGGTCAGCTGCATTTTATCCTGCATCTGGCTGTCCTTGCAGGACATAGCAGGATCCCATTATGCATGGAAGCAAGCTTTTTCTTGTCTCAGTAGGAGATGGCAAGCAAGGCTTGGAAAAGGCGATGAAAAGAGAAACCCTATTACTGTGGAGCATTAGAGTGCTCTGGCAGAGGTCTGAAGGACAGGTGAAGATGTGGATCTTTGCCTGTGCTGCCTGTGTTGGGCACTGGATGGAGGGTCCCTGAATAGATATATGTAATTCAACCTGCCAAGAAGTGAATCCCAAGGTCTTATAAAGCAGTGTACACTCATTGAAGAATGTCTTTTGGGAAGAAGATGGATGAAAGGGATTTATTCACTTATGGCCATCTCCATCCGATTGTCTCTTTAGGAACAAAAGAAAGCTAGACAAGAATCAGAGCAGAGCTGAGAGGAAACAGATGTGTGAGAGGCTGAGAGTGGATTACCATATAGGCTTCTATAGGGAAACATGTTGTGTGCCTTAAATATATTGAAACTCCAATTATTATCCCAAGAAAATACACTGGGACTTGAGCTGATAGCAATGTCCCATTCATTCACTTCAAATGTCTTCTGAGGAAGTTCCATGATAGTTGGGAACACTAGGATAAGAACTGGACATCCCTAACCAAACCTTGACATCCCTAACTTGATCCATTTGAAATAGCTTACAATGTGTGACAAACGGAGGGGGGTTATCAACACAAAGGTAACCAAATTGTTCCCATTCTGGTATATCCACACCAACAATATCCACCCCAGAGGCCAACTCAAGTGGCCTTGTCCATGAGAGATCTGGGTTGTGACACTCCTGAGATTTGTTCTTTTTTTTTATTTTTTTCTGAAATTTATTCTATATTTGGCACTGTGCCTATACTGTAAGCTCTATGATCCTGCTACTCAGATTATATAGATAAGTAGCATACTATCTATATAATTTGAGTAACAGATTTAAGTTTTGAAGCAAGAGTTGGCAATATTTCAGGTAGATGAAATAAAATTCTAGCAAGATATAGAACTGGAAATCTTCAACTTTCAATCTAAGGGTAAGTTCTATTTAAAAACCTTATCTATTGTACATGAAAGCATTAAGTTGTAGGTATTAAGATAAGCCATTTTACAAAGAGCCCCATGTGTCTTTCCCATAGAAGGAGCAAAGAGCTATTTAAAAATCCAGTCCTATTTGGAGGTAGGAGAAGGAGGGGAATTGCTTAAGGAAGCTCCTGGAATTCAGCACATAGTGTAATTAAAGACCTTATAAAGCTGCACCAGCACTTCCGTTATTGTGGAGTTAAGGTGAATTCACCTGTTTCCTCTGTATAAGACAACCCCTATGGAAAGCGGTGTAGAGAATTCTTAAATAATTAAAAATGAACCTACCACTTGACCTGGTTATAGCACTCCTTGGCATATACCCAAAGGATTCATCCTATTGCAGAACTACTTGTACTTCCATGTTTGTTGCTGCTCTTTGCACAATAGCTAAGAGATAGAAGCAACCTAAGTGTCCCTCAACTGACTAGTGTATAGTGAAAATGTGGTACATTTACACAATGGAGTTTTATTCAATAGTAAAGCAAGATGAAATCATGAAATTTGCAGGTAAATGGATGGAACTAGAAACTTATGCTAGGTGAAGTATCACAGACTCAGAAAAACAAATGATGTATGTTCTCCCTCATTTGTGGATCCTTACACCAAATCTTCATAGGTGAGTGTATGCCCTGATATAACTGCAGGAACCAGAAACATGGAAAGGAACCAGGAAGATAAAGGGAAAGAAGGAACCTGAGACAGAACAGTAGGAGGCAGGTGTTATGAAGGGAGAAATGCATAAAATGGGGGTATCTGAATGAAAAGGGGGAGGGAAGGTTATACAAGGAAATTTGGGGATAAAGGGAAAGAAGGAGGTGGGACTATAGGAGACTGGTATTATCAAGGGAGAAATGGAGAAAATGGGACACTTTAAATGGGGAAGACATGGTAGAGGGAGAATTAGATAGGAAAAGAAAGAGAGGAGAGGAAAATAATGCCTAGCTAGTGGAAAAAACCAGAGGGAATCATTTTATTCTAACAACCTAATGGCAAATTACACGTAGAGTATCTCTACATGAGTCCATGTGTATAGCTGAAGGCTACATAACAAGAAACACTGCCAGACAGGAGAAGCCTTCCTTCGAGTTGTTGGTCAGGGCAGCCCAAGAGACTCCCAAAGTTACACAGGCTATTGCCATAGCCCTTGATTGCCTTCCAGAACCTGAAGGTGAGACCCTGTTGGTGAAGAACCGATATACTTGGAGACTAGATTAGGAACAGTGGAGCTGGAACTGACCTGGAAGCCATTTCTCCTGGAGGGTAGCTCTCTCATAGCTTTGGAGAGCACTGCATGAGCTGCTAAGAGAGAGTATCAATTGATGGTCCAACACATACTTCAAGACCAAAAAACCGCATCAATGTCTAGCACAGCATATGACATTGGGGCAGTAGTGGCACTTTTATCTTGGGCACAATCAATGACTAACTAGTTTGACTTAAAGCCCACTCAGTGGGAGGAAATTCATGTGTGATACTGTAAACATAGCCAAATATACATGGATGCAGATGTCATAGATTGTATAGAAGTCCCCAAGGCTGTCACATTCCTAGATTAATGTAACATCTTACCAAGTGCAAAATGTGCATCCTTATATTTAGTCATGTGTCCCAGTCACTACTCATCAAAGAAGCTTCTTTTGCACCAGAGACTGTTGCAGAGAACAACAAACAACTCATCGCACAGACATTGTCTGTGATTTGCCCAAGCCTAAACAGCACATCTACAATGCAACCTCTACACCCAAGGCTCACACAACATAGAACAAATGCTGAAGAAGACACTAGTGAATCTCTCAGTTCTCATCAATGAAGGTCCCTCATGCAACAGAGATCCAGGAACACAAAAGGTCACAACATGGCCAAATCATGGAAATTAGGAGTCTGCGTAGCATGGGTCCTTGAACAGGGCTCCTATATTAAGCTTCACTCACCCAGGGCTCAGGGACTATTGAGGAGGAGGGGGGCTGAAAGCACATAAGAGCCAGGGAGGGGCTACATGACCATATGGAAATAGAGTCCTACAAGCAAACCTACTGCAGTGGTGTGCAATGGTGTCACCACGCACAAGGCCCGTGCAAACTTATGCAGATGAAAAACCCAGCATGGAACTGGGGAAACGGGCAGCAGATCCCAATCTTAGTCGAAGAAATATTGGCAGATGATTATTGTTGGGTGAGGAAGAGCTGATCTTAAAGTGAGGGCCTCTGGACGGGCTGACTAGATCTCAGTGGATGAATTTGCACTGACGACTGTCTGGGGACACTAACTTGACACAATAGGCCTGAACACAAGTGATAGATTGTATAAATTCCAGTAGAGGGGGCTGTGGGAGGTGCCAATAGGGAAAGGGGGCATAAAGGTGATTAAGATTGATTGAGATGTTCTGTATGAAATACACAAAAATTCAATAAAAATTAAAAAAAGATTTCTTCTGTACCTGTCAACTCTTTGGGGGAAACAATTGATAGTGAAACCTACAGTTAATCTATTCAGGCCTTTAAGTCATGAGTAGTGACTAATTACAAGGCCAAGAAGGAAGGTCCTGCAACAGGCACACACAAATGGTTCCTATTTTCTGCTGCTCGTGGAAACCCTTCCTCTCTGCACTGCAGAGGCCCCTGACCCTTCCCACCTAATGCACTTACTCATAAAGATGAGACTCTGCAGTTGGCAGAAGGATACTGCCTTGATCTGTGCTTCTGTCCATTCTCTTCTCCGGCCACAAGCGGCCTTTCCAGTTCAGTGGTGTGGAATGTGCTGCACGGGACATCGAGGTCTGGGTGTGGCTCCCTCCCTTCCCGCTTGGGTTAGATCTCAAGTGGAGCCGGTCTGGCTTTAACACCCCTAGGAGGGTAGCTGTCACTTACTGTCCAAGGCGGATACATGTGCCTCAGGAATTTGGATGTTTGCTTCACAAGGCAGCAGCACAAGGCAATTTATAAGAAATGCAATTTCACAGAGAGGGGAGAAAAGGGACATATTTGTAATTGATGAAGGGGAGGCGACCCCCTATGCTCCTGTTCTCCCCTCATCAGTGTGAGGAGATGAGATGGGATCAGCACACCGAGGGGCATTAGCTGAAGACTCGTTGTCTCGACTTACAAAACCTCTCAAAATAATTTAGTAATGAAGACCTCTTCCATGGACTGTCAGCTTTATTTATCTGTCCTACCTCCGTCCTGGATTGCAGTCATTTATATACTCTCTGTGCAATGTGTCACATTCAGTCGACAGAATCCAGCACGTTGTACAGATTTGCAGAGGGACATGTCCTTTAAAGGGAACTAAAATGACTGCTTTTATCACATGAGATGTGACCCACAAAAATAGCTTTTTGAATTATTTCAGTGGTAGATACACTCTATTCTGGTCGAGCAATCAGTATCATTATTTCTAACAAAGAGCACTATGGTGTGTCCCAGAATGACTTTAAAGAGCAGTGTTGTCATGCTAGCTTGGGCTGTAAACAAGGTCAGCTGGAGACATGGGTAGGTCCTAAAAAAATAAAATCAGGAGAGGGTAAAGCAGTTCAGGGTGAGCCTGACACACGGCGGTAGAACTGGGTCTGCCTGGCTCTGTACCAACTGAACTTGTCAGGTGATCTTGGATAGACCACACCTTCACTTCAATGTCTTACTTGATTCACAGAAATTGCTATGAAAATGTACATCACTTACCTGTAGTGGAGCCTCTTCCAGACACTGTAAGGGACCCCTCAGCATGAATGAGTTTCCCCCTCCATTTCCATTCCCACATGGATAATTTTTAGATCAGGAAAACAAGTTATGTCTCACATCCTCCCACACATACTTCTTTTTTTTTTTTTTTTTAATTCTTTTTTTTTTTTTTGGTCTTTTTTTTATTAATTTTATTTAGTTCTGTATGTGTGTGAATGTACTGCCTGCATGCAAGTCTGTGCACCCGTGTCGTGCAACGCCGCGGAGGTCAGAAGAGGGTCTCGGATTCCCCTGGAGCTGGAGTTCTCCTGGAATTGGAGTTTCAGATGGCTCTCGGCCGCCATGTGGGTGCTGGGGATCGAACCCGGGTCCTCTGTAAGAGCAGTCGGCGCTCTTAACCGCTAGGCCATCTCTCCAGCCCCCCACACATACTTCTAACTCAAGGAGCCCAGGGTTCTTTTCTCTCTCTCTCTCTCTCTCTCCCTCCTTCCCTCCCTCCCTCCCTCTCTCTCTCCCTCCTCTCCCCAGAGCACACTGAGTTCTTTACAAAGGGACCCATGGTCTACATCATTCTCATCGGCTCTGACCATGCTGGATTATGCACTCTCATGGCTGCCACACCAGCGCGGTGCCTACTCAGGCTTAAGGCCTGATTCCTACCATGACGTCGTCCCTCTTACCCCTTGTACTTATTTGCCCCTCATCCTTGGCTCCTACACTTGTCACCTAGAAAACCCTTCTGTCACTCTGTTGCGTCTTCCACATGTACTGTCCATCTTGTACTGGGAAGTGTATCGCCTAGCTCTATTCAGTGAATTTCTTCATTCCCTTCTCATCTTGGGCTTGCATTGCTACTGAACTGCTTTGAACATTCCCATGATTTCTCATGTTCTTTTATTTGCTATTCATAAGACTTGAACTTCCTTGGGATGAGGCCTATATTCTAAAATGATCTATGATCTGCCACTAATAGATGGAGTGTGTGTGTGTGTGTGTGTGTGTGTGTGTGTGTGTGTGTGTACTCAGGCCCATGAGGATAGTTGGGGCCATGCTCATCTGTGGAGGCCAGAAGACATCTGGTGTCCTGTTCTTCACTCTCTCCCTGGACCTGGAGCTAGGCCGGTAGCAAGCGAACCCTAGACTCCTGTTTCTGCCCCCATAGCCATGGGGTTACAAGTATACATGAAGTCATCCTTTCTACATGGGTGCTGGCGATCTGACCTCAGGTCTTCGTGTTTGTGCAACAGCATTCTTAACCACTGAGGCATCTCTCCAGATCTCACCTGATAGGTTCTTAATGAAACTGTTTTGTGTATGGTACTGGGGATCAAACCTAAGGCTTGGAACATGTTAGGCAAATATTCTACCACTGAGCTACAGCCTCAACCCATCTTAATGAAACTTCTTGATTGATGCTGGCCACTAGATGCTTTTTACTAAAGGAATAGTGTAATGTGGAACATTCACTTGCTCATTTCCTTAGTCATCCATCCATCCAACATTCACGAGTCCCTATATGTCCCTTCACATCTAATGAACTTACCTAGAAGCTTCGAGACAGTGATTTGAGAAGAGAAAGTATCAAAACAGAGCTAAGTGCTTAGAGTAAGAGTTCCCACTTTGTCAGCTGCTCTTTGGAGTTTAACTTTTTTGCTGTTTAAAATAGAAAATATCCTGTAGCTTTCTTTTATTTACCTTGTGTTTATAATTGCTTGTATAACAAACCAAATCCCAATATTGTGGTTTAAAAACAATTTCCAATTGCTCTTCATAGTCCAATGTATTAATTAGGTGCAGCCAGGCAGTTCTTGTCGGGAACCTGCCACATAGCTGCAGTTCGTAAGAGCCGAAGTTGGAAGACTCTCAAGGAACAAGCAGGTGTGTGCTCAAGATGGCTCCTTCATGTGATCTGCAGCTGATATTGCCTGTAAACTGAGAGCTCAGCTGGGCTGCTCACCAGGATGCTGACATATAGCCTCTCATTGTGTTTTAGGCTTTTTATGACTTGGTGGCTGGGTTTTGAGAGAGGCAACACAAAACCAACTGCCCAAGAGACACTGATGGAAGATGCCTGAGCCTTGGCAGTGCAAGTCCCAGAATACTACTCCACTGTATCTCACCAGTCACTCTACTCACCAAGGCTGGTCTACACACATGAGAGTTAGATAGTGCTCTTCGATGTGTACCCAGGGAGGGAAGGGATGGCTGGAAGCCAGCACGGAAGCTTTTCCAAGAACCCGCCCCCCCCCTTACTATCACCAAGGGCTTGCTCTGTGCTCTGTGTAACTTTGCTGTTTTTCTCAATTCTCACGAGGACCTGATAAGTTGATTATTCTCTCTATATTAGAGATGATTAAAAATAGGGTCAAAATGGTTTTGTGACTATTCAAGGTAAAAAAGAACAGGGTTGTAGACAATGGTATGCCTGTCCTTAAGCACAGAATCTGCCCCCCCCCCCGTTTTGCAGGGTTACCTGAAATGGTTATAGTCTGTAAGTGATGCCCAAAGAAAAGGAAGACAGACAAAAGGTTAAGAAGGAAGTAGACAGAGCTACTTCCATTTAAATGGCTGTAATTCTCTAATAATGGCAATCTCCAGACTTCAGTCCTGACCTGTTTTCTTTAGGGAGTACTTTAGAATGCTCAGCCAACCAAACATTCTTTGTTTTTGGGAGTGATCTCAAGTTTAGAGAAAACACTTCAAGTATATATACCTTAACAAAATAAAAGCCCAATGTGTAATCTGAAGTAAAATTTATCATAGAATAATACATCCATATTAAATGGAAGAAGTATTCTCTATTAATTTTCAAATTATCTTGAAATAAGGCTCAAATTAATCTTCCTATTTAATCTAAGATATATAAGTTAATCAGAAGATGAATTTTGGTATTATACTGTAACACAAGTTGAATTTTAAATAAAAGTTGTCGTTAAAATAAAACATGACTCAGAGAACAAGGCAAATCAACTGCCTCCGCTTTCTTTCAGCCTCAGGGGGCAGCACTGGTCAGGTATGACTGCTTTCCCCCTTCCGTCCTTTTAACCATGGGAGAGTCTTCCAGGATCTTCATTTCAGCTCTGCTAGGGGTGTGTCATTTTCTTGAAACATTGTCTCTAGTTTCTACTTCAGATTCTACTAACAAAGGAGACTCTGACGGAGAGAAAGGTTGGGAAAGGATACCTAGGTTTCTTAAATTTCCACCTAACAACGATTCTTCCTCTAATTACAAGCAGCCAGGACATAGAGAGAAGCCAAAGATAAGAAGAATCATCTAGAAGTACCATCATCAGTGAAAGTATCAGCATGTCTGTTAGGCAGATGCTGGTGCCATGAATCCGGACACTCTGGTTCATGTGTTTGTAACTGAAGGTCTGGAGAGGTAAATTCTTTCCTAAGCTTAGGCTTTCCTAAATGAGGAAGGACTTTTCCTTCCTTCCTTCCTTCTTTCCTTCCTCTCTTTCTTTCTCTCTTTCTTTCTCTTTCTTTCTTTCTTTCTTTCTTTCTTTCTTTCTTTCTTTCTTTCTTTCTTTCTTTCTTTCTTTCTTTCTTTCTTTCTTTCTTTCTTTCTTTCTCTCTTTCTCTTTCTCTCTCTCTCTCTCTTTCTTTCTTTCTTTCTTTCTTTCTTTCTTTCTTTCTTTCTTTCTTTCTTTCTTTCTTTCTTTCTTTCCCCTCTCTCCCTTCCTTCCTATCCCATCTATCTATTTGTCTATCTATCTATCTATCTATCTATCTATCTATCTATCTATCTATCTATCTATATCTATCTTCTATCAATCATCTATCTAATCTACCTACCATCTAACATGTATCAAGGACATGCTGCCCCCTGCTGGTGGTAGCCTGCCACCCTGCAAACGGGTGCTTCCTGTGTTCTTTGAACATCTACTAGGATACAACTCTGAAACTTCCACAGCTAACCCAGCCACACTACCTTGCCTCACCCATATCTTCTACAGGAGAGAGAAAGCTATAGCCAGCTCTTGTAGGGGAAATGTCCTGCACATTATCTCAGCTTTCAGTTCAGGTCTCTTTCTCCACCATTCAACTTCATGAACAACTAAACTCCCAGCTCCAAAGTAGATGGTTAACATCTAACTCTGTTGTTTAGATGCTCTTTTTAAAGGTATATGTGGAAGTCTGGTGCTTTTCTCGTGAACCCCATCCCAGGAATCTGACTCATTTAACTAGAACTTTCCTGATCTTCCTTCAGCACTGACATATGGTTCCTAGGATGTGCAAGGCATATATGACTTCCCACATCTCTTCCACAGACAGAATGTGAATGTTAGAAAAACTCTACTTACTATTTTCTATTCTAATTTCAAGGGAAAATATTCTTTTACAACTGTGCCTCTTGATTAGATGGAAGGGGTCAAGAAAAAGGATTTGATATTTACAGAGCTAGAGGACTTCAATTGTCTTTCTAAATGTTCATGTATTTACCAAAGTTTTATCTAGGATTTATTGATGCTCGAGTCATAACTATAATTCATATGATCAAAAATCACATGCACAATTATAGCGGTTGATGTTTCTTAGAAAATTCAGAATCTGACCACTTCCTGGCAAAATAATTCATTTAAATCAACTGGTTTATCTGTTCTTTTGGTGCATGTCCACACACTGTGTGGTTAACTCTCCTGCAGATCCAAGATGGCATGTATCTCAGTCAATTGGGGCTCCTATAACAAAATATCATAGACTGGGTAGCTTATAAAGTATAGAGATTTGTTTCTCACAGATCCTTTTTAAAAATGGAATATTTTATCAATTCTTTGAGAACTTCATATAATGCATTTTGATCACTTTCCCCCTGCAACCCCCCCCCCCCATTTCTCACAGTGTCTTAAGGTTAGACATCCAAGATCAGAGCACGAGAATGATTAGATTCTTGTAAGGGGTAACGTCTGGCTTTCAAATGTTTTTTGGTGGTGGAAAAAATAGGAGAGTTCCAGGGGTCCTTTTTCTAAGGACATTCATCTGTCATGAGGTCCCTGGACTCAAGGCCTAATTACCTCTCAAAGGCTATCCTTCCAATATCATCCCTCGGAGGTGTTAGAATTTCAAACTTGAAATTTCTTTTTTTTTTTAAAATTTATTTATTTATATATATATTTTTTATCAAATCTAGACCCGTGTCCCCCCCATCCCCCCACCCCACCAGAGCTCATGCATTCTGCCAAACATGCTTTTCATCTCTTTCTCAGTCTTTCTCAATATTCTCCATGTGGAAGTTGTTTTGAGCAGAAGTTCACTGTTTCATTCAGTTCTTCGATGCAGTCCTTTCTGTTGTTGTTGTTTCCAATATGCATCACTCCCAACTGCTTTGGACAAAAGCTCAAGGGGCCGTACACAAGAAATACTTACAACTAGGTAATTGGCACTAGCATCCACAGATGAGGGATACCATTCGTCGTTTGTTTTTCTGGGACTGTTACTTCACTCAGCATGATGTCTTCTAGCTCCAGCCATTTTCCTGCAAAGCTCATGACGTCGTCTTTCTTTCTTCTTTTTTTTTTTTTGGTCTTTTTGAGACAGGGTCTCCCTGTAGTCCCAGCTGTCCTGGAACTCACTCTGTAGACCAGGCTGGCCTTGAACTCACAAAGATGTCATCTTTCTTTACTGCTGCATAGAACTCCATTGTGTAGATGTACCACATTTTCTCTATCCACTCATCAGTTGAGGGGCATTTGGGTTGGTTCCAGCTCCTTGCTATTGTGAAGAGAGCTGAAATAAATATGGCCCTGCATGTATCTCTGCTCAAACTTGAAATTTCAAGGGCACCAACTTTCAGCACATTGCACAGCCCAGTTATATTCATGGACATGGTAACCCAGAGCTCATAAATTTCCACATCTAATAAGACATTTTTCACAATGGTTACAGGATGCTGGCTTGGAAGCTTTTGTGTCAGACTGGAACTTGCTTCTTCAAGCGTTCAGTCTCTTGCTTCAATGACTTCATTCTCTCTAGTTGAAGCCCTGCCACAAGTATGGTTAGGGCAACAGGCTTTATTCAAGTTTCATCTCGTCTGACTGTGGTCCTTTCTCATTTTGATAGCAGCCTAGCATTTTGTGTGTACATGTGAGAGTGTGGTGTCTGTGTGTATAGTGTATACACATGTGTGTAGGGTTGTGCATGCCTGTGCAAGCCTGTGCAGAAGTGAGAGGATGATATTGGATGCCCTGTTCTGTCACTTTCTATCTTGTTTCTTAGAGACAGAGTGTCTCACTGAAACCGGAGCTCAGCTGACAGCCAGCATCCTCAGAGGTCCTTCCATCTTCGCCCTCTCCTCCAAGAACTGGAGTTACGGGTACATGCACGACCATGCCTGAGTTCTGGGATCAAAACGAAGGTCTTTGTGAATGCACAGTGGGCATACCCGCTGACCATATCTTTAGCACTGATCTGCTTCCTCTTGATTTTTTTCTTTCTTCTTTCCTTTCTTTTTCTTTATTTTTTTATGCCTTTCTTTTTATAGTGAAAATGGCTTTCACATGGACACACATGTGTGTTTGTATACATGTATACACTTGGACATTTTGGGAGACTGAACCAAGCTGGAGACTTCATGAACGTGGATGCTGTAGTGCTAAGCTTTATCTTCTAAGGTAAGAACTCAAGTGACATTGACCACTACATGTGGAATTTCTTAGAAAACAGATAAAAGGAAAAACCTTATGGAGGGGACTAGATACGGACTGCTCTCCTTTACTAACATGTTTGTTTCTTCTGAGACACTGTCTGCTTATCCTGCAGCCTGCCTGTTTCCTAGTCACTACCAATTAGCATAATTACTATCTCCTGGCCTTGCCCTTTATTGATCCTGGTGGTTAAAGCAGTTTACAGGCAAGAGATGTGCTGACAGAAGGCACACAGATATTCACCAGGACCTCAGACAGAGCTTTGTTCTTTTTCTTTTTTTTTATTGCACTTTTCCTTTTCATGTTCTCCCCAAGTTTGCTGCAGGAAATTCTGTATATTACTTAACACAGCAACAGAGAGCCATGGGAAGATGTTAACAACCAAAGCTTGGTTTCAATACAGACTAACATGATCAACCTGTCAACATGAGTGTACAGTCAGATAAATAATCAACACGGTATTTATCAAATGCCACAGCAGCACCATATGGAGGGTTATATAGGGATTCTTAGTTAATGGAAGAGGTTGAGGCTGGAGTCCCTAGGTGAGAGTCCAAAAAGACTCTCACCAGGATGCTATTAAGAAAATAAATGAACAGTAGGGAAGCTGGCAGGATACCAGCTTGTATCTAGAACAATTGTTAAGAAAAGGCATTCTTGAGCTGCTAGAAACTAGTACTACCCAGTGACATTATTGATTCAAAGATTATTTCTTATTAATTAATTAATTAATTAATTTGTATGAATGTACTGTCTGCATGCAGGTTTGTGCACCCATGTCGTGCAATGCCGCGGAGGTCAGAAGGGGTGTCAGATTCTCCTGGAATTGGAGCTACAGACGGGTCTCAGCCACCATGTGGGTGCTGGGGATCAAACCCGGATCCTCTGCAAGAGCAGTTGGTGCTCTTAACCACTAGGTCACCTCTCCAGCCCCGATTATTATTTCTAATTTATTTAATACATTCATTAAACCAATGAATGTATTAAATATTACCACATTATTACTGACAGTGTGCATGTCTTGTGCATATTTTCACATGTACGAAATGAGCTTGCAGGAACAAGATGGCACCAGAGACCTCAGGCGAGGCCCACCGAGGGCAGGTAGCTCAGAAGGCCTGGAAGTGCAGAGGGCAGGTGGGTTAAATTTCTCGAACCAATTCTGAATGGGTTGTTTAGGTTGAGCAGAAGGGTGGCCTGGGAAGAGTATGGATATACTGGATGGTGTAGTGCAAAGCTGTGCACTGTTTATGGGCTGGAGTGTCAGCCACGAGGAATGCGCTCTTACCACATTCAGATCCCAACCTAACCTTGATGAGAATGAGTGCTTCGAAGATGTGTGATGCTCACCCTGACACAGGAAGTGGGTGTGGAGACACTCCCCCCCCCCCATGGATTGCATCCCTCTGGTCCTGATTTCATCACTGGTCAGCCTGGTGATCATGTCTGTCCCTTGGCTCATTCACTGTCAGCCTTTTGTTCTGTAATAACTGAGGGGAGTTGGTTGTCAATCCGCTTTCTCACTAGACTCACTCCCCCCTCCGCTGTCCTTAAGCCAAGGTGCTTTCACCTCATTGTAATAATGAGAAAAACATAAGGCTGCGGTGAATCAGTAGAAAAGAGGAGGGAGATGGCTCAGTGGTAAAGCATGGGATGTGCCAACTTGAGGGCCCAAGTGAGAATCCCCAGAACCCATACGAGGCCAGGTGGAGTAGCACGTGTTTGTTCTCCTGGGGTGGGATGGGAGCTGGAGAACAGAGAATGCCCGGCTCAGCTAGTGTGCAGCTGTGAACAACAGTCTAGGCCAGTGTACACAGTTCTGAGCAGCGACATCGTGTCTCAGAGAAGGTCAAAGTCTGAGATCAACACCTGAGTTACGTGCACTCATACAGACACATGCACACCATACACACATTGTATACAATCATACGTGTATCATACACATATACATAAACACACACAAATCATACATACACATCCCAGATACACACACATACACGCACACACACACATATATATATATATATATATATATATATAATACAAACACTCATGCACACATTCATTCATCTGCCCCATATATCCACACACACAGATCCACACACATACACACAAATACAAACACATACATATATCACACATCATATACACATACACTCACACATATCAAACGTATATCATACACACATCACACACAAAGGTACACATATAGACGTACATACCGCTTACACATAGATATACATGGTACACATTCATGCACATAAACATACATCATATAAACATCATCCACATCATCCATTCATCCTATACACATCACACACACATATACCTGTCTTGCACACATATCACACATACATATACACATCAGACACACACACCAGACACACATAAACACATCACATACAAACACACATTCACACACAAACCACACCTACACATACCTTGCACACATATACACATCATACACACATACACATACACACAAATAAAATGATTTTTAAAACGAGAGAACTAGAGAGAAATTTGACTGCTACGCTTCCATTGGAACAATGTCACAGCATTTATACGTACCTAACACTATATTTGCTGATTTCCATGTAGGCCATGTAGTCAGGTATGAGAAGTAAGATTTACTTTCATTCAAGCTGCTTAGTATAATGAATATCGACACCTCCCACCATCCAGTCTGTTTCATTTGCCAGAGTGGCCTGACCTTTCCCGTGGTGGCCAGCCCTTCTCACTCCTACCATTTGCTCATAGTAGGGCAGCTCAAGGGATCTAGAACTGGCCAACCAGGACTGTTTGTCCTCTTGCCCAGTGTTTGGTTTATGAGTTGTTCTGGGTTGAGTTGTGCTTTCCCTCAAAAGATAGGAGTGGTGTCTCCAGTACAGTAGGCTGTCCCTCTATATGGGGACAGATAGGCAAGTACTCTCCCACTGAGCAACATTCCCCAGTCCTTGGAGATAGGATCTTGACAGAAGTAACCAAGTTTTAAACATGTGACTAGAATGGTTTCAAGACAAAACAATTGGAATCTTTATAAAAAGGGGACATTTAGACATTCGAAGAGGGAAGATGTAGGAATGACTCTGAGAGAACACTGTCTGCTAGTCAAGGCTTTAGGAAGCTTTGAGGGAGATGTGAAGGATTCTCCCCACAGTCCTCCAAGCTTTTTGATATTTTGATATTGGACCTCTGTCCTCTGCAACTGGGATACCAGGAATCTCTGTTCTCAAGGTGCTTAGCGTGTGGTCCCTTGCTGACACAGCCTACTCGAAGAGGGATGTGGGATGATTACGTGACTCACACGAGGCCGATGAGAATGTGTCTAGGGACTTCTAATGAAGCAGCTGGACAGGACAAGATGGAGTTTCTTTTCTAGCTGTGGGAAATCAGAGTGGCATTTCTGGGGCTGCCAAGCAGACAGAACTTGTCTGAGGTAGAAACAGTACAGGGAGACAGAGACAGGCTGAGTGAGAGGGGGCTCTGGGAACATGTTGGAGCCATGGATTAAAAGAATTTTGAAGTAGCTCTCAGACCTTAGCTTTTCCACTATATTAGCCAATAAGTTCTTTGTATTTGCTTCATTCAGGTTGAGATATCCTATCCCTGTCACTCAAAAGGGCTCAAGTAAAGTTCTTAACCAAGCTGGGCATTGATCAGGGGGATGAGTGAGTGATGTCTGGGTGACAGCCATAGCCAGCTGGCTCCTATTGGTGCATGAATATGGCTTTAAACCATAAAAGGAAGTATTTGGCCTATGCATCCTAGAACTATGAAGCGTTTTATCCACATGGACTGGGGACTCCTTCAGAGCAGGCATAGTGTAGCTCACCCAATGACAGGAAAAGAATGAGTGTTCAATATCAGGTGTGAGATTAAATAGAATCATTCAAATCTCGTTGACATGAGTCAAATCTATTTTTGCTATAACTTATGACACCCTCTTCATGTTATTCTCAAATGATATCCTATGAGACATATGCTTCTTAAAAAGACGACTTTAGAAATGTCACTTCACACTAAGAAATAAAACTTCAGGATGTTTCACTTCAAGTTCATGGATGGCAGAATATTCGTCTGCTCTTTATAGTGGAACATTGTGCAGCCTCATTCAGGAAGTGCTTTTTTCCTTTCAAGAGAGAATTCACAGATGTTGGCCGTGGGAGGAAGTGTGCAGACTTCGGGGGAGTTCTTGCAAGACCAGATTGGGGCTATAAGTCTCAGTATAATTGAAGATCACTAGTGAAAACCTGGCCTAGGATAGTCATGACCCCGAGTGGCTGCCATCTGTTGATTATTGGTCTCTGTCCAATTTTTCAGTCTGGTATCCACATTAAAAAGGCTATGCACATATATTAGCATCAAAATAATGACCCACAATAGCATCTGTGCCAAGGACAGAACAAATGGGATATTTTAAATGCATTGTCCACTCACGCCTAAAGGTGACCTCTCAGGTTGTTTTGGAGCCATCTCTTAGATGCCTGGTTTGGAGCAAAAATTTGATGTGCTGTATTCTGGGATAAATTATAGATTATTCAAAACTAGAACTCAAAGGGAAGAAATACACACGCACATATATCCATTCATATTAAAAATTTTAAATTTATTAATTATTTTTTATGTGTATGAGTATACTGTCTGCATGTAGGTTGGTGCGCCTATATCATGCAATGCCACGGAGGTCAGAAGAGGGTGTCGGATTCCCTTGGAACTGGAATTAAAGATGGTTCTTAGCCACCATGTGGGTGCTGGGGATCGAACCCAGGTCCTCTGCAAGAGCAGTCGGCACTCTTAACTGCTAGGCCATCTCTCCAGCCCCCATTCATTATTTTTGATCAATGATATGCTTTATGAAAAAGTGACTTAGAGCAGCTTGTATAATTGCACATAATACATCAATTTAACATATTTTATATTAAAATAAAAAACAAAAATAAAGAGTGAAAAGTGCATAAAAATCAGATTGTATCAATAGTGAGGTCAGTATTGAGCACTATGTAATGGTCTGGAGATGTGGCTCAGTGGTAGAGTACTTGCCTAGCATGGGTGAGGTCCTGGGTTCCAGCTTTAACAATGAAAGTAATAGCATGCTATACAGTGCTATAGTTTTCCTTGTGGGCAACTGTCCAGTGTAAAACATGAAAAGGAGGGGCTGGAGAGATGGCTCAGCGGTTAGGAGCCGACTGCTCTTGCAAGGACTCGGGTTTGATCCCCAGCACCCACATGGCTGCTAAGAACCATCTTTAACTCCAGTTCCAGGGGAATCTGATGCCCTCTTCTGACCTCTGCAGCATTGCAAGACAAGGGTGCACCAACCTACATGCAGACAGTACATTCATACACATACAAAATAATAAATTAAAAAAAAACATGAAAAGGAGAATGCCATCATCATTTTCTTAGAGTACCAGTAAGCACATAAAACCCCCCATTAATTTATGTAAAGAAAGCTGTCCATTACAGACAGGTACGAATCATTTTTCCTCTCTTGTCTTAGCACAAAGGCTGTATATAGAGCAGAAGGCCACAGCTCTTCTCTTTTGCAGGACCTCTGCCTCACTTCTCCGCCTTGTCTTCCATCAACAAAATCTTTCCTAATAGTACTGAAAGCAATACACTTTTCCCCAGCCCTCACTGTGAGCTCACATTCTTCTGTTTGCTTTACCTGGGCTATTTCAGTACATCCCCGCAACACCCTGGTGTATGAGTGGGTGGCAGGCAGTACTGGCAAATATTTTGCCCTTTTATAGATGAGGTCAGGCCTAGGGCAGGGGTGACACAGGTTGGGAGTCAGCTCCATCTCTGCCTTTATCTGTGCCAGTATACAGCTTTCAAAGACATTGAAGAACTAAGAAAACATCTTTAGTTTCTCTGAGGGTTATATTTCTTGAAAGAATTTCCCTAATGTATCAGAATGTTTTTGATTTTATTAGGAAAATGAGATGATAATCTTGCTAACAGATCATATGTGGGACCATCAAAGTTTATTGTGCATCATGTTTATTTCATGATACAAAATCCTGGACTGTAAAGAGTTTAAGCTTCAACACATTCAGATATCAAAGGCTCCATGTTGGTCTTACTGGAGTATCACCAGTTCAAGTTTGACACATCAGAAATGGGGGATGGTCCCAGATGTGGAAGTCTGGCCAATAAGGAACATTTATGATGGTCCTAGACTAGGAACGCTTATGAAACTGATGTTCCAGGTGTTGCATAGCTTAACTCTACTGCTCAGAGAGGTGAAAAAGACCGAGGCAGCATTGCAGCCAAACACCTACATTTATTGCAGAGTGAACCAGTGGAAAGCATGGAGACATCCAGAATATAGGCAACAGAGATATTAGTTTTGAGGCAATATTAAAAGCCAACACATCAAATCTCAGGCTTAAAATGAGTTGGGAGTGGTGTGTCATGGCTTGAAAAGGTATAGCCAAGTAAAAGACTGAGCTCTGCAAATGTACAGCACAAATACACCACACACACACACACACACACACACACACACACACAATATGTACATCACCACTGGCAGCATTGCCACATATTTAATATTTAGCTCTTCCATGTAGTGTTCCCTGTCAGATCCCAGCGATTCAGAGGGTGGGATACAGCATGCACTGTTTCTCCTGAAACTTGATATTTGCATTTATGAAGGTAATAAAATAACCGAAAATTGTTAATGGATATAGGAAGAGAAGATTAGCTACGTTGCAAGAATCTCTCCAAACAGAGAATAGAGCCACTTTGGGGCTAGGGTGGGTCAGGAAATTAATGACAAAGAGAAAGCTGGAAGGAATCGCCTCTTCTATCTAGCCATTCCTCTGCAATGAATGTCCTAGGATGTTTTTCTAAGAAGTTTGTTTATTCACAATGGGAGACATGTCAAATGGATCTGTTTGAAGATGCATTTAATTACTGTAATGGTGAGTCTCCTCACCTCCCACCTGCAAACTTAATTGCATGTCCACTCGTGTTCTCTAATAATCTCACCTGCAGTTATCTTTCCTTCTATTCAAAGCCAAGTTTAAAGGCCTTGCTCCTCCCACTTCCGCTGGAGTTTTCACCATTGATTATTCCTTTCTTGTTTCTTTTCTCATTCTTTTTTTTATTAATTTTATTTATTTCTGTATATGTATGAGTGTACTGTCTGCATGCAAGTTTGTGCACCCGTATTGTGCAATGCCGCGGGGGTCAGAAGAGGGTATCGGATTCCCCTGGAACTGGAGTTCTCCTGGAATTGGAGTTTCAGACAGTTCTCGGCCACCATGTGGGTGCTGGGGATCGAACCCGGGTCCTCTGTAAGAGTGGTCGGCGCTCTTAACCGCTAGGTCATCTCTCCAGCCCTCTCATTCATTCTTAACTAGTAGTCACTCCTATAGTTTTCTCCTCAAGTAACTCCTCTCTTAAAATGAATTCTTTTTATTTCTTTTTATTTTATTATTATTTTTTATGTGTATGAGTGTACTGTCTGCATGTAGGTTGGTGCACCCGTGTGGTGCAATGCCAAGGAGGTCAGAAGAGGGCATCAGATTCCCTTGGAACTGGAGTTAAGGATGGTTCTTAGCCGCCATGTGGGTGCTGGGAATCAAACCTGGGTCCTCTGCAAGAGCAGTCAGTGCTCTTGACTGCTGAGCCATCTCTCCAGCCCCTTAAAAATAAATTCTTATTCAAGCATTTGGTATATGTGTGGAGCTGAGGCAAGAGGATTGAAAGTTCCGAGTCTGCCTGGGCTATACAGAGAGGCTACTTCTATAAAACAAGCAAGAAAACAAACAGGCAAACAAACAAACAACAAACAGAACCCCCCAAACCTACAACGATCTGTTTGTTTACATTTCTTTTCCATTCCAGCTGCTGAAGAGAGTTGTCCACACCAAGCGTCACCCTAGCTACACACTGGGGCCCTGTGAAGTTTGATTGGCCTGAGATGCAGACTGACTTTTGGTAGTTTTTTTTTTTCCACAGAGTACAGGTATTTTATTTAGGCTGCATTGGGCCTGCTGGGGCTCAAGCCTCAACCTGGACCCTGAGTGGAAGAAGCACCTATCTTTTATATCTTTTATATCTTAGGCACTGGATTACATTGAGAAGGAAACTTGTACATATTGATTGGCTGTCAGCAAAGTCTTAAAACCAGGAAAACCATTATAAAAGAAAAGAAAAAAGTGCTAAAAATCCCATCTGAAAGTCACTGCAGAAGTCTCCATCTGAAATAAACAGAGCTGAGGCAGTTCCAACAGGACACAAGGCCAGTGGTTCCTAGCTAGTCTCATCAAACGTTTCAATCACAAACTTGTCAGCTGAACTTTGGTGATAGAGGAGGGGAGATTAAAATCCCTGTTTGGGAGGCAGAGGCAGGCGGAACTCTATGAGTTTGAGGCCAGCCTGGTCTATATAGTGAGTTCCAGGACAGCCAGAGCTACAGGGAAACCCGGTCTCAAAAAGACAAAAAAAAAAAAAATCCCTATTTTCCTTGATTTTTTACATTTTTCCATCTGGCTCTGTATCATCTTAGCCGTGCAGAGCCAAGGCGACTTTTGGTAGTTTTTAAAGATCCCAGATTGATTCTAATTTGCAATTAGAGTAGAAAAGAAACTCTTGTGGAGCCCCATTCATCAAACATTTTCACCTCTGGGTTATGATCACTTTAATTCTCCAGGATTTTCTAGGCAGAGAACCCATGATTACGCTTCAGTTCTCTTTGGTGATCTCCATTTTCTTTTGGAAAGGGTCCTCCACTAACTCCGGGACACATGGTTTACATTGCTCTGTCCTCTACATTTATCCCTCAGGAGTTCTATTTCCTACATCATTAAAAAGGCATGCACTGGTGGGCATTGAGGAAACTATCCTAAATTATGGCAACCTGGCATTTGAGATGTCAGCATAAGCAAGACCACTCATCCCATCTTCTCTTCTGTCTCCTCCGAAGGAGGACATAAACCTAGGACGTTCTCTCTCTCTCGGACCTTTTTGTCCCTTCTACTGTAATGACCCTTAGTGATGAGAGTGTCCTCCACACCCTCAAAGGAAACAATGCTACTTGGAGATGCCACAGATTTGAAGAAACATGCCTTCTTCCGTTCTTTAAGTCTTATCACCATTAAACTGTTTCCGTTGTCTGCCAATTTTATTTCCGTGTTCCTGTCCATAAACATCTGCAGATTTCCTCATTTCTTTGAGTGCTCATTTCTGAAGGAAAACTTAGGCCAAATAAATCTATAAGCTCTATTTTTGTTGGCCTGTCTGTTAGAGGGGCCTCAGATACAAATCCTGCAATTTCTGAGGAAAACACAGTGCTTAGTGCTTTCCTCCTAGAGCAGCAAACTCGAGGATCATCCGAAGCTGCCTTGGTCAAGATTCCGCTCAGGGTTCCATGATTGGCTTTGCTGTTTTGAACCTGAAGTTTGATCTGTCAGTTTCTCTGTTCTATCTCTACTGACTGGCTCAGGGTTTGACCCTGTAGCCAAGATGCATGGCATGTTTTCTTCATCAGCCTTCGTGATTCCAGTCTTGACCTTTTCACATTCATCTTCTCTATTGCTCCCAATGAAATAAAATGTGCTGTGTCTGCGTGCTTTAAGCTAAGCATCAACTTCTATTCTATCATTGCTAAAAACAAAACAAACAAAACAAAACAAAATGTTAGTCTCCCAACCTGGACTCAAGTGTTGCTATCACAGGAATTCTTATACCTTTTCAGGACCGGGACCACCGACCCCCACTTCGCCTGCCTGGTATATACCTTACATCTGGCAGCAGCAAGCTCCCAGCAACTCCCGTGCACAGCCTTCTGGCATTTCCCTTACTATGCGATATAACCACTCACCATTTCTCTGCCTTTAGTGCAAGCTGATGCAGTGCAGGTGTCTGCACGTTTTGATTCCCCTGCCTACCACAGACTATGGTACCAACTGAGTAGTCCTCATGTATTGGCTCTGACAGCTGAAAAGAATGGCTTTATCTGACAGCTAATTTCTGAACAGCTTTTGTAAACAGGGGCTAGAGCCAGAGCAGAGGAAAAGGAAAGAGCTGCCTTCACAATTGGTTTTGCAAGAAGCATAGCACACGTTTTTAGAAATAATTTTGTGCATATAAGAAATCATTTCTTTAGGACAAGTTCAACATCATATATGAGTTTCATTTCAGGCAAATAGAAAGCAGTAAAGCACCCTAGAGACAAAATAATAGCATGAAGGTGTTTGTAGATATGGTCTGGCTCAGCATTTGATTAAGGCCCATACTTAATACAGAAGGGAAATATTTCAAGTACCAGTGCTCTTAGACATAGTAGGCCATTGCTTTACCAGGAAAAGCCAAAAGAAAGAAAGGTTTGTAGGGAAAGGAATCCCACGGACACAGAAAAGGAAATGATTTTGTTTAATGTTTATTGTGTTTTCCCTATTGTATACACATTTCTTAGGAGTTAATTTGATTTCCAGTATGTGAATGGTCATAACATGGCCTTGTGGTGGTATCGTCTGTGAAATACTGCTTTTATATAGTAATGTGAAGAAACTTACATTTCTCTGGCTTTGACATCTACTTGTTTGGGCACAATTCAGTAAGGAGACTATGGAGCCAACCACTGTCAAGTGTGTACTTTTAAGGTACAAACTGCTAATTGTTAGTGCATTAATTAAAATAATTTTTATGCTTTCTGGCTTCAGGAAGTCATGAAAATAAAAGTTGACTTAGTCGTCTTTTTATGACCACTCCTTATCATTCCCAGGCACTCAGAATGAGACTAGCAAGGGCATTTGTATCACATTTCTGAGTTTTCAGGGTTCTATAATGATAAAGAACAATTAGCAAAGACATGTAAGTAAACACTTTCTGGGCAAATGGTTTAATTAAAGAAGTTGCTTCTGTTAGTTAAACCATGCAGTATTTAAACACAGGCTGCTGAAGAAAACACAAGTACTCAACCCCATTTAGGGGTTTGCTACCATCTGTCTATCCACAAGATGGCAGTAAATGTTTCTGGGATAATTTTGGTCTTTTGTGTGTGAATGTGGGTGTGTGTACTGGAGGGGTTGAAAATTTTTTCTCAAGATGAAAATTTTATTTATTTGATGTTTTATATTTTTGTGTCAAATAAACCCAGTACTATATAATTAATTTTAAATGCTTTCAAGTAGACAGTTACATTGTTGATCACAACACTCCAAGTGTATCATAATAGAGCCATGTAACTGGTTTCTACCTCAACTGTACCTGAATGCATGAACAAAAAGTTCACCTTCAGTTCTGATACATGATACAGTTCTGACTTCACTGGGTAATAACTTTCAAATAGATGGGCATATTGGCTCATTTCAAAGCCTTAGGTGAAAGAGTGCCACATGTAAGAGCTTTGGGTACATAATACCAAGAACACCAGAACCTCTTCCTTAAGAAGTTGTAGGACAGTAGAAGACATCAACATAGATTCAAAATACATTCATGGGTAATAGGGAGTTATGGATGAAGAGCTGAGCCATGAAAACTGACATTGTTTTTAATTGAGGGAAGGTGTTTAGTAATGCAGAGCAATCAACATTTGCCCTGACAAGTAAGTAGGACCCAACATTGCCAACTGTGTGCACATAGGTGTGGGAGCAAGTCACACCTGGGCTGGGGAGGAGGATTCAGGGTGGATACATCAGTGGGGTTGGCTGCCAAAGCAGGACTGTTAAAGAAAGTGAACTTGACTGCCAAATGCTAGGTTTAGAAGTCTGCTCTTATTCTGGATGCAAGGAAGGACCACAGAAGGTTTTTCAGCTAGAAGGAACCTAGCAGCCATGGTTCAGGAGGAACAGCCTGGACTCTGAGCTTGATGGAATGAAGTGACAAGAGACTAGCTGTGCAAGTGTGTCTAGGTCTGGAGAGAGGTGCTGGTGGTCATGTCTAACCTGTAGTCCTAATGCTAGGAACATTAGCTTCATCTCTTCAGGTCTTTTTCTTCATTAAACACCCCCACCACCAAACAAAGAGTTGGATGAGGTGGTTCTTTTCAGTTCCAAAACCCACAGGGATAGAGCTAGGATAATGACAGGGTATAGAGGGCAAAAGATGCAGGTATTAGCGAGGCAGGCAGAACAGCACCTGGTCTTGGAGCAAAAAGAGAGCCATTGGCAGGGAGGGGAGAAGAGAGATGGAGGGAGATCGTTTCATCCAGCTGGCTGCCTAGGGAGATTGTTGGCCACGAATAGAGAAAGCAAGGCCAGCATTGTGAAGAATATATTTTCAGTTTAGAATCTACTATACTACTGTACTATATGCTATACTGTATTATATATTAGTTGGTCCTAATTGTAGCATTTAAATAATGAACAAAAGTACTGCAGAAAGACTTGGATAAAGTATCAGTACTGATATCACGATGACTGTCATGGATGCATGCATTTTTCCTTTCTACCTAAATATACTACTCAGCACATTTATCATAGTCAGAGAAGCCTATGAACTCTTAAATATGACATTGAAATGGAAACCAAATAAGAAGTTCTTTGTATACAAAAATAGCACAATGGATGAACCTCGTGGGGACCATGCAACAAGCTGCTTTCCTCTGGTGCTGAAGCAGGACGCTCAGCATGGGCCTAAGTCACAGCCACACAGAGGAAACTGTGGAGCCTTGCTGAGTCACCTACCAGGATCACTCCACAGTCTCGGCCTTATCTTCACACCAGCACCAGCCCAGGGTTAGGATGTCTCTCTGCCCAGTTCTGATGAGGTAGTTGAGTGCAAAGGACAAATGTGAAGTTATCAAGTGGCTATCAGAGAATGATTCAGAAAATGTAATTTCCAGGGCTGTCACAGAGTGAGATCAAAGACTTTCAGGCTAATCTGTAGGACCAGAACACCACACAATGACAACTGATGTCCAGAGGTGTGAGCGATGGGAGGAAGGGACCCTGACAGGTGCCAAATTATCAGAGATTGAAGTTTGTTTGATGTTCAGTGATGAGCACAGAATGTGAGGTGACATTTTCATTTAGTGTGCTGAGTGTTGACTATCAACTCACACAGCCTCGACCTTTTGGAAATATAATCATTTTCTAAATAATAGACACACATATGTATATATTTACATATTTGTGAAGGTATGAATCTGTGTTCCTTAGTAAGTGAAGCTAAAAACCTTCCTATCAAGGTTAAACTTCTTTATATCTAATATTAATATCATTTGGAATGCTTTGGCTTCATTATTGGCATTGTGACCATCTTCAGCTATGTGTTTGTCTTTAGAAGTGTGGAGGAATCTGCATTTTGATTTCTAAACTTTTTAGAAATCTAAAATGCTTTCCTGAAAGTCTGGATGAGTCAAACTTCAGTTTCAAGGGGGATATAGATATTTCAACTTGGGATGACCACCCTGCATTTCATTAACTAAAAAGATATTTATTATGAATGTGTGTATGTGTGTGTGTGTGTGTGCATGCGTGTGTGCATGGGTGTGTGTGTGTGTGTGTGTGTGTGTTAGCACAAGTGTGGAGGTCAGAGGACAGCCTTTGGTGAAGCTGTGTCTTTGCACCTTTACTTGGGTTCTAGGGATTGAATTCAGGTGGCCAGTTTTCAGGGAAAACTCTTTTACCTGCTGACCCATTCTGCATACTTTCCTAATCATTTAATAATAATAATAATAATAATAATAATGAAATATGATGTATTGGGGCTGGGAAGATGGATCAGGGGTTAAGAGCACTGGGTGCTCTTGCAGAGGACCTGGGTTTTGTTCCCAGCACCCACATGGCTGCTAATAACCATTGAAACTCCAGTTCTAGGGGATCCAATGCCCTGTTTTGACCTCTGCAGGCATTTCATGACATAGGTACACTTACATACATGCACGCAATACATTCGTACACATAAAAATTAAAAATGAAATATTTAAAAAGTATGAGGTATTTCTTTAATACCAATACTATAAAGGTACTATGCACTTTCCTTCTCTTCCTCCTCCTCCTCCTCCTTTTGTAAATCTATCTGTTCATATTCTACAAACATTAATGTGATGGTTGATAGCAACGCTTTGTAAAATGTGGAGGGGAGGTAGAAAACAATTCAAGATTATTGAAGGATGGAGACATAGGAGAAGGAATCCTAAGAGAATGGAGGATGGAGACATAGGAGAAGGAATCCTAAGAGAATGGAGGACGGAGACATAGGAGAAGGAATCCTAAGAGAATGGAGGATGGAGACATAGGAGAAGGAATCCTAAGAGGTTGCAGGATGGAGACATAGGAGAAGGAATCCTAAGAGGTTGCAGGATGGAGACATAGGAGAAGGAATCCTAAGAGGTTGCAGGATGGAGACATAGGAGAAGGAATCCTAAGAGGTTGCAGGATGGAGACATAGGAGAAGGAATCCTAAGAGGTTGCAGGGTGGAGACATAGGAGAAGGAATCCTAAGAGGATGGGGGACAAGAACCAAAAATTAAATTTTGGAAAGGCAGAAGAATAAGGTGGGCTTAGGATTGGTGGGTTTAATTTTCTGCCCCTGTTTTAAATGTTGTGATTGTAGATCTTCTCTAAGTTTTCACCCTGAAAGGCTTCCTAAAGCCTAGTTGTGTCGCCTCCTTTGCCCCATCTCCACCCTTCCTGAGCACCCCTGTGCAGAAACCATGTCATGATTCTCTCTTCTCCAAACCCATTTGGCCAGTGCTTAGCTTATACATATTTGCATGTTTCACAAGTCAAAGCATTAGCCATTTGCTTCACCGTCATAGTTCACATGGATTTACACTCACTAAAAAAATCACTATGCTAGGGCTGGAGAGATAGCCTAGCAGTTAAGAGCACCGACTGCTCTTGCAGAGGACCCGGGTTTGATCCCTAGCACCCATATGGTGGCTAAGAACTGTCTGTAACTCCAATTCCAGGAGAACTCCAGTTTCAGGGGAATCCGACACCCTCTTCTGACCTCCACGACATTGCACGACATGGGTGCACAAACCTACATGCAGATAATACGTTCATACACATAGAAAATAAATAAATAAAATAAATCACTATCCTAACAAAGCACATATTAGGAAGGCGAGCTTGATGTTGCAGCAGTCAGTCTGAATAAGGGTTATAGTATGAATAATTTTTACACGATTCTCATTTTCTCCTTTTTCTTTTCCTTCCCTGTTTCCTACTTTCCTGTGTGTTTTGAGTACTGATTATCTGTAAGTTACTAAAGTTACAGAACATCAGAAGAAACCTGCAGGTAATTTATGACAATCCTTGTCTCGCCCATAACTTGACAAGTGTGTTATGGTCTTTGCCTGATCATGAGCACTGACCATCACTCCTCTGGGAAGCCCATTGTAAATGTGTGCCTGTGGTTCTCAGGATTCTCTTCTTTATCATCTGATATAAATCTGAGCCTCTGTTTGTCTTTCTAGTTGCTCTCCTTTTTAAAAATCAAAATTTTATTTAGTTTTCATTTTTATTTTATGTATATGTCTGCATACGTGTAAGTACATCAATCTTGTACAGTGTCCATTGAGGTTAGAGAAGGGCATCAGATCCCTTACAACTGGAGTTATGGACGATTGTTAGCCACCATGTGGGTACTGGAAATTGAAGCTATGTCCTCTGTAAGAGCAGCCAATGCTCTTATCTGGTCAGCCATCCCTCCAGCCCCCCCAAATTCTTTTGATTTATTTATTTCTATTTCATTTGTATGAGTGTTTTGCTTGCATGTAGGTAAGAGCACTATGTGCATGCAATGGCCAAGAAAGTCAGAAGATAGACTTTGGATATAGGACTTGGAGAAATGGAGCTGGAAGTGACCTGGAAGCCTTCTCTCTGAAGACTAGTTCTCATATTTCAGAGGATACTATGCAAGATGCTAAGAGAGAAAATCAACCAACAATCTAATGCCAGCTTTAAAGCATAATAACAACAATGACCTGCACAACGAACTATCTCTATTGGTGCAGTAGAGGCACTTTTACCTGGAGGGTAATCAACAACTATCTAATTGTACTTAAAGCCTGCTCAATTGGAGGTATCTCCTGTGTGGTACCATAAACATAGCCAAACACACATGGCTGGAGAGGTCATGCATCCTGGAGAAGAGCCTACATCTGTCACATCCCTAGACAAATATAATTTCTTATTATATGCTAAATATGTATCCTTATGTTTATAGACAAGTATACTTGTTATCACTCATCAAAGAAACTTCTTTTTGCAGCAGATGGAAACTATTACAGAGTTCTACAACTAGTCAAACATAGAGAATAAGTGTCTGTGAGATGCCTAGCCCTGAGACATCTACAATGCAACTTCTACATCTAAGGTTCACAGAACACAGTAGAACAGGCGGTAGAGAAAATACCAATGCATTTCTTTCCTTTTTTTTATACATTTACTTTCATTTATTTCTTTTTTTAACAATAAGTAATAAGTTTTGAGTATAAGCATCCTTCATGTAAAACCAATTTGCAAGTAATTGTGCCCAAACCCACACAGCCCAAGGGTCCCACCATCCAGCTGGAGGGGCTTGTATGTACAATCAAGTTGATCAAATAAGTGTCCAGTCTATAGTGCTGTAGTTTCACCATTCACCCCAATCGCAGCCTTTACATTCTACCATGCCCCCTCTTCTGCAGATTGTTTCCTAGGCTTAGAAAAGGGGCACAGGTGGATGAGAAGCAAAACAGTCTACTTTCTCTGGAGATGTCGTTTTGGACTCTGACCAGTTCTGGCTGTTTCTTTTCATGGGCTGACAGTTTGTTCAGGAATAACCTTTCAATCCTACTAATGAAGCACAGGCAATTAGATATATAGATATTTCAACAGTACTAATTATTATAGTAGGTTACTTTGGTATAGACACAGATGTTTGGATGGTATGCTAATCCATGAATTACATTTTTCTGTAAAAGATGACAAGGTCTTACTGTGGCTTATAACATCTCCTAACCACTAGAGAAAATACTAATGCATTTCTTAACCCTCACCAGAGAAGCTTCCTCACACAATAGAGGGTGATTAACACAGAAAGCTACATCTGGCCAAAATGGAGAGAATTAGAGACTGTGGACTGTGTGTCTCCTATATTTAAACCTCACCCACCCAGGGCTCGGAGACCATTGCAGAAGAGAAGACAGGGGAGTAATGTTGGCAGCCTACCACACAGACAATGTGTGCTGTGCCACGCCCTAAGATGGCGCCGACTTCCTGAGTCACTACAAGCCGCTTCCTGCCGTTGCCTTTGCAGTGGACAAACTGCGCATGACTACTACTCTCTGGGCCCGCGCCTTGGGCATGCTAATGAGGCATCGGACGGTGCACCAATCCAGAGCATACCCGAACCCTCTGGACTGCTATATAAGCGGTGCTTCTGCCCCATTTCGGGGTCCTTCTCACAAAAGAGCTGTGCACAATAAATATTACCACAGCAGAATCCTGTTGTCCGCGTGAAGTTCTTGCCAGCGAGACTACAGCGCGGGACAGAGTAAGAGCCAGTGCTGGTGGACAAGCACAAGGAGACAGTTTTCCAGGCCTCAGGAAATTTGCTCATGTGAAGATACAGCAATGGTGTCAGTATGCACAAGACCCATGTAAACTCAAATGAGAAAAAAAAAACCCTGTATAACTTGGGAAATGGGTAAGAATCCCCAACCTTAGCCAAGAAACATTGGCAACTGATCATTGCTGGGTGAGGAAGAGTTGGTTTTCTTTAAGGCAGTGATGTTAGATAGGCTGACTAGGCTCCAGTGGATAAACTCATACCAAGGGACATCTGGGGACATAAACTTGACTCAGTAGGCCTTAACACATATGACAGAACACATCAAATCTGGTGGGGTTCTGTGGGAGGTACAGATATGGAAGGGGTCTAAGTATGATTAAGATGTATTTTGTGAAATGTACAAAAATTCAATAAGAATATATATATATATTGATTGATTGAACATACAAGCCTCCCCTGCTGGATGGTGGGACCCATGAGCTGTGTGGGTTTGGGCACAACTGCTTGCAAATTGGTTTTACATGAAGGATGCTTGTACTTATAAATTATCACTTATTGTTAAAAAATGAAAAAAAAACAGAGAAAGTGCAGGAAAGTTATGGCAGAATGCATGATCTGGGATGGGGTGGGGTGGGGGGGTGGGGGAAAAGGAAAGGGAAATATGCCTGAACTGAATTGGAAAATGATGTATGAAATACACAAAGCATCAATAAAAAATGAAAATTATAAAAAAGAATATATTTATTTATTATTTTTTTGGTCTTTTTGAGAATATATATTTTTTAATTTATTTAGTTTGTATTTTATTTATAAGAGTGTTTTGTTTGCATGTAGGTAAGTGCCCCACATGTGTGCAATGCCCATGGAGGGCAGAAGAGGGCATTATATTTCCTGGAACTGGAGTTAGAGATAGTTATTAGCTACTGTGTGGGTGCTAGGAACCAAACCTGCAAGATCAGCCAGTGCTCTTAAATGCTGAGCTATCTCTCTTTAACTTGTGTTCCTTGTTGCATCTGACTCTATAAAGAATATAAAGAATAGATTTTGTGTGTCTTGCTGAGTTTCAAACTTAGGGCCTTGCACCTGTTAGACAAAGCACTCTACCACTACGGTCTATCCCCAACCCTATAAAGAATAATTCTAAGTCTCGCACATAATGGCCATTAGAATCGCTAAGATCCTACACCAGTTTTCCTTAATCCACTTTTCTTAGCGTCAACTTAAGTTTTAACCACCATTCCATGTATATCGAGACTCTTCTGACAGTTGGGCTCTGATGCTGGAGCAGTGGGGGATGGGGTTCTCAGGTGTTTTCAGGCTGTAATTTGTGTATCCTTTGATGAAGTGATTGCCAGAATTTCTAGAAGATTCATTTTAAAGCTAGACAAACTGTCCACATCATCAGTCCCTAACTCTCCCATCTCCACATCCATAGCTCACAAGCTTAAGCTTGCCTATGAATGATCCAGATGGGACCCTAGCTGGGTGATCTCTGCCCTGAGTTTCTGATGTTGTAGGTCTGAGTTGAGACCTGAGACTTTGAATTTCTAATGAGTTCTCAGATGATGTTGGCACCGTCTGTCCAGGACCACACTTGGAGAACTACTCCTGTCTTAAGAAATGCAATGAGGTTGAGATAGTCCCAGAGGAGCAGAGGGTTCAAAGTGGAATTTCACATTTAGAATTATGAGGCATCTACCAAGGATGGAAACTGTAAGGAGACGTCGTCTTCTGGGCCATGTGGTATAGCACCATGTAGGTAATAGTTGCCTGCAGCCAGCAAGCTGCTGGTTGGAAAACTTTTCATGCCACCATGTGGCCTCCACAGGAGGTACAATGTTGGCTTTCACAAACTCAAACCTACTACGTACATCTAAGAGGGCTCCTAGTTCATTCAACCTCCTGGTGATGGCTGAGGGATCTTACTACTGGTGTGAGAGAGTTACGTGGGCACAGTGGGCACCATCCTCCCAATGTGGCACACAATGGAATTTTTTTCAGTCATGATGTCTTGTTTTTCATGACAGCATGAATGGATCTCGAGGATATGATATTAAGTAAAAGAACTCAAAAATAGTAGGACAATGCTCTTGATCTCACTCATGTGTTGAATTTAAAATGTAGAAGTCATACAAGTTGAAAGTAGACCATTGATTACCAGAGACAGAGGAAGCAGAAGGAAGGGGTGAGGCAGGTAGTCAATGGGCCAATAGAGTTAGATCCAGGAAAAAGCTCCTGTGTTCTGTGAACAGAAGGGTGATTATAATGAATAATAAGGGATTATATATCTCAAATTATTAGAAGAGACAAATTTGGGGTCTATTCACCATAATGATATTTCAGAGTTTAATGTGATAGATAGGCTAATTACATTGAGTTGATTGCTACCATATATATATATGTATATATATATATATGAATCAAAACATCATAGTGTTCTCATAAATATGTACAGTTATTATATATCAATCCAAAAAATCTAAATTAGTCATGGATCTGTTATCTCCAAATATCCTGGCCTCACTAAAATCTTAGCCTAGTGGCTGGATAGAACTAGACAAAGACAGGCACCTGTAGGGAAATCCAGCTTGAATTGCAGGGTAGCTTTCCAGCTGGCATGCCTCAGGGCACTGCGTGGCTGTGGGTCTGGCTCCGCCCCAAGGAGGAGCAAGCAGCATGGCCTAGGTACAGGATACTGGGTGGAGCAAGGTGTGCAGTGGCTCGGAGTTGGGGGGCTCATGATTGGTCCTGGGAACTGACGTCATTTGGTTTATAAAAGCAAGCTGTGGCAACGAGTAAATCTGAATTCATAGTAACATCATCACGGAATTCTTGGCCATTGTTTTATTAATTATTGCATGCATACGGGGTGGCCAGTGGGTTGGAAAAAGGTTCCCTTTGCGGACCACCAACCTGGGTAGCTGGTGTTGTGAGTGAAATTCCTGTCCCGGCTTTGAGCAGGTGGGAAGTCACGACCAAGAGTGGAACACGTGTCCCGTGGGTCCAGGCTAAGAGCCTAAGTTGGAGTTACCACTTAGGTTGGCTGCGGGAAGTAGCCAGCTGGTGTCTGCCGGGGCCAGCACCCCAGTGTCCAAAAAGCAGGCTCTGTGTCCCCATCCCCCTTAGCAGGGCCGCGTGGTCCCTGTTCGGCATAAAAAGAAAAGCTTCCTACAGACACCAATAAAGAATTTGGAGACGAAGACAAAGTAGTAGCTTCTGTGAAATTTTGGGTAGGTCGTAGCCGGGTAGCACTCTAACAAATATTCAAAGGTAATATACAAGAATGGAGTCTTCGCTGGAGAGATGGCCTAGCGGTTAAGAGCACCGACTGCTCTTGCAGAGGACCCGGGTTCGATCCCCAGTGCCCACATGGCGGCTAAGAACCGTCTGTAACTCCAATTCAAGGAGAACTCCAGTTCCAGGGGAATCCGAGACCCTCTTCTGACCTCCGCGGCATTGCACGACACGGGTGCACAGACCTGCATGCAGACAGTACATTCATACAAAAAAAAAAAAAAAAAAAAAATCAATACAAAAAAAAAAAAAAAAAAAAAAAAAAAAAAAAAAAAAAAAGAATGGAGTCTTTGAAATTCCATTCAAAGTCTTAAAGAACAGAATTGAATGTTTTTTCAAGAGGAAGTGAAATCATGCACAGGATGACAGGTTATAATAAATAAGTGTTGTGAGCCATGAACTCTTCCCCTGTCATTTCTATCCTCCAAACCTTTCCTGTGTCGCCTAAGAGACAAGCATGTAAATAAGTGATGTTACGATGCAGAGAGAAATAAGGGGCGGTGCAGAGACAGGGCTGCCATGGGCCGTGCTGGTGATCGGGGAGGAGAGTGCAAGCATTGTTTTTGTTTTTCCAGTGAGTTTAAGAATGAGCACTCCAAGCTGGGCATGGTGGTGTACTGCTTTAATCCCTGCCGTTGGGAGGCAGAGGGATACAGATCTCTCTGAGTTCAAGGACAGCCTGTTCTACATAGCAAGTTCCAGGCTAGCTGGGGCTGTGCAGAGACTCTGTCTCAAAAATCCCACAAAGAATGATCATTCCACCTCTGGGACATCTAAAGTGGCAGTCGGAGGTTCCAGGTAAAGAGGGATACCAGGGCACGGCAAGGTTGGGACTGTCGTTTCCAAGTCCCGGCGCCTGAGCTTCTACTTCCTGCTCTGCTGCTGGCTCAGGAGGACACTGCTCCCCTAACATCCTCCCTGTTTAACATGAAGGAAATTCAACCTCGAGCTGGGCAGGAACTTAAGCGTGCCATTTGTCCCATCCTCTCACCCAAGGTAGAACTTTAATAATCAAAGCAAACAGGCATTGACAATCCTGTTTTTAACCCTCTAGGTAACCTGGCTAGTTTTCTGGGATTTTGAAAGGTCTCTTTTCAAGGTATGCTAGGTGGTGGGGCTGAGCCATAGCAGCTCTGATTCTCAGAGGAGAGGACAGAGCCCGAAGCCCCTCTTTAGGAGACGGAAGCCCATGAGTCTGCAGTCCTGGGCCTATCTAGGACAGAGCCCTATTGCTTCTTTTAAGTCTGAACTTCAGGGGCAAGGATGGCCTTTGACCCTAGGCAAGCAGATGGGAGTAACTTATTTACAAGCAACATTAGAACTTAGACATACTGTGCTTCAAATAAATATTTCTAACACCATAAACAAGGATTGATTTCCTAAGTTATGAAAAAGGAGAGTTGAGTTTTACTTCCTTGAGACTTTATATATACATCGTGACTTGCCCAGCATGGGCTCCAGGTTACCCATTACAAAAATGAGTGGCTTCAATAACATCAATAAGATTCTATCTAGCTCTTAAATGGTCTAAGTCTCTTCGGGTTTGGAGCACTAAATGTAAAAGTGAGCTTACTGTGTTTTATCTTTCAGCTGAGAAGCAGCTCAGATTTCCTTTTGTCCCTTCAAGACAAATGGATGCCTCACACCCACGGCTAAGCAACAGCCCTGCCACTCAGGGTGTTCTGTCCACTACATTGTGCATTCTGTGGTCGTCACACTAACCTGAGCCTGTCACTGCATGTCTCAGGCTAATTTGTTCTAATCCCATCCAGTTCAGAGCCCTATGGATGAGTTTTTCCATTGGCAAGTTCAAGGCTGATTAATGAGCAATTTCAACAGGGAACATGGAAAGAGAGAAGGGCGGGAGAAGGGGACGGATGGATATTACCCAGTGTAATTCACTACATTCAAATCAGAAAATATTAACCTCTTTCTATGAAAACACATGGCTGTGTTGGACTTGCAGCATTTACATGCCAAAGGTCCAGAGTTTGAAAGTGCCTAGTGGCAAGAGAGCAATTGGAACAGGCGGCTTGATGCACAGCCTTCAGTAAGTGCTGCCTTCGCTCTGACGGAGGTGGCTGGCTAGATCCTTCTTCATAACGTTCTTATTTTAAGCCCCAAACCACCTTACATAATTTCCAGGCTGCTGGCTCAAAGCCACAATGGAGCCCAGGTTATTTTCCTCACAGAAAAGTCTGCCTGGGGAGGCACGGAGCCTTTTGCCTGCTTTGTATCAGCAATTCCAGGCCACCTCCTTCGGAAACTGCACACAAAGACTGCTGTTTGGAATCAAGTTCAAAAGCATGGCCTATATTCCAGAGACTTAAAGCAAGACGGCCTTGAAGTGAAGGAAAGCCTGCTGTGCAATCTCAGTTTTCTCAGACTTCACCTCCTCATCACCTCTCCTTCAGCAGAGCCTGCCTCATTTTTAATTTGTCCTTCAGAACAGGAAGTGTTTGAAACTGAACTTTCATTTGGGTTAACAATCTAAGGCTCCTTCAAACCCAGGAGCATGCTACATCACTATACTCAGGGGTTCAGTTTACAATACAAGTACACCATGCAGGAGAAAAGGAAGAATTTTCAGTAGCAATGCCAATGTTTTTCTAGGCTTTAACAAGGTCACTATCATTTAGATTTTAATAAACAGACTTTCTAATCCAGAAACACCAGTGTTGGAGTGGAGAACCATTATCTCTGGTGATAGGGTCAGAAAGTTGAATTCAAAATTTATAGCTATTGTTTATTCAACAGTTTTATTGAGCATGCTATTGGGTATTGTGATGGGCACTTTAATAATATTATCTCTTGAAATATTAAAAAATTATGTGTCCTTCTGTGTGTCTGTGTGCATGCACATGTACTCAGGTGTCCACAGAGGCCAGAAGAGGGTATCAGATCATCTGGAGCTGGAGTTACAGGCAGTTGTGAGCTGCCCAATTGTAGGCTCTGGGAACTGAACTCAGGTTCTTGGAAGAGCAAAAAGCAAGCACTTTTAACTGCTGATCCATCTCTTCAGTTCCCAACATTACCTACTAATCCTGAAATCAGTTGTATATGAAGGCATTGTTATCCCCATGTTCCAGGCAATCTTTGAGGGTTAAATGACTTCTACAAGGTTATATAATTAGGATGTAGCAGATACAGGCATGGAACCCAGCCCTGCTTGATTTCGCTAGCCTATATTCTTTCAGTTTTCTCTCACAAGCCTGTAGAATGGAGATTACTTCACTGTCAAATGCACTTTCCAATACCACTGATATTCTGATATTTCATATTCAATTTTGACTGTTGCTATACAGAAGCAAAACATATGAGTTTCTCCTTTTATGAATAGAAAACTGGTCTATGAGTACTTTTGAACATTTGTCATTAGTGTCTTTTTAACACAGACATCAGTTTAATGTCAAAGCAGTCTTTATGTATTAGGCCCTTGGTACCAATATGTTGAGATTATACATATCTTTGCACGTATTTTACAACAGGGCCTCATTCTCTCAGATAGATCCATCAGACATCCATCAGTACAACGCACATCACTCACATAAAGAACACGTTTCCGTCAGACCTTTTCTCATTCCACTTTCTGTTATCACAGATGGCAATTACAACGCTAAGAACCAGGAGGCTATAGAATGAATAACTCCAAAATGATTAACTCTGCTCTGTTACACACTTGTCAGTTCTGCTCTTAAGAACAGAGTGTGGTAATGACGTCATTCCTGTGCATATTCTCTAGCATATAGGCTAAGGGTGAGTTTTCTTGAGCTTCTATAACTAAGTGCCACAAACTGGGTGAGTCAAATATCCAAAATTTCATGATTCACAGTTTTTCAGATTAGAAGTCCAAGCTCAAGGCGGGGCAAAGCTGTTCGTCCTGGCGGCTGGGAAGGAGTCTTCCCGCAGCTTTCCTTGCTTTCGGTGATTTGCTGGCCATTTTCTACAAAAGTTTTATTTATTTTTATTGGCAACTGGGGTGCTGAGGACTGAACGAGGGCATTGTGCATGGTAGTCATGAACTCTACTACTGAGCTATGCTCTCCTTTTTACTTCTTATTTTGAGACATTCTTAGTAAGTTGCCAAGGCTGGCCTTCACCTTGTGGTCCTCCTGTCTCAGCTTCCTGAGTAGCTGGGATGACAAGCTGGTGTCAGGAAGGCCAGCTTTGGTGCTGGTCACCTTGATAGCAGTGGCGCCTCCAACTCGACTTTTGTGTTTATAGGGAATTTTCCCTGTGTGCATGATTGTGTCAGAATCACCCCCTTTTAGAAGGACACCAGTTACACTAGTGTAGAGAACCGCCCTCTACCAGTACGAGCTCATTCTAGCTAAGTGCAACTGCAGGTACCCTATTCCCTTACACAATTACATTATAAAGTATTGGCGGTTAGGATCTTGACACAGACATCTTGGGGGTGAAGTTTCAACCTCTGCCAGGCTTGCTGGACAACAGATGGGTTGGTGTATGGGGAGAAGCCCCACTGGCTGTCCTTGCTGTGGAGCAGGGACCAGCCCCATCACTGAGGAGGTAACTGTAGGGGCCTGATGGAGCCAAGCAGTGCTAGAAACATGTATAAACACATGCCCTGTAACAGAAGGTAGGAAGTACTGTTTCAGAGAAGCACAGTCTATGGCAGAACACTGGGAATTGAATACCTAAATCTCCCTGGAGCCACTTAAAGGAATTTATCAATCATTCCTGACCTGCTGCTGAGCAAGATTTCAGTCTGATTCCATGCTGCTTGACATCAGGGGCTCAAGCACTTCTTAGGACAAACAGCAAGAAAAAAGACCATTTTAGAGGAGGGCATCAATTCAGAGTTTTAAGCACTGAAAATGCTGCTTCTCATCTCCATATTGTTCCCTCCAGGACAAATTCTTCCCCCACCCCAGTTCCTCTAAACCTGCTTATAGCATATTCTAGAAGGAGAGGTACTAGGTGCATAGCTTAGATGAGCCCTCTTTCCCTGTTACTATGGAGACTTGTAAGAGCTGAGGAATGTAATGTTTCTAGTGGGTAGACACTTCCCATGGCAGCACTCTTTATAAGGGGTGGAATTCCTAGAGAGTAATCCAGCCAGTACTCCTTTTCCTATCCCATGAAAAGGAGAGGAAGTGATGTCCTGTCTATGTCTTAAGGCTGGAAATACACAAATGGTGAATACCTGGATGGATCTGGAAAATCCATCTCTAACTGTTGTGGGACATAGATGAAAGATTTAGGATATGTGAAGATTCTGATTATTCAGAATGTCCCAATGAAGACTAATAAGGCATCTGAAATGCTTATATTTTGATGGAGGATAGTCCTTAAGTTATTATCCCATGCCTCTAACTGCTTACGTGTCTCTCATTCAGTTGTCCTATGGCCCTTAAGCTTGGCATTATCAAATTGAAAGTCATGAACCGACCCTTGTTTCTGAGAACCATCCCATAATACTCTACCAGTACCTGCTGCTTCCAAATGGAAGTGATGTCCCGTTCATTTCTTTGCTCAATCTAGGCACTTTGCTGTCATTTAGTCTTTCCATTACATCAGACAACTGCTCTCAACATGCCTTCTTTGCTTTTAATATTTTCAGATTTGTGAATGTCTCTCCTTCCACTCACTCCTGCCTAAGTCAGACCTTGCTAACAACACAATAGCCTGTGAACTGGCCTTCCCAGGCATGAAATCTACTGCTTTTGCACTACCAAATGTATTACTGAAGTGATACTGTCTTTTGACTCGGAATCCTGAGTCCACCTCTGCCTATAGGGTAGAGTTCAAGTTCAGATGGGCAGGTAAACCCTTTCCTATGTGGCCTCCTTTCTAGCCTGATCTCCTTTTATTTCTTTTGATCTTTTTGAGACAGGGTCTCCTTGTAGCCCCAGCTGTCCTGGAACTTACTATGTAGACCAGGCTGGCCTTGAACTCACAGAGATCTACCTGCTGAGATTAAAGACGTGCGCCACCACACCCAGTTGCTTTATGCTTTCTTATGAAACAAATCTTGTAGTTTCATACTTGTATGAGGTTTTCTCTGCTCTACTTCATTTCTTCTCTCTGTAAAAAATGCCAGCTTATGTCATTAGGCCAACTGGAAACTACAATTCATTGACTAAATCAGTTTTTTGAAGTATGCCTTGGCATGATAATTTCCTTCCTCTAGGTTCACACATCCCTTGCTTGTCTTCCTAATAGAATAAGATGGAATTCTTTATTAGCCTCTCTTTCTAGGTTTATTTCTTTGGGGGTAGGGATTGTGAATTACTCAGTTTTCAATGTTTAGGGCTTCTTTGAAACATGGGCATCATGCTTGATAAATGAAGGAATGAATGAAGTTAAGCCTACCATTTTTTGATATTAGGAGCTATGTTCCTCAAGTCTCTTCTCTGCAGATTGCTGGGTAAGTCAGGGAAACTATCCTATCAAATATCTGTCTTGTAAAACTACACATTGTTGAGACAGAAATAGACAACTGGAAAAACGGGGCAGAGCCTAGAGACAACTACAAATTCGAGTTATGATGTTTCTGCCGCTGCAGTCCGTGGGTGCAGGACAGGCTTTGTAATTAATGGTGTTGGGGTATCAGCCATTGATGTGGAAAAACAATGAAATTGGATGCCTATCTCTTATCCTACATAATACTTAATCCAAGCGAATTCAGTACTTAAATATAAAAAGAACAATCATTAGCATGGGGCTCTAAGAGACTACAGGAAATTATCATTGTGATCATAAATAAGATCAAGGACAATTTAGTAAATAAGGGATAAAAGGGGAAAATCTAAAGAAAAAACTTGAAAAATGCCCTATTAGAATTTGTAAAGTCTGTTCTTGAAATGACAGCACAAAGAAAGCAACAGAGCCAAGTGTGGGTCCAGGCCAGCTGTAGCCATGGAGAGACCCTGTCCAAAAAAATGCAGTAGACAAATGAACTGTCTTGGAAAGATTTTTTAAAAATATGACTGGAATTTCAATATGCTATTTAGGACACACAATTATACAAACTAACTTTCTTTCTTTCTTTCTTTCTTTCTTTCTTTCTTTCTTTCTTTCTTTCTTTCTCTCTCGCCTTCTTCCTTTCCCTCTCTGACAAAATCTCAAATTTCCTAGGCTGTCCTTCCCAGAAATTACTAAAGGTGGTATTCAATTTCTGATCCTCCTATCTCTACCTCCTGAGTGCTGACATTATAGAGATGTTCACATATGATTTTTTATGTGGTGCTGGGGATCAAATCCAGGGCTTCATGCATACTAGGCAAATACCCTCCCAACTGAGCTATATTTCTATCCCTAAAACATTACTTTCAAAACATAAGAAGGCGGCAGATTTTCACAAACATATACATATTAATTATTTTTTGTGAAATTATGTACCTCAAGTGCTTGGATCTCACTAGACAGTCTTGGCTGACTTTGAACTCATCATCTTCCTGCTTCTTGAGTGCTGGGTTTACAGTTGTGTGACATAAACCCTGGTTTATATATACATTTATATGTGTCAAAAATTGAATAAAAATAAAAAATGATGTCAACATGATGCACTAATAAAAATATATAGGATATTGATGGCTATCTATTGCTTGAGTCCAGGCTTTAGCAGTAAATTTAGAAAGTTCACAGGATGTTTATTATATTTCAATTTTATCACCAGGTAAACTTATTCTAAGATATCAAGATTTTCACTAGATTGGAAATTTCCCCATTACAAAGAAAGCACTGCATTTAACAAAAGATAATTCTTAACTTGTCTTCTCTTGAAATCAACATGGGATGCCATTACTGATGGTTATGCCTTTTGGGTTTATTTGGGTTCTACTTGAGAGAAATTTAGCCAGCCCCCCAGCTTCATCCAACTGCCTTTCTCTTAACCTGAGCTACTCAGCAGGCCATTACCAGCATGTGTTATTAGCAGTTCTGCCACCTCCATGACTACTCATGCTGAACTCATGTGTAGTAACAACGAGGCAGACTATTAGGAGAAATTCATCTTATACAGCATCACTGAAAAACGCCTTGAAGGTTTCCCCCAGTAACATAAAATGCTCCAAAAGTTATAACAAGAGAACATCCAATCTCTTCAAATGGCTTTGGTTGTCAGTTGCTTTATTTTCAATACTGATTTTTGGGAAGTAATGTGCTTTTTATCGAAGTTGCAAACTACTCACTGTTACTCATCTGCTCAGTCCAAGAGGTGTTTATCTGAGACCACACTGAATTGACATCTGTGTGGAACCAGGAGTCCTGGACAAAGCAAGAGTCAACCATATGTGTTTGAAACCTGCTGATTGTCATTTGGTTTCAAGGCCGTCTTGGGCGAAGTTACTGTCAGGGACTGTATTAGCGTGTCAAAGCTAACTTCCCTCATCTTTGCTTTGAATACTTTGGCTTTGACTTTAAATATTAGACAAAGAAGATTAAAATTTTTTGAGAAACATTGGCTATACTTGTAGTCCATTGTTTATTGACTGTATCTTTGGCACTAATAATTTATTTCCTATTCACTGACATAAAAGGTGGGACAGCAAAAACATCTGTCAGATTAGAACGCTGTGCTCGCCAATTCTACCCTTTCTCCAGGCAGCTCAGGCCGCACACCTGTTTTCGTTCAGTTACCTTCTGTGTTTTGGTGGAGAGCTATTCTCCTCCTCCCTCTCAGAATGAAAGACAGGAAGGGAAAGGAACAATAATTGAGCCGAAGGTCAACTGGGATCCCCTGCTAATGGCTCCCTCTCCTCCCATCGGTGATTGCAGAGAATAGGAAATCAGCCCAAATCCACTGTTGTCATCAGCGAGCAAAGGCTGTATTGCTGGTGAGCGAGCATGTGCTACTTACTGCCTTTTTCCCTCCTAAGAAAAATGATTACCACGTTTAACGGACACACTTCAGAGCAAATGTGATTTTCAGAGCTCATCAGTGTGGAGGATGGTGGGTTATCCCCTAGCAGCTCGGGTCATCTGTGACGAAAATGGCCCATCCTCCCAGCCTCTCATCTCTTCCCAGTGTTTAGTCAAACCTGAGAGGGAGTCTGAATGTCTCAGGAGAGAGATCCTGGTGCAAGACTGGCCAGGGATGACACATTTCTAAGAAACTGAGCCAATGATGGCCAGAGAAAAAACACTGCTATTTTTCCAGGAATCCAAGCCTGGTGCCCCATGTGACCCAGGGTCACGTCTAAGCGACATGAGCAAAGCTTCCCCGTAGACCAGGAAGTCCACCCTCGAGGTGCCTTGACCATCTACTTGTACATCCTCAGGTGTACAGGAAATGAACCCAAGGGGAAATGTATTAGTTTAAAAGCCTACTGAAAAATACACATATTTATATATTTGTGTATGCATGGTGTTGAAGGCTATATAACAAAAATCATAGCGGCAGGCAGTAGAAACCTCCCTTCCTTTAAATTGTTGGTCAGGGTAGTTCAAGAGTCTTCCCCAAAGACAGGCTATTGCCACAGCCCAGATTGCCTCCCAGAACACAAAGGTAAGGCCCTATTGCTGAAGACAGGACATTTTTCAGAAACAGGACTTGGAGCAATCCAGCTTATCTGGGGGCCTCCTCTCTAAAGATTAGCTCTCTTAATTTTAGAAGATCCTACTAAGCAAACTGCCAAGATAGAAAACCAGTCAATGATCCCATCTAGTTGCAGAGTATATGAAACACAGCAATGATTGGCCCAGGAAATAATCTCTGCTGGTACAGCAGTACATTTTTATCTTGGGGGGTAATTGCCCATTACCTAATCATATGGGTCACTAAACCTAGCCAAATGCACATGGCTGGAGAGGTCATAGATCCTAGAGAAAAATCTACATTACAAATTGTGCTGGATAGCTTTAGTGTCAACTTGACACACCTGGGTTGAGGGAGCCTTAATTGGGGAATTGGCTCCATTGGATTGGCCTGTGGCCACATCTGTGGAGTATTGTCTTGATAGCTGAGCAGTGTGGGAGGGCCCAGCCCACAATGAGTGGTGCCACCCTGGGCAGGTTGTTGTGTACCATATAAGAAGGCAGGCTGGGCATGAGCCAGGGGAGCAAGCCAGTGAACAGCATTCCTCCATGGCCTGTGCTTCAGCTCCTGCCTCCAGGTTCCTGCCCTGAGTTCCTACCTTGGGCTCCCTAAGTGATGAACTGTGACCCAGGAGATGTAAGCTGAATAAACCCTTTCCTCCCCAAGTTGGTGTCGGTCAGAGTGTTTTGTCACAGCAATGGAAGACAAACTAGGACAGAAATTGGTACCAGACGAGTGGGGTATTGCTGTGACAGACCTGACCTTGGTGTTTTGGGGAAGGATTGTGGAGGCGTTTGGAACTTTGGGCTGGGAAGATCATTGAATGCCTAAAGATTGTTGCTGTGGAGCTTGGAGCAGTTTTGCTGAAGGAGTTGTAGAAGATGGAGGCCTGGCTTGTGAAGTTTCTAGTTTCAAAGGAGAGCAGAGATCATCAGGACTGTGTAATCTGTGGGTTCTGGTCAGCTGGGGCTGTGGAGAATCAGCTGTAAGTAACAAGAGACCAGAACCTGAAGTGAAACTTTTGTGGTACTGGGGCAATTGATGCTGGTTAGCTGGGGCTGAAAAATCAGCTGTAAGTAACAAGAGACCAGCATCACTGAGGTGAAATCTTCTGGGGAGAATATCTTCAAGGTCAGCACACAGAAGCTGTGACCCAGAAAGGGCCTGAGCCTCCATCTCGAGCCAGAAGCCGGACTTGGTAACGTGTAAGAGTCTCCTATATGGTTCCGGTGTTGAAATTTGAGGGGGTCACAGAGAGCAGCCGAGGCTTGGCACTGTGAGAGGTCAGGAAAGACCATTGGTGGAAGTGCACCTCGGTTGCTGTGAAGACCCCAGGATTGCAGGGGTCATGGAGAGAAGCTGAGGCTTTGCACCAGGAGAGGTCAGAAGAGACCATTGGTGAAGGTGCTGCCTCAGTTTCAGTAGCGACCCCAGCTTTTTGGAGATGCCGGTACCCTGGGACGACCACCAAGAGCAGCGGTAGGTGTAGAATGGAGTCGGCCTGGGCCTGCGAGATGAGTGTGCCACGGACGGCAGAGTCGGAGAGGGGGAGCTGCCGAGACCCTTTGGAGCCCAGAAGATCGTGAGTGAATCCCAGGTGTCCAGCCTTGAGCTACTTTGCTGGACTTAGGTTTTGTTTGAGAGTGCCTGATTCTTCCCTTTGAAATAAGACAGTACTTGTTTTGGATTTTACAGCAGCCCACAGTTAAGAGACTTTTAATAGACTGTGAACTTTTAAGTGTTTGGACATTTTAAGGACTGTGGGGCTTTTAAGGTTGTACTGTCTTAGGTTGTGATTAATGTTAACATCATACTTTGGGGATAAGAACTGGAAAGGTGGTGGTTTAATAGTGATGTGTTTTGTGTGTCAAGTTGACAAGGGGTCAATTGTGCTGGATAGCTTTAGTGTCAACTTGACACACCTGGGTTGAGGGAGCCTCAATTGGGGAATTGGCTCCATTGGATTGGCCTGTGGCCACATCTGTGGAGTATTGTCTTGATGGTCGAGCAGTGTGGGAGGGCCCAGCCCACAATGAGTGGTGCCACCCTGGGCAGGTTGTTGTGTACCGTATAAGAAGGCAGGCTGGGCATGAGCCAGGGGAGCAAGCCAGTGAACAGCATTCCTCCATGGCTTGTGCTTCAGCTCCTGCCTCCAGGTTCCTGCCCTGAGTTCCTGCCTTGGGCTCCCTAAGTGATGAACTGTGACCCAGGAGATGTAAGCTGAATAAACCCTTTCCTCCCCAAGTTGGTGTCGGTCAGAGTGTTTTGTCACAGCAATGGAAGACAAACTAGGACAGAAATTGGTACCAGACGAGTGGGGTATTGCTGTGACAGACCTGACCTTGGTGTTTTGGGGAAGGATTGTGGAGGCGTTTGGAACTTTGGGCTGGGAAGATCATTGAATGCCTAAAGATTGTTGCTGTGGAGCTTGGAGCAGTTTTGCTGAAGGAGTTGTAGAAGATGGAGGCCTGGCTTGTGAAGTTTCTAGTTTCAAAGGAGAGCAGAGATCATCAGGACTGTGTAATCTGTGGGTTCTGGTCAGCTGGGGCTGTGGAGAATCAGCTGTAAGTAACAAGAGACCAGAACCTGAAGTGAAACTTTTGTGGTACTGGGGCAATTGATGCTGGTTAGCTGGGGCTGAAAAATCAGCTGTAAGTAACAAGAGACCAGCATCACTGAGGTGAAATCTTCTGGGGAGAATATCTTCAAGGTCAGCACACAGAAGCTGTGACCCAGAAAGGGCCTGAGCCTCCATCTCGAGCCAGAAGCCGGACTTGGTAACGTGTAAGAGTCTCCTATATGGTTCCGGTGTTGAAATTTGAGGGGGTCACAGAGAGCAGCCGAGGCTTGGCACTGTGAGAGGTCAGGAAAGACCATTGGTGGAAGTGCACCTCGGTTGCTGTGAAGACCCCAGGATTGCAGGGGTCATGGAGAGAAGCTGAGGCTTTGCACCAGGAGAGGTCAGAAGAGACCATTGGTGAAGGTGCTGCCTCAGTTTCAGTAGCGACCCCAGCTTTTTGGAGATGCCGGTACCCTGGGACGACCACCAAGAGCAGCGGTAGGTGTAGAATGGAGTCGGCCTGGGCCTGCGAGATGAGTGTGCCACGGACGGCAGAGTCGGAGAGGGGGAGCTGCCGAGACCCTTTGGAGCCCAGAAGATCGTGAGTGAATCCCAGGTGTCCAGCCTTGAGCTACTTTGCTGGACTTAGGTTTTGTTTGAGAGTGCCTGATTCTTCCCTTTGAAATAAGACAGTACTTGTTTTGGATTTTACAGCAGCCCACAGTTAAGAGACTTTTAATAGACTGTGAACTTTTAAGTGTTTGGACATTTTAAGGACTGTGGGGCTTTTAAGGTTGTACTGTCTTAGGTTGTGATTAATGTTAACATCATACTTTGGGGATAAGAACTGGAAAGGTGGTGGTTTAATAGTGATGTGTTTTGTGTGTCAAGTTGACAAGGGGTCAATTGTGCTGGATAGCTTTAGTGTCAACTTGACACACCTGGGTTGAGGGAGCCTCAATTGGGGAATTGGCTCCATTGGATTGGCCTGTGGCCACATCTGTGGAGTATTGTCTTGATGGTCGAGCAGTGTGGGAGGGCCCAGCCCACAATGAGTGGTGCCACCCTGGGCAGGTTGTTGTGTACCGTATAAGAAGGCAGGCTGGGCATGAGCCAGGGGAGCAAGCCAGTGAACAGCATTCCTCCATGGCCTGTGCTTCAGCTCCTGCCTCCAGGTTCCTGCCCTGAGTTCCTGCCTTGGGCTCCCTGAGTGATGAACTGTGACCCAGGAGATGTAAGCTGAATAAACCCTTTCCTCCCCAAGTTGGTGTCGGTCAGAGTGTTTTGTCACAGCAATGGAAGACAAACTAGGACAGAAATTGGTACCAGACGAGTGGGGTATTGCTGTGACAGACCTGACCTTGGTGTTTTGGGGAAGGATTGTGGAGGCGTTTGGAACTTTGGGCTGGGAAGATCATTGAATGCCTAAAGATTGTTGCTGTGGAGCTTGGAGCAGTTTTGCTGAAGGAGTTGTAGAAGATGGAGGCCTGGCTTGTGAAGTTTCTAGTTTCAAAGGAGAGCAGAGATCATCAGGACTGTGTAATCTGTGGGTTCTGGTCAGCTGGGGCTGTGGAGAATCAGCTGTAAGTAACAAGAGACCAGAACCTGAAGTGAAACTTTTGTGGTACTGGGGCAATTGATGCTGGTTAGCTGGGGCTGAAAAATCAGCTGTAAGTAACAAGAGACCAGCATCACTGAGGTGAAATCTTCTGGGGAGAATATCTTCAAGGTCAGCACACAGAAGCTGTGACCCAGAAAGGGCCTGAGCCTCCATCTCGAGCCAGAAGCCGGACTTGGTAACGTGTAAGAGTCTCCTATATGGTTCCGGTGTTGAAATTTGAGGGGGTCACAGAGAGCAGCCGAGGCTTGGCACTGTGAGAGGTCAGGAAAGACCATTGGTGGAAGTGCACCTCGGTTGCTGTGAAGACCCCAGGATTGCAGGGGTCATGGAGAGAAGCTGAGGCTTTGCACCAGGAGAGGTCAGAAGAGACCATTGGTGAAGGTGCTGCCTCAGTTTCAGTAGCGACCCCAGCTTTTTGGAGATGCCGGTACCCTGGGACGACCACCAAGAGCAGCGGTAGGTGTAGAATGGAGTCGGCCTGGGCCTGCGAGATGAGTGTGCCACGGACGGCAGAGTCGGAGAGGGGGAGCTGCCGAGACCCTTTGGAGCCCAGAAGATCGTGAGTGAATCCCAGGTGTCCAGCCTTGAGCTACTTGCTGGACTTAGGTTTTGTTTGAGAGTGCCTGATTCTTCCCTTTGAAATAAGACAGTACTTGTTTTGGATTTTACAGCAGCCCACAGTTAAGAGACTTTTAACGGACTGTGAACTTTTAAGTGTTTGGACATTTTAAGGACTGTGAGGCTTTTGAGGTTGTACTGTCTTAGGTTGTGATTCATGTTAACATCATATTTTGGGGATAAGAACTGGAAAGGTGGTGGTTTAATAGTGATGTGTTTTGTGTGTCAAGTTGACAAGGGGTCAATTGTGCTGGATAGCTTTAGTGTCAACTTGACACACCTGGGTTGAGGGAGCCTCAATTGGGGAATTGGCTCCATTGGATTGGCCTGTGGCCACATCTGTGGTGTATTGTCTTGATTGTTGAGCAGTGACAGTATAAGAAGGCAGGCTGGGCATGAGCCAGAGAGCAAGCCAGGAGCAAGCCAGTGGACAGCATTCCTCCATGGCCTGTGCTTCAGCTCCTGCCTCCAGGTTCCTGCCCTGAGTTCTTACCTTGGGCTCCCTAAGTGATCAACTGTGACCCAGGAGATGTAAGCTGAATAAACCCTTTCCTCCCCAAGTTGGTGTCGGTCAGAGTGTTTTGTCACAGCAATGGAAGACAAACTAGGACAGAAATTGGTACCAGACGAGTGGGGTATTGCTGTGACAGACCTGACCTTGGTGTTTTGGGGAAGGATTGTGGAGGCGTTTGGAACTTTGGGCTGGGAAGATCATTGAATGCCTAAAGATTGTTGCTGTGGAGCTTGGAGCAGTTTTGCTGAAGGAGTTGTAGAAGATGGAGGCCTGGCTTGTGAAGTTTCTAGTTTCAAAGGAGAGCAGAGATCATCAGGACTGTGTAATCTGTGGGTTCTGGTCAGCTGGGGCTGTGGAGAATCAGCTGTAAGTAACAAGAGACCAGAACCTGAAGTGAAACTTTTGTGGTACTGGGGCAATTGATGCTGGTTAGCTGGGGCTGAAAAATCAGCTGTAAGTAACAAGAGACCAGCATCACTGAGGTGAAATCTTCTGGGGAGAATATCTTCAAGGTCAGCACACAGAAGCTGTGACCCAGAAAGGGCCTGAGCCTCCATCTCGAGCCAGAAGCCGGACTTGGTAACGTGTAAGAGTCTCCTATATGGTTCCGGTGTTGAAATTTGAGGGGGTCACAGAGAGCAGCCGAGGCTTGGCACTGTGAGAGGTCAGGAAAGACCATTGGTGGAAGTGCACCTCGGTTGCTGTGAAGACCCCAGGATTGCAGGGGTCATGGAGAGAAGCTGAGGCTTTGCACCAGGAGAGGTCAGAAGAGACCATTGGTGAAGGTGCTGCCTCAGTTTCAGTAGCGACCCCAGCTTTTTGGAGATGCCGGTACCCTGGGACGACCACCAAGAGCAGCGGTAGGTGTAGAATGGAGTCGGCCTGGGCCTGCGAGATGAGTGTGCCACGGACGGCAGAGTCGGAGAGGGGGAGCTGCCGAGACCCTTTGGAGCCCAGAAGATCGTGAGTGAATCCCAGGTGTCCAGCCTTGAGCTACTTTGCTGGACTTAGGTTTTGTTTGAGAGTGCCTGATTCTTCCCTTTGAAATAAGACAGTACTTGTTTTGGATTTTACAGCAGCCCACAGTTAAGAGACTTTTAACAGACTGTGAACTTTTAAGTGTTTGGACATTTTAAGGACTGTGGGGCTTTTAAGGTTGTACTGTCTTAGGTTGTGATTAATGTTAACATCATACTTTGGGGATAAGAACTGGAAAGGTGGTGGTTTAATAGTGATGTGTTTTGTGTGTCAAGTTGACAAGGGGTCAATTGTGCTGGATAGCTTTAGTGTCAACTTGACACACCTGGGTTGAGGGAGCCTCAATTGGGGAATTGGCTCCATTGGATTGGCCTGTGGCCACATCTGTGGAGCATTGTCTTGATTGTTGAGCAGTGTGGGAGGGCCCAGCCCACAATAAGTGGTGCCACCCTGGGTAGGTTGTTGTGTACCGTATAAGAAGGCAAGCTGGGCATGAGCCAGGGGAGCAAGCCAGTGAACAGCACTCCTCCATGGCCTGTGCTTCAGCTCCTGCCTCCAGGTTCCTGCCCTGAGTTCCTGCCTTGGGCCACCTGAGTGATGAACTGTGACCCAGGAGATGTAAGCTGAATAAACCCTTTCCTCCCCAAGTTGGTGTTGGTCAGAGTGTTTTGTCACAGCAATGGAAGACAAACTAGAACAGTCATACTCTGAGGCCAACATAATTTCTTACTGTATTTTAAATACACATTATTATATTTACAGACATGTACCTGTCACCATTCATCAAAGAATCTTCTTTTTTCAACACATGGAAACTATTACATAGTTCCATAGCTGGTCAGATGCAAAAAAAATAAGCATCTATGAGATGCCCAGCCCTAAGTGACACATCTACAATACTATTGCTCTTCCTAGGGCTCAGGAAACAGTGGAATAGAGCAGGAGGCAGAAAGGATTTTCATGCATCTCTCAAGAGTTATCAGCAAAGCTTCCTTATGGAATGGATGGTGATAAACCCAAAAAGCCACAAATGGCCAAAGTGCAGAGAAAAGACTGCAGAGTGCTGATCCCTGAATAGGACAACTATATCAAACCCCCACCACCCAAACCTCAGTGACCATTGCAGAAAAGGGAGAAGACTGTAAGAGCCAGAGGTAGTGCACGGCCACAAGGAAACAGTTTTCCATACAGCTAGGAAGTTAGTCACATGAACTCACAGCAGTGGTCGCAGCATGCTCAAGACCCACACAAACTCAAGCCAGACAAAATCTCAGCATGGAAGTGGGGAAGTGGAGAAGAAACCCCAACCTTTGCCAGAAACTTTTGTAATAGATAACTGCCGGAAGCAGAAGAGTTGGTTTTCTTTAACTGTGTGATGCTAAATAGGTTAACCAGGCTCCAGTGGATCGACACACAGTGAAAGGCATTTGGGGATATAAACTTGACTCAGTATCTCTCAATATATATACAGAGTACATGGAATTCAGTGGGAGGGCATATAAGATAGGGGAGGGGGCATATTAATATGATCAAAGTATATTGCATGAAATTTGCAAAAATTCAATTTTAAAAAGTGGAGGAAAGAACTGGCCTTTTTCTAGGTGTGGTGGTGCACACCTTTAATCCCAGCACTTAGGAGGCAGAGAGGCAGAGGCAGAGGCAGAGGCAGAGGAAGAGGCATGCAGAACTCTATAGTCAGTTCTAGGCCAGCTGAGGCAACAGGGAGATACTGTTTCAAACCAAAACCAAAACCAAAACCAAAACAAAAAACTGGCCTTCTACTTAAATACACACAGATAAATCTCATCTTCAAATTAACCCTTACTTCTAGTTAACCCTTAAAATCAGATTTTAAGAAGGAAGAAACAAGTTTTGTAAGAGGCGTTAAGGTGAGAGATGAAGTCACTTGAAGTCAGAGCTATCTAACTTATACCTCTTGGAAGATGGGGATATTTCCAGTTGAAACTTTGTACTCAATACTTGAAAGCATTAGACCCTGATGAGGTGGAATTTTTAGATAGTCTTAAAATTTGTTTTCCCTCAGTGACAGAACAACCAGTTAGTAGATAGTATATTCTTAGAGATGCCAAGAGAAAACCACCATCAATGCCTATCACCCTCCATGAAGCACCTCACGACTGTGTGCTTCTCCAGCATACTGGCAGTCAAAGAGTTTTTACAATTTTTTAAAAAACTGTCATTTAAGCTGCGTGTGGTGGTACACGACTTTAATCCCAGCCTCTGGGAGGCAGAGGCAAGCTGATCTCTGTGAGATCTAGGCCAGTCTGGTGTAAAGAATTCTAGACAACCTGGGGCTACAGGAAGACCTTGACTCAAAAAAAAAGTCTGTCATTTTTTTTAAGGAAGTGTTTGGTTAGCAATATAGTGCAGTGTTTTAATCTTCATTTATGAAGAAATATTAATTGAGTTTACTTAAATTATAGATTTTATAATAAACTATTAATGCATACTTATACTTTGGCTTTACTTTAAAAAGTGAAATACTTTAAAGTTTTTCAGTTGAAAAAACAGATACGCTATATGATGAAAGAACTCATAAGAGGTGATAGGCTTATTTTCAGTTTAAGAGCTCTCTGCACTGCTTTCCATTGGGGTTGCATGAGTTTGCATCCCCACCAGCATTGGATGAGTGTTCCCCTTTCCCCACAACCTCTCCAGCATTTGGTATCCTTTGTTTTCTGGATCATAACTAGTCTTACCGGAGTAAGATGAAATCTTAAGGTGGTTTTAATTTGAATTTCCTTAATTATTGGTGATGTTGAACACTTTTAAAGATGTTTCTCAGTATCTTTACTTCTTAATTTGTCAAGTCTCTGTTCAGCTCTTTAGTCCATCTTTTGAATGGGTCATTTGTTTTCTTCCTCCTTTGTTTTTTGAGTAGTTTATACACTCTGGATGTTAATGCTTTATCAGATGTATCACTGGTGAAAGTTTCCTCCCACTCTGTGGGTTTTCTCTTCATTTCTTTGATTGTTTCTTTCACTGTACAGAAGCTCTTGAATTTAATAAGGTCCCATTTGTCAATTGTTGCCCTTATTTTTTGCACAGCTGCTGTCTGATTTAGAAAGTCTTTTCCTACGCCTATGTCTTGTAAGTTACTACCAATGTTTTCTTCTATAATTTTCAGAGTTTTGGGTTTCACACTGAGGTCTTTGATCCATTTGGAGTTTATTTTTGTACATGGTGAGAGGAAGGGGTTTAGTTTTATTCTTCTATAAATGGTGATCCAGTTATGCTAACACCATTTGCTGAAGATGCTGTCTTTCCTCCATTGAGTCTTCTTGGCCCCTTTGTAGAATATGAGGTGGCTGAAATTGGGTGTACTCAGGTTTGGATCCTCAATTTTGTTCCACTGATCTATGGGTCTGTTTTCATGCCAATACCAGGCTGTTTTTATGATTATAGCACTGTAATATAGTTTGAAGTCTGGTATGGTAATCCCCCCTGTATTGCTCTTTTTGCTCAGGGTTACTTTGGCTACCTGGGGTCTTTTATTCCTCCATATGAACTTTAGGATTTTTTTTCTAGGTCTGCAAAGAAACTCGTGGGGATTCTAATTGGGATTGCATTGAATCTATATATTATTTTGGGCAGGATGGCCATTTTTACTATATTGAGTCTTCCAAACCATGAGCATCGGAGTTTCTTCCATGTTCTAGTATCTTCCTCAATCTCCTTCTTGAGGGATTTAAAATTTTCACTGTAGAGATTTTTAGTGTGTTTGGTCAGGTTTGTTCTTAGAGAATTTACTTTTTTTGAGGCTACTGTGAGTGGGAAAGTTTCCTTGGATTCCTTCTCCAATTGCTTGTTATTGGCATAAAGAAAGGCTGCTGATTTTTTTCTAAGTTAATTTTGTATCCCACCACTTTACTGAACCCGGTGATGGTTTCTAGGAGTTATCTGGTGGCGCTTTTGGCATCCTTTAGGTAAACCATCATGTCACCTGCAAAAAGGGTTAGTTTGACTTTCTCTTTTCCAATTAGTACTCCTCTAATTTCCTTTTCCTGTCTTATTGCTCTCACAGCATTTCAAGCACTATATTGAAAAGGAGTGGGGATAGGGGGCAGCCTTGCCAGGTTCCTGCAAATGAGCCTACCATCTGACCAAGTCATAGCAATCCTGGGTATATACCCACAACACTCATCCTATTCCAGAGATACATGCACATCTATGTTTATTGCAGCTCTCTTCCAGCTAAGAGCTGGAAGCAACCCAAATGCCCAACTGACAAGTGGATAGAGAAAATGTGGTACATCTACACAATGGAATTCTATGCAGTGGTAAAGAAAGATTACATCCCACAGAGTGGGAGGAAGTCTTCACTAGTGATTCATCTGACAGAGCATTAATGTCAAGAATATATAGCCTACTTAAAAAACAAAGAAGTAAGAAAACAAATGACCTACTCAAAAGATGGAGTAAAGAGCTGAACAGAGACTTCACCAGTGAGGAATTAAAGATGGCTGAGAAACATCTTAAAAAGTGTTCAACATCATTAATAATTAAGGAAATGCAAATTAAAACCACTCTCAGATATCATCTCACTCCAATAATACTGGCTAAGATCAAGAAAACAAAAGACACCAAAGGGCTGGGCATGGTGGCACATGCCTTTAATCCTAGCACTTGGGAGGCAGAAGCAGGCAGATCTTTGTGAGTTCAAGGCCAGCCTGGTCTACAGAGTGAGTTCCAGGACAGCTGGAGCTACAGGGAGACCCTGTCTCAAAAAGACAAGAAAAAAAATAAATAAAAGACACAAAATGCTGGAGAGGTTGTGGGGAAAGGGGAACACTCATCCACTCATCCACTGCTGGTGGGACTATAAACTTGTACAACCATTATGGAAAGCAGTGTGGAGAGCCCTTAAAAGACTCAGAATGAGCTTACCATCTGACTCAATCATACCACTCTTGGGTGTATATCCACAAGATTCATCCTACCACAGAGATACATGCACATCCATGTTTACTGCAGCTCTCTTCACAATAGGGAAGAGCTGGAACCAACCCAAATGCCCCTCAACTGACAAGTGAATGACAAAAATGTGGTACATCTACACAACGGAGTACTATTCAGCAGTAAAGAAAGATGACATCATGAACTTTGCAGGTAAATGGATGGAACTCAAAGCCATTATGCTAAGTTAAGTCACACAGTCCCAGAAAAACAAGTGGCAAATGGTTTCCTTCATTTGTGGATGCTAACACCAAATCCCCAGATGAAAGGCAAGCTGAACAACATCGTTATATTTCTTTTTATCTGAAAGCAACTATGTTGTTATAATGTAAATCTCTTAATGGGCTCTAGAATGAATCCACCACTTACTTTCAGACTCTGTAATTACTGTATATGAGTGGAAAGTGTGTATTCATATTTTAGAGTAATATAAAATTAAAGGAAGAAAATGTGAATTCCTAAACATAAAAAAAAGACTGAGAGAAAGATGCAGGACAGCTATGGCAAAGTGCATGATCTGGGGTGGGGTGGCGGAAAGGGAAAGGGGAATATGTCTAAGTTGAACTGAGAAATGATGTCTGAAATACACAAAACATCAATAAAAGCATTATAAAAAAGAAGAAAGATGACATCATGAACTTTTCAAGTAAATGGATGGAACTTGAAGCCATTATGCTAAGTGAAGTCACACAGTCCCAGAAAAACAATGAATGGTGTCCCTCATTTGTGGATGCTAACACCACATCCCTAGTTGAAAAGCGAGCTGAGCGAAGTTAATGTTATATTTCTTTTTATCTGAAAGCAACTGTGCTGTTATAATGTGAATCCCTTAATGGGCTCTAGAATTAACTGACCACTTATTTCCAGATTGTAATTGTGGTATATGTGTGGAGGATATGTATTCATATTTTAGAGTAATATAAAATTAAAGGGAAAATGTGAAAAAAAAGAACTCATAAGAGAAGTACTCAGCAAGCAAACAATGCTCTCAGTAAAACAAGTATTGATAATTGCAGATACTTAATTTTGTGGGTCACTTAATTTTTCCATAACTCAGCAGTACTGGATCAGGAAGGCATGTTAGCAAATCTTGTATCCCCAACATTTAATGTAAGCACAGGATCCAGCCCAAATAAAGCATTCAGTCAAGATGTGTTTCCCGTTTAGCCTGATTTAACCACTCACAATATATACTTACATAAAATCATATGGACAACCAAAAAACATATTTTTGTCAACTTAATTTAAAAAATATTTTATTTCTTATTTATATTTTATGTGTTTGAGCGTATTGCCTGCATGTATGTAAGTGCGCCCATGCCATGCAATGGTCACAGAGGTCAGAAGAGGGCGTCAGATCCTCTGGAATTGGAGTTAGAGATGGTTGTTAGCCACCATGTGGGTGCTGGGAATCAAACCCAGGTCCTCTGCAAAAGCAGTTAGTGGTCTTAATTTCTGAGCAATCTCTCTAGCCCTATTTTTCAACTTTAACAGTACATGTATATGTGTATATTTATTCCTCTGCATGATAATTAAATGACATTACTAAAAAGAAGGTCACAATATCCTTAAAGATATTATTAAAGACATTTTACACACACACACACACACACACGCACACACACACACATTTGTATCTGTGGACACGAAATGATAAAAGTAGTCAAGGCCATTCAAAGATGTATACTTAGACATATAGCCTTTGCAACAAAATTTTAGTTAGAAGACATTGATCTCTGTGTAGGCTTTATTCTGACAGAACATTCTTGTAATTTGTTTTCTTCTGCTCAACCAGTAACTGATTTTGGAAGTCAATAACAATGGCTCCATCGCGCCCTCTTGTGTTAAGTGCTTGTTTAATAATTTTGGAAAATCTAAATTCTATCTCCATTTCACTTTGAAAGGCTGAGTTAAGTAGTAGTATATTCAAACTAAAAAAGAAACAAAGTGAAAATTCTGAGGAAATGTGGACCTCTGAGCTACTATCTTCTACCATCAACCCAATCTCATTTTGCTCATAGAGTTCTAAATTATTTTTAATTTAATTAAATGAATTATTCATATTTATTTTATTTTATGTACATGGCTGTTTTGCCTGCATTCATCTAAGTACAGCCATGCCGTGTAATGCCCAAAGAGGCCAGAAGATGCTTTGGAACTGTAGGTGGGTTGTGAGCCACCATATGCGTGCTAGAAACCAAATAATCTCAGTTCTCTGCAAGAGTGGCTACTGCTCTTAACCAGAGTCATCTCTCCAGCCCTAAAATTATTTTTAAAGGCACTGAATAATTACATAAACAATGGTAAAAGAGGTGGCACATGTCACAGTGCCCATTTGTCATTTTTCTTATTTCATAACTAAGGTATATTATCTCTTCACATGAAAGACAAGAGAATATAATCTAGTTATACTCATACAAATATCATTTTTTTTGGTCTTTTTGAGACAGGGTCTCCCTGTAGCTCCAGATGTCCTGGAACTCACTCTGTAGACCAGGCTGGCCTTGAACTCACAGAGATCCACTTGCCTCTGCCTCCCAAGTGCTAGGATTAAAGGCACGCACCATGATGCCCGGCGCATGCAAATATCATTTTAAATACATTTTTATGCACAAGAACATTTTATTAGTATTGTCTTCCAATTTCCTGTGGATTTGATCTTTTTGAATATTTTTAAATTTATTCTTTAAAATTTCATACATTTATACACTATACTTTGATTATATATCCATCTGCTATAACCCTCTTCCCCATCTCCTACCTGCTATTTCCACCCTGCCTTCCTCCCAGCTTCATATTCAAGACATTGTTTCTTTTTTTTCATATATGAAAATCTTTTTTTTTTAAATTTTTGTTTATTTTTTAAGGGATTCTACAATACAAGTGCACAGTTGTTTTCAGATCACATTAACATTGCTCAGTTTGCCATACAATTAGGTAATTGGTACTAGCATCCTCAGATGAGGGATACCATTCATTGTTTTTCCGGGACTGTGTTACTTAACTCAGCATGATATCCTGTAGCTCCATCCATTTACCTGCAAAGTTCATGATGTCGTCTTTCTTTACCACTGCATAGAACTCCATTGTGTAGATGTACAACATTTTCTCTATCTACTCGTCGGTTGAGGGGAATTTGGGTTGGTTCCAGCTCCTTGCTATTGTGAAGAGAGCTGCAATATACATGGCTGTGCATGTATCTCTGTGGTAAGATGAGTCTTGTGGGTACATTCCCAGGAGTGGTATGGCTGGGTCAGGTGGCAAGTTCATTCCAAGTCTTCCAAGGGTTCTCCACACTGCTTTCCATAGTGGCTGTATGAGTTTACATTCCTACCAGCAGTGGATGAGTGTTCCCCTTTCCCCACAATCTCTCCAGCACATGGTATCTCAAGATGTTGTTTCTTATAGACACTAACCAGCCTACAAATCTCACAAATGGTGTAAATATCTTCATCTTTTTCTCTGATGTGGTATTCCATATTATAGACTACTTTGTTACTTTGGATTTGTTGCTCCTGGTAGTGACATTATCCAGTTGATGATTTGATTTTTCCCTTTGTTCTCATGGTCCCTTGTGGATGACAAATAAATATAATCAATTGCTAACACATGACTGAACATGTCATAAGAGTTTATATATAACTTAGTCATTTGTGACAAAAAATGCATTTTCCCAGAGAAACAATTTAAGAAATAATTACCTTTCCAGGGTAATACCTAAAATCAATTTAATCCACATTGAAATGAAAATTTTATACCAGGAGTACCATTTCTATTATGTTTGACCACAATTTATTAAATTTTCTTACAAAATGAATATTTACTCTTAGGAGGTTGTTCTTTCAGAGCAGTACAAAGGCCACCCCAGTTCTGAGTGAGGGCTGCAAGTGTTCCGAGTGACCAGGCAGGACTGGAGACAGGTGGGGGTTAGATGGAGAAAGGGAGATGTATGGTCTGTCCCCAAATCACTACCCACATCCCTGTCCAGTCATGTGTGCAGAACTCTCAGCATCAGATACTTTTCATTTAGGAGCACACAGGTACTTTAGCTGAAAGGTGCTGCGGTGCGTATTTTGCTTTTAGAGACTCTCCTTAGGTACGTGGCCACAAGGGTTATGGTACGTATGAGGAAGCATGGAGCTCTCTCTACTTTTCTGTCCTTCCTTCCTTCCTCATCAGCTGACATCTATTAGTTCCAGTGTTGATTTGGCTATCTGCCAGATTTTAGGGCTATAGAAGCTACAGGGACAGGTAAGAAACAGGTGGGAGGGGCAGGAGAGGGACACAGGTGTATATTCGATTAATGCATATTTAATTGACATGAGTTCAACAAGTATCCAGTTTTGCCCAAACACTGTCTACAGGTTACATGGTGTTTTAGGACTTAGTAAAAGTAAATATGTGTATATTAAACAACATTGGTTTACAGGCTCTGATAAAAATGGTAATGCATCTGAGTTAAATGGACATATAAATTGCTGTTGTCCACATTTGTTTTACATAAAATCTGTATAACAGTAACTTTGGGATTGGCACATACAAATGTTCTCTATAATTTCTCTGTTGTACAGTATCACCTTGTAGCATTCTCTTTCACCTATAAGATGATTTAACATAAAAATTAAGTTTGCTTCCCAAGTTAATCACAT